>JAACJT020000016.1:3809861-3875644 GCA_009936485.2 Gymnarchus niloticus | reverse complement strand
TGTGTGTGTGTGTGTGTGTGTGTGTGTGTGTGTGTGTGTGTGTGTGTGTGTGTGTGTGTGTGTGTGTGTGTGTCTATTGCCCTCCCCCCCCCTCGCCGCCCCGGTCTCCCCCCCCCCCCCCCCCCCCCCCCACAGAGGGCACACTCTGTTTTTTCGATGCTGGTGCCAATAAACCCGCTGGCACGGAGCCCTACCGCAAGTGGAGCACAGGCAGAGTGGCGCCTCTGACACTTAAAACGATGTCTAACGTTTTACATCACCGCTGGACCAGGGCTTATCTGCTTGGGACGCCCCAGCAAGCGGGAGACGGCCAGCATGTGGTTTTTCAATCCCGCTCTGGGAGACCATGCCTGGCCGGTCCGATTAGGAGGCGAAACGCTGAGGATTACCTTGGTATTACTGGGCAGATGGCGTGAAGTCACACCTGATGTTAGGAGGAAGGAAACCTGCAGTCTTTCGCGGCTCAGGCCCCGCCCTCCTCTCACCCCCCATCTTCATCCATGTAATGCTCCTCAGCAGACCCATCAGTCCCTGCTGGGTCTGTGTAAAAACTAAACTCAGAATAAACATTTGGCCTTTGAGGCAGAAGTAACAATAATGGGGATGAGTTCCCATAATAATGGGGGTGAGTTCTCATACTGAAGTCTTTTGTGGTTTGCCAGAAATTACATGCCACCAAATACTTCTGGAGAAAACGGCAGAATGTTAATCTGGTTTTTACTGCTGCGGTGGCCTCAGATATAGACGGGATGAACCCGAAACATATCACTGTTTCATTTTGAAAGAAAAATTTTTTTTGGGAAAACAACAGTTCACCTTTCACTTCTCAAGGCGAGGTCGTCTGTAGCAGACCGCTTACTTTAACATGCCGATATTATTTCAGACTCGTCTCCCTTAAAAGGTCTTTGCAAGTGAGGTCAGAAGTGAGAAATTTGGCAGCCTTGTTAGGTGGTGATGGCGACATACTCCATGTTCCATGTACCCGGTAAAGTGGTAGTTAATGACAGCGGTAAAACAACAACAAAAAAAAACCTGATAAAAGATGACCATGCTTCTCTTTGTGTGATTTTATGGAAGAAGACAGTTTGGATATAATCTGGCTCTTAGAAGGATAAAATTGTGATTTCCCAGTCTTCCCCTTTATAATAGAAATTAAGTGATAACTGTAAAACTGAGAGCGTCATGCTGCCAGAAGGTTTTGGTCTCAAGCAAGCATCGTAATACTGCATGTCCAATGACAGTAATAATTAATCACTGTATGTATCACAGATTTTTCTACTTTTTTTTGGAAAATGCATGTATTTAAAAAAATCATTTCACCATTAGCAAGTAAGACGAGATGAGACTTCTGGAATTTTCCATAAATTATTGAAATGTACAAAGCTCTTTCCTGCGGAGAGTGAAGAACGTACTTTCGTCCGTACTTTCCTTGAAAAACGATCAGTACCCAGAAACGTGTGTCTTTATTGCCTGACAAATGTGGAGCGCATCCTGCAAGCGCAGGTAACCCAAGCCTTCGGTTTTTTACAGGAATCCCAGGCGTTGGAATTAACAGTGTAACTGTAGCGCTGCGCTGCTATAAACACGCGGGCTGCCTCTTTATTATCGATGGCCCGCGCATTCCAACGCGATTGTCACAGTTACGCTTGAAACAGCAATTAAGAATTTCGGGGCAATTTCAGAAAGCGGTGAATGAGCGGAATGGACCAAGAAATTGTAAAAGGAAGACGGAGGTGAAATTGTCATGGTCTAGATTTCCGTTAACGTGTAATATTTATTGTTCCGTGGAAATAAACACAATACTGGGTCTTAGTAGCTTTTCAAAAACAATGATTTGGTTGAATAAACATAAATTGTCTGATTAAGAAAAACATTTTCATTCTTCAATTACATCCTTAATATTTTCTAAATGTATCCTTAATGAACAGGAGGGGGGCGCTGGAATTTATCAGGTCTTCAGATAAGTGAAGAAAATGGTTGTTGGACACACAGATAAATATTATAAGTGGGGAAAACCAAGTGTGTTGTTTTACTAAGTAGAGAATATTATCAGCTAGCATGAATAAAGGGTCCCCATTCTACCAGACACTGACCAGGTTTGGCTTGCCATTTGCACACTATAGTATTGTAACAAACTGGACCACCAGGGAAGGAATGACAGGAGTCCAGACTGAGTACCACCCAAGATTCCAACATTGTTAGCTCCCCAGACCTAAACTTTGGCCCCCCTGAGGTCAAAACATCTAGGCGTGTGTCCCCGTCATCACGCTCACACTTGGTGGCCCCCTCAGCCCCTACGGGGCCCTTGTAACTGGGCCTACTTGTGTCCCCTGGGTGGGTGTTCCCCAAGCCACTGGTCAGGGCACCCTGAGACGCCACCAGATCAAAGCATGTGGACGTCACCGTGAGGTCAGCTTTGATCCGTCAGCTGTCCTGTTACCAAGTAGACAGTCTCATCCGACTGGCCAACGTGGCCCACGAGTCTTTGCTTGCTGGCACAATTAAGATGTCACTAGAGACGTCAATATCCGCCAATGCGAACAACACGGCCTTGTAAGCGGTTACAGCGTCTTCCTGCTGAAATGTGACTGCAGAAAAGGCTTCAGTCATACAACTAAATACTCACAAGCAAAAAAGATTTTAGCTATTAAGTTCTTTCCTTCTTGATGGGGGGACATGATAAGCAAAATAAATCCTGTAAGGCAATTAGCTTTAATGAATTTTGGAAAGTCAGGGAAGGAGAATCTTTTGAGCTGGACAGTAGAGAACAACACTGGACAGTACGAGGTAAATGGATGCCTTGGAAGAGGCAGACACACAACTGGTGATTCCTGACACTCACCTCCTGCTTTTAGAAACAATGTAAATGTGTCATCGGTGACACTTGTGTTCTCTGTTTGTCTCCATTTGGGCTCTACTGAGTGTCAAATGTGCAAGGCTCCAGAGGACGGGGGGGTGGGCCAGGACCACACAGGGAGTTTGCTCACACCCCCAGTGTTTAACCTTCAGTGTAATACAACTCTCATCAGGATTTTTACTCACCCCCCCCCACCCCACCACGCGTTTTTTAAAGCGGCCTTTTGGGTTCTCGAAGTTTGAAGGCATATCTGCAGCGCAGCAGTGCGCCATTTCGATTCTGCAGAGCAGGTACTCAGAGCGGCCACATGGGGCACCCTCACCCTCCGTGTATTATGAGTGTCGCTTATACCTATTATTAGCCACTATGACAAATTCTGAAGTATACAGAGGTCAGAGGCGAGACTAGTAGGCACACAAACATGCAAACAAACATGTAGACATGTATAAAAGATCTCAAATTCTGAGGAGACCTTTGAAGTGTTAGATGGTGGGTGGAGGTGTCAGACTCTCTGGCCACATCAGTGTGGGAGGGGTGTGTGTGTGAGAGGTGGCACCAGTCCTTGCCTGTCTCTGGGTGGCCCTGCTGGTGGCGGTGAGCTCCCCTGTTTGTGTTCCTGTGGGGCCTCCTCTTCAAAGCAGGTGTCCGTGAGCCAGACAGAGTAGGACCCCTATTTCAACAGGGCCTCAGAGGTCCCCTCACATGCTGTCAGGCCTGGAATGCTGCACACTGACCTATGGCCCAGCCTCGGTTATTCAGGTGGAGTCCGCTGTCCCTGGCATAGCCCTTGTTGGCCGGCATCCACCCCATCCAACCTGTTCTAAAACAACCACCAACCAATGAGAGAGAGATGCTTAAATAGTGTTCAGTTTCACTCTCCTAGCTCGTAGAGTTACATTGGCCTTTAAATTGTTGGATGCCTCCTCTCAAATGCCTACATGCACACACACACACACACACACACACACACACACACACACACACACACACACACACACACACAGCCCCTGGCCTCTGAAGCCCTTGCTGTCCTTGATTTGCCTCAACTCACACTTGCCACTACCTCATGCCAGAGTGTTCCTCAGATCAAATAACAAAATCAGAGATGTGTTGACCATCCTGTAGCTTAACTCCACAGCACCCGCAGTCTGTGGTGTCTGTTTTTTAAAGACTGATCTTTCCAATAAAAGTGACAACTGTTTAGTCTACCACAATGGTGCTGAAACTACAGGTCCGACTGGCTCTTTTCTAGCTATGTCAAAGAATAAAATTGCTACCAAAATTTAATGAGAAGCTGGCAACCTAAAGTTAAATCATGCCTTGACTCTAGGGTTAAGAAATTAACTTGTGATAATAAGTTCAAACGTCCCTGAACAAATTGTTTGTTCATCCTGGGTAGTGACACCTAAGCTTGTCTGACGTCGATCTATAATCTGTAATGAGGAGTAATGTTGATGGAAAACAACTGGGCTACCAGTCAATAGTAAATGGAGCTCCTCGCCAACCAACACATACAAGTTTACTTTGTGTTCTGTGTTGTTTTATCATTGCTGCACAGTAAAATAAATTGCATTATGCACTGCTTGGGCATAGGCTATTCTTACCTTCGTCATAAGCAGGGAGTATTGCTCTGGCATTTTGTATAAATATAGCGCCTGGCACTGGGACTTTGTGGCCTGTGCAGTGTTTTATGTGCGTGTGTCTTCTGGGTAAGAATGTGCACCTGACCATCCAGGTTTTAGATGAACCTCTTAAAGGTGTACGAAAGCCTTATCAAATCCTAAGGAAGAGCCATCAGCAGTTTATAGTGGACCTGGGACAGGTGTTGGGTCTTGGCAGTGAAAGGCAGAGGCCCACACCAGAGAACGACTATCTGCATTCTGTCTGGGATTGAGATTTTGTTTGGGTTCTGTTCCACCTGCGTCTGGCCACAATTACCAGGGGTGTGGGTTAAGACCATGATGTACTGATGATGTTTCAGACCACCTTACTTAGACAGCTGTTCCACTGTTGATCACCTTCCCAACCACTGGAGTCCCGTAAAATTGCTATTAAAAAGCACAGACATACACAATGTGACAACATAGTCAAACACAGTATGAATATATTTCTGAACAAATTTCCAAATCATGTTTTCCGCATAAATAGTGGGATGATGACTCATCATTTTTCTTCTAAATCTTCCTTTTAACTTAGAAGCTTTCAAAACTGATGTTTGCATTGTTTAAAGGACACTAACTTGGAAGAGTTGTTCTTAGTTTCATACTAATAATAACCAAATATTGGTCCCAAATGACATGAACATTGTAGTAATCTCTGGCAATATGCAGAACAGGCTGTTGATTCCTTCTGGAGGTATTTTTTCACTCATTAATTCACTAAATGTTCTTTGTATTGAATAAATCACAAAGTAGCTGACAATTCAAGGGTTGAACAATATTCTAAAATCAAGGACTTGATAAGGAGAATGGCTTCCCCTTGCTTGGAAAAGGATCAGCAAGACCTTTTTAATGGCAGAAAATTGCACAATTCTTCATGAATGAACCCTTCAGTTCTTTAAGGTGTGAAGGACATACCATTAAGGTTCAGTGATGCTTACAGCTAATGACTAGAATGACTAGAGAGGCCATGGAAGGAGTTTGACTTGATTCTGACGCTTATGAAATCGCTCTTAAATTTGAACTTGAAGAAGCATCATCATCTTGGAATATGGGAACCTCATGAAAAAACGGTGTTTGCACCATAGAGTGTACCTGTTCCTGTTAAATACACTCATGGTCTTTGGTTACAATTCAACCACACACAGTAACCGTCGGATCAAAAAAATCTATTGAGAAGGCAGCCCATACCAACAGACATTTTCAAGTGAAGATAACTTCTGGCTTACTTCAAATGTAAAGAGGGTGAAAGATGATTCATATCACTTTGTTCTGTTGCACCAGAGTCCACAACTTGAGTTCTGTACATCAAGTTACGCGTCTTTGACTCTGCCTTATATCACAGCCCTGTAAGCTCACAACATATCATTTTTGGTGAGACAGTCACAGAACTGCTGAGTCAGTTTTGTTGTCTTTTTTGGACATACTTCTGTGGCACTGAGGAACTAACATGTTAAGGGTTCTATGGTCTGTCCCTTTTGGTATGCTTCAGTCGATGTTTCTCTTGTTTAAGTTTGTCCATGTTTAGCATATGCTGTTATGATTTTTGAAACAATTTCCCTCAAGAAATAATTTTTCAGTCTTTCTTACTAATGCATCTGCAATTCAGGCAGTGACCCTTTGGCTTCCTTTGAAATCTGTCACCTCATGTTGATTCAAAAACTCACATATCAAAGTGCTTATTCCCACACAGCTATTATAGCTGACACATACTGCTAACTGGAAGTCAGCTTAAAAAGCCCTACCTTTGTTGATGTGGTGGCTCAGTGGATAGCATTACTGCCATTTGCCTCCAAGCATGTGGGTTCAAATCCCACCTCCACTCTGTGTGTGTGGAGTTTGCATGTTCTACCTGTGCTTTGTAAGTTTCCTCCTGAAGACATGCATTGGAGACTAATTCACGTGACTTTGCCCTGCAATGGGTTGGTATCCCCTCCTTTGTGCTCTAAAGATACCTGCAACCCTGGCTAGTTTTATGCAGATTAACTGATGGATGACTCACTTTTGTAGCAGTGCTGGTAAATGTGATTCAGTTCAATGTTAAAGTCTTGTTTCAAGTGGTGTTTCTGCTATTTTTTCTCCACCCTGTGCATACTGAGTAAATGTAATGTCTGCTTTCTTCATCCTCTGGAACAGCAGAGTGTTTAAATAGCATCCCTAGGGTGATGTTCTGCTCTCTTAGCCATCCTAGACATTAAATTACACAATCGTGGCTGTCCAAACAGCCCGATGGTTGTCACATGGGGGCCTTCCGGCATGAGGGTAAGACCTGGGGTTAACCCATGCAAACACAGCATAAGAGTGGCACTTGGGTATCTCACCACAACGGGGGCAGGCAGACGGTAATTCTCCCCACGCTGCTAGTTCTCTGGCTACATTAGGACCCTGACCCGGCCTGTGGTTCCCCGTTGTTTGCACGCATAGGGTCGCAACCTGAGCCCCGGGTCTGTGTGTAACGTGATCTGCGGTTGGGGTATGTCGTAGCACAATGCCAGCGTTGTCGCGGCAGATCTGCAGAGAGCCCTTCGCTGCCTGCATTATGCTCCATGGCAGGTGTGAGGGTGAGACACCCAGCCTTCTAGTGGAGCTGGGCACCACGCCATCTCTGTGTGGTTGGCATGCTGGCACACCAACTCAATGACTTCCGCTGAAAAAACTGTGGAGATACTCAAGTGACTCAATTTTTTTATGCAACATACCCCTACTACAAATAGTTATTCGAAATACTATCAATATCCATAGATGTAAAACATGTTCTATATTTTTATTTAGGTTTTCCCAGATTTATAAAAGCAATGTTTGGCATTACAAGTGCAATTACTGCAATTACACTGGGAGTGAAAAATGAACAAAGAACATGAGAATAATGAAAATGCTATAAAGTTAAAGATTCTATTCTGTACATTTAACAGTTCTATCCCGTGTGGGCACTTCGCTGTGTGGAAAGTACTGGACAACAATATGTGTAACTCTATTCACCTTCCTGGGCCAAACACTTGAGTGAGTGAATACTCCATACTGCATGAGAAACTTCATTCACTCTCAACAGCAAAATAATTAGGTCAACATTAAGTGTTGATACAAAGACTTGCACCCAATTTAATGTGGTTAACTTTCGGATTATTTCCTGTATCAGTTGCATGCATTCCCATTCAGACTCCTACCACAGTAAATGTGAGGTATACCAGAGTAAATACATTTTGGTGGAGTTCCTCTTTAAAGAATGTTAATAGACACTCAGTGGGTTCCCTGATGGAACAAGCAATCTGGACCCAACCAGGTAGACACCTGCCAGTCTATATATTTTTCTGATGAGCCCCCCCCCCTCTTCCAAGCAAACATCCATACAAACAAGAGGAATGGAATCTCCATCTATGACTTGAAGGTAATTGGTTTCATTATACCAACCTGACAACTACACCATCTTCTTTAATATGCATTTGTGAACATTTACATTAAATGGTGCTTTTCTGGAAAGTAACTTAAATGATCATTCTTAAAAAGGCATGCAATTACTCTATCTGCACTAACTGTTTTAATAGTTCATAACGTTCTGACAAATCGTTTTTCAGAGCAATTATGACTTGGGTAGGTAACATGTAATGTTGCATTTTTAATTCATTTTGATAAAGACAGAAGTTGCCTTCAGTGTACATATGACATGTTCCAAGGTGGTCATTCGAGGTAATAGTCAAGGCATCCTCCCTCCGAAGATCTATGACATGGTGCAGGGCCCCTCTAACCCCTGGTCTGGCCCCTGCTGGGTGTTTCTCGCTCTTCTACCGAACCCACCTAGCCCCCCAGGAGCCCCCAGCCCTTCATGTCAGTCATCTGGTAGGAGAACATGGTCGTGGTCTTTGGAGAGTACCCTGAGATCTCCTCTGATGGATCGGTCTTGGTCTGAACACCTTGGAAAGAGGTAGTGTGGATGCTCAGGACCACACGGTAGTGGGTCCCCCCCCACCATGTTTACATGTCATATGGCCACATGCAATGTAAAAACTACAGATAATGATTTCTGCAGCCCTTGATAAGATCCCTCGAATTCCTCTTCCCACTGATACAGTGAAATGTTGTAACTTGGTCTTGACAGATGGAGTAGGGTGAACAAGGCTGAATTAAAGTCACAGTTGAAAATGAAAGAATTGTCAAACCAATATAAAATAGATTATCCCATTTGTGATCTTTTTCATTTTGTTATTGCTATTTCAGTTAATAAAACCAGACCAAGTATTTATAAGTAAAAAAGACATTATGCTTTTCTGCAAAGTGACTTAACATAAAGAATTGAAAGTACTGTAGTTTTCCACTTGATTTTTCGTGATGTTTTTAAACACAGGACGGTTTTCCTCATTGCACGTCTTTATTAAGTCACACCTTACAGTCTTGAGAAGAATGATTCAAATATCTGTGTAAGTTGCTTTGTGTAGGGGTTCAGCTCTTGCTATGAAAAGGCACGTCAAAGCAATTTATTTAGGGTGTGAACTATAAACCAGAGAAATTGGTTCATATTTAGGAGATGTAGAGACAGTTATACTTGAAGCTTAATTCTCAGTAAGGCGTGTCTAATTTATTGCAGTGTTATAAAATCCCCGAGTGGGGCCTAGCTTGGCATTATGAACCATGTGATTATATTTCCGTTAGGCTCGGATATTTGAGCAGCATGACGTCGCCCTGCCAAGGGTGGGTGGGTTTTTCCGTCAGGAATTGGAGAAGGAGCAGAGGCAGGCAAAGGCCATAGTGGCGTACCTGGCTGGGCGTGGGGGACATCACTGCAGTAAGAACATCTAGGTCAGTACTGTCACCACACTGGACCCCAATCAGGGCTATGACTTGAACTTACAAGTCCCATAACCAAGGAATGTATACACAGTACCAAATACAGAGAACCTGTTCCCCACAAATCCATTTTCTACCCTTTATTCTATGAAGGCGTTTAGCCTTAAAATCTATATGGCAAGTATAAAAAAAAGAACTTTCAGGCTTTGAGTGAGGAGTGTACAATTTCTGGGCTTATATTTCTTTTGCCTTTGAAACAACGTTTTCAGATTTTAAAGTCATTCCCTTCTTTGGGTCATCAAATCGTTCCACCACAAAATCCACTGTGCCAAAAGTGAACGGGTCGTAGCAGAGGAACATGAGCTGCGGGAAAGACATAAACCCCCCGGCTTTGCAGAGATCCCCACAGCAGTGTTCGTTACCCTTGAGTTCCGGAACATCAGGGGAGATTAAAGGCGGCGGCCGGTTATCGAAGACTGCGCTCCCCCGACAGGCGGACGTGCGGCGTCACGATGCCGTTTCGCTTGCGTCATTTCCCTTTGCTGCAGTAGGTTTACGAGTCGTGCCAAATCGATTGTGAAACGCCGCAAAGCGTATGTTGTCAGCCATGTGGAGTACCTTGTTATCCATACAGACTAACAAAAACATGGTGTTTTCTCAGACTTCGGCTGTTGTGTATGCTAAACATAATGTTGGCTATAAAGAAAATGCGAATGCAGCTTGTGAATATTTTAAGATTCTGTTATGGGTTAATTTTTACTAAAGTGATATAATAATTGATATTAGAAGGTTTTACATATTTATATTAGAAATACATGCAAGGAATAAAGACTAATAAGACTGAAACACCTTCGGGGTGCGGGGGGGTGGGGTGAAACTGGCACATTCTGCGTTATAGTCAAAACTAAACCAGAACTGCATGGATCTGTTGTGATATTACCAGACTCAATTCAAATTACATAAATTTATTATCTGATCTTAAAATAATAATCTCTTTATGATTGAAAATGTGTGCAAAATATGAATCGTCATCTATGTAGAGTGTAGACTGTAGACTGTTTAAACTGTAGACTGTCATTCACTATGGATGGTATTTTAAGTACAATTCTTTGTAGTATAACAGTACAGCAGTAGTCCCAAGTAATTGATACTGTGGACAAATAAAGCATTATACATTTCTCTGGGATAAATAGTTTGACCAAGTCAATGACAGCTGAGTTCTGTAAATCATATCTTGCCATTTGAATTTTTTAATTTAATTGTAAATGTTTTGAGTAGAGCTGAAGATCTGAGCATGTATGGACACATTGTCCCTTCTGCTCTTTTTTTATTGTGTTATGTTAATCACATGAAATATTGAAAAATATAGTTAAATACACAGTAAGAAAATGTGTGTAGATGAATGACACTGTAAGAAGTCTGGCAGGAGATTGAATATGGGTCTGCTTGATGCTGCTGGTTTCTGTGTCCCAACAGCGGCCTGGACACCAAGACATGTCAGCTCTCATAGCTCTGGAGATCACGCTCACCCAGTGGAAGGAACTGTCAGCCTTCATGGTGGAGTTTAACCATTTGGCCAGAGAACACGGTGACTCTCTTACAGCCAGCGCGGTCAAGGGCTCCTTCCTGACCCATCTCATCTGTAAGGTCAAAGCGGTCTCCTGACCAACACCCAGAGAGTGGGATGCACCAGCAATGGGCCAGGCCTTGGGGAGTACCTCATGGATCAGCTCCAGGGGGATCTGAATCTGCTCACCCGCCCTCATTTGTAGATGTGAACATGGACTCTATCCAGAGCACCCATCCTCCACCGTAAACATGTTTGGTCTCCAGTGTTCATACCACTGGTAAATTCCAATGAGTTAATAACAGCAACACCTTTACTTCTTAGTATATTGCTTGTGAAATACCCCATTAGAAATGGATGGACTCAGCTTCATATCAATAGAACATCAGTGTGTGTTTGATACCTTTTATTCAGCACAGTACCATCATAAGCCTGAATATTATCAGAAAAGTCACCCAACTACAGAGCACATACCAGCACCATGCCAACAGAACCCCTAACAGGATTCAAACCCCTGACTCTGGAGGTGTGAAACCACAGTGCTACCCACTGGACCACCATGCTGTCCCTTAAAATGGGAACAAGTCTGTCAAAATCAATATCAGTAATAATGCCACTTATATTGAATGAGAGATTATGATTTCTAATTGCACACACAAGTATTAATGTTGGGCTCCCTGGCAGTTTAAGTCTGTTTAGATAGATACATACATGCATGCATGCTTTATTGATTGAGGAAATGTGAAATTAAGCTTTAATTATGCAGATGGTGCTTATTTTGAGTTCTGACCTCCAGGTTTTGGTGGCATTTTGTAATGTATAGCATTCCAGATTCAGTGGCTAAGGCTGATGGCAAATGTTTTAGAAATCAGGTTGACCACTTGAGGAAAAAAGCCAGTATTTGTATTGGAGCCCAAGATTTCAGTCCTGACTAAGCAGCTTATATGCAAAAATGACATAAATGTGCTATGATGGTCAGCTTTGGAAAATTCGTATTAATTGTACTGCCGGCCGTAGCAGACAAGTTGTGTATTTTTAACCAAAAAGTTTTTTGTTTTTTTTTTACCTGTTGTATTTTATACTGTCTTTCCTAATATGAAATGTTCACTTTTTGCCGTTTTAACCGTATGATTAGAATGATCTTTTTACATTAGCAATAAAGAGAGTGAGTAATTTTGGAGCCTTTTGATTCCCGTTAGTCAGACTCGCTGAAATTTACTGCATTTTGTGTATGTCAGGGTGTGGATGGGAACTTCTCCAGTGGCTATTTTTCAGTTGACGTTTGTATAGTTATTTCATTAAAAAGTATTTAAGTCATTAAACTTGAAAATTCTCAACTATATTTTGTAACAAAATGAGTGGTAATGTTCGAATTATTCGCAAGGGCGTAGAAATTGAGAGATTAGTATATCGGCGTCCCGAAGAGCGCGTCACAAATCAGCTGCCGGTTTTCCGTTCGGGTCTTTAACTGGTGGTGTTATTGAAGTGTACATCACTTAAGGTTGATGTCAAGCAAGGGGCCTGTATTGTATAAATTAATATAGTCATTTTATACATAAATATTTTCCATAATAGCGATCAAAATATCAGTGTTTCTGTTTTGCTTTTACTAGAAATTAAAATGAAGGTGTTGGGTAATACAACTCACGTGTCTCCGTTGTTCTGTGTATATTTCTTATAAATCATATTTTGACCAATGTTTTTATATTATGCTTTATGTTGTGAATGAAACAAACTACCGTTGTCTTCGCTGTTTTGAAATACACCCAGAAAGTAACAAGATGTAGATGTCAAACGTTACATTTAAAAAAAAAAAAAACACACACGTGTGTGTGTGTGTGTGTGTGTGTGTGTGTGTGTGTGTGTGTGTGTGTGTGTGTGTGTGTGTGTGTAAATAATCATTTCTTTACTGCCCTCTTAGTCGTGCATTTTAAAAGATAAACCGACGCTCTTGCTGGATTTGTTAGAGCCGGCTCCTGACCGAGAGCCATTATTTTTTTTATTTATTAAAATGCAAAATGTCTCCACACCACGGACAGGCACTCCATGCACGCACTGACTGTGACTGAGTGTTGTGTTAATGGCGTGCGTGCGTGCAGTGCCACCAATCACGTGATGAGTCAGACAAGGTTCATACCTTCGGGTTAAAAGTAGGGATGGGCGGGGGTGTGTGGCGTGCTGACGGTCTACAGGTACACTGTTAGAAAGTTGATAGATAGTTGTTAGTTGATAGATACAACTAAAACAGTTGGATGCTGCTGTTTTGTACGTTGTAATATATTTATTTATATTTTTATTCGTTATTTATGTTATTTGACTGTTATTGATAGATCAAACACAAAAACAGATTTTCCACTTATAAAATACAATGTTCAATACACGTGTAATAGTGTTTGATGTTTTTACATTTAATATTTTTATACCAACCATGATGTATTATGGTATTAAGGAAATTATAAGGTTTAGTACGCATATCAATCATGGGTCAAAACAGCACTAAATTTGGCTGAGGCAGAAGTGGTAAAATGAAGAGCCGTTTGGGAACCGAAAGAGCCGGCTCTTTTTGGTGAGCTGAGCCAAATGATCCGGCTCACTAAAAAGAGCCGAAATTCCCATCACTAGTTAGAGCAAACTTCGAAAGCGCGTCAAATGTATACCGCCATCTACTGCCTCTGACATATCACACCGGTCTGAGTCATCCTCCCGTCGGCTGTTATGAAATGCAATAAATTGTTTCTTTTAGGTTTACGATAGTTTTTAATCAAAAGAATAAAAAAACGATATATTCAATCTTAAAATCTGAACGCTATAGTGAACATTATGGCACTGTTTTTATGATTTCTAGCTGCTTATAATAACCCTATTTACACTCTAAGTGGACGTACGGAGATAATTTCATTGAGCGTTAGGATTTAATATTCATAATATTAATTATTAATTAACAGTAACATCAACCAGCGACGTTAACTCATTAGCATTTACGTTTAAATGCCTTTGTTTGCCATTAATTTATTAAATGGCATTGCTATATAGCATGCAATAATTATTGTAAGAATTCGTTGACAGCCGGATCCACATATAATTCTGCTGTTTAATTCTGCGGTTATTAGTAAAAAAATTTTTCGTTAGCAAAAAATTGTATAGATTTTCTTAGCTGTAATAAACCACACCACACTCATGCACAGTTCTTGAATGAAGTTTTTTGTTTGTTTAATGTAAGTACCATACGTCAATAATAACCGTATAATTCTTAAATCTATTATTTTTGTAAAATTATTTTCCATTTTTTTTTTTTCAAAATTTGAAGTATTTTGTTTAAATGTGTTTATGAGTTATCGTCCGAAAATATGAAGCGTGCTTTATTTAAATTGTTATTTTAAGAATGTAAAAATTGCCATTACTTACAATTTATTATTACTTAATAAACTAGCGTTTCTGTGTGGATGATCTTTTTGTACATTAATAATAAAAGTTTATTGATGTTTCTTGAAGTTTCCGCAAAAACGCACACGAAACGTGTGACGAGGAAGCCCCTCCTATTGGGGGAGGGGGTATCCAGGATAAGAGAAACAATTGGTCTAACTACCCAGCTGTCGGACGGAGAGGCCACGCCCCCGAGTTGCGGCTACACATATATATAACGCAATCTAAGGCATCAATAACAGGTACCCAAAGGGTGCTATTGTATGAGAACATATGGTGGACGTTCAGTTAAAAATTACAATCAAGCAGTTTTTCATTTGTATGGTTAGACTTGTAGATTTGGGGAGTTTTGCAGAAAACTCAAAAGCACTCAAAAAGGTTAGACATAAAGCGCATATTATTTTGTTGGTTGCGGTTTTAAATTAGCGAACGATGGAGTTGTCGGATATTGCCTTTCCAATTCCATCCGCAGACGACTTTTACGACGACCCCTGCTTCAACACAAGTGACATGCACTTCTTCGAGGACCTGGACCCTAGGCTGGTTCATGTGAGCCTACTGAAACCGGACGAGTATAACCACAAAGAGGACGAACACATCCGGGCCCCGAGTGGTCATCACCAGGCCGGCAGGTGTCTTCTTTGGGCTTGCAAAGCGTGCAAAAGGAAGACCACCAACGCAGACCGCAGGAAAGCGGCTACCATGCGGGAGAGGAGGCGCCTCAGCAAAGTCAACGATGCGTTCGAGACCCTTAAGAGGTGCACGTCAACAAATCCCAACCAGCGACTGCCCAAAGTGGAGATCCTCCGAAACGCCATCAGCTACATCGAGTCACTGCAGTCCCTGCTTCGTGGACAGGACGAGAACTATTATCCCGTGCTGGAGCACTACAGCGGCGACTCTGACGCGTCCAGCCCCAGATCCAACTGCTCAGATGGAATGGTAAGACCCAATAAAGTCCCGAAAGGGAAAACGAAAATCGAAGAAACATAAGCGAATGCTGTATGATTTGGTAAATCTAAATTGCAACGAAAAGCTTCATGTGCGTTTATTGTTGTGCTGGCTTTGCTGTCTTTCAATTACAGGTTTATATTTAGATGCAGTATGCTGTATTTGTATTTTTATTTTTTTTTTACGGAAATTCAAGCATCACTACTTCTTTCTTTAGATGGATTTTAATGGTCCAACATGCGCTTCAAGGAGGCGAAACAGCTACGATACTGCTTACTTCGCTGAGACTCCTAATGGTAAGCATGATTTAAAAATTCTTTTAATTAAGGTAATACATACTTTGGAAAACAGAATGAATTATTTTCATATTTTTCTTCTGGCCACGGTAAAACAGAAATGATGCTTTTTACTTATGTAAATGTGTGATAAACTTACGCCAACGTTCTGTCATATAATGGCGAATTTATTTAACCAGTGTCAACTGTTATTAAAAAATACATGTGTATTAAAAAGCACACCGAAATCATCAGACATTCATGGCTTTTAAATCTCTCGATAGATTCCAGAAGTAACAAGAATTCAGTCATTTCCAGTTTGGATTGTCTGTCAAGCATTGTGGAGCGAATTTCGACAGAAGCGTCCACTTGTCCAGTGTTACCGGGTCAGGAGGGGTCCGAAGGCAGTCCGTCCTCCCCTGGACAAGGACCTGTACTGGGGGAGACAGGAACGTCCGTCCCATCCCCGACTAGCTGCCCTCAAACCTCTCATGATGCAAACCCCATCTACCAGGTTTTATGAAACGCCTGGTTCTCTGAAATGATAAAAGACTGTCATTTTGACCATACATTCTTCAATGCTAATTAATTCCTTTTTAAAAATACGAGGGAAAATAAACTCTGGGACTGGGTTACCGCATGTTGCTGACTAAAAGGGAAACACGGCCAAGTTTTCATACTTTTCCAGTAATAGAACCGTGTCTCTGTTCCTTAAAGGCGACCGATCCACCAATGATTCATTTGTTTTATAATATTTTCACAATTTCAGCCTCCGCTCTTGAGCGTGTTTTGCCTGTGGTACGAATGTGTAACATTTTTCGAGCACTGCATTAGGGAAACACTCAATGTGATTTACGTGACCTTATCTAATGTTGATCGTTATTAACGTGGTATCGATGAGAATTTTAACAAAAAAAAACGTCAAATTACCCAAATCTGAAAAATGAGGACCAGTTTTGTATATGTGTAATTAAGAGCCTTTTGCTAAACAAAATGTATTTAATGTTGCTTGTTAATAGAAATGCTTGGTTTGTCGTGTCAAATGTTTTACTTTATATTTATATATCAAACCCTGAGTGAATGTCAATGTTTTAATAAATAAATCAATGTGGCTATTTATACAAATCCTGTCTTGTTTTTATTATTCCTACTTTAAATTGAACTTAATAAATATTACTTAAAGGCAAGGTATTTATACCCTTGAGATAAAATTATTGCATCGATTTATTCAGCTCCTTATTAAATAATAATGCAAATCAGACGCGTCAATTGATTTTTAGTTTAACTGAAACATCTTCAAGATACGAAAACAGTGTTTCAGGAGTTACTACTAAGTTTCAGTGCTTTAGATATTTATTTTTCTAATTTCTAACAACACATTCGATCTGTCTGTCGCAAATTCGTCGTAGCGCTAATAGAACTGAAAACTCCCTCGAACGAATTTTTCTTCATTTTCCACGGTTTCTCAAAACTTCTTGTGCGTATATTAACTCCGTGTTAGCAGGCTAGCCGATCGAGCTCCAAATCAAAACATGCTATTTAATGGCCTTGTCTACACACTCGAGTGTCGATGATTCCCACCAAGAAAACAATAATGAAAACCACCATAATTCGTGAATGAACTCAAAGTGTCCAACAAACTTAGCAACATGTTTAATTCATTTTCGGTTTTTTTTACGTTTTCTATTTTAACATTCATAGTCTATTTTGAGATGGTGGTTATTGCAACTATTATAAATTTATTATTTTTGTTTTTTCTTACGACTCAGACATTTATTATTATTTAGTTCGTCGTTAGGTCTATATTTGTATTTGTTTAAATTTCACGATTCTTTAAATATTTTATAATTTTCTTAGAGAAATTATGAAATACAATCACAAATTGTAATATTTCTTTTAAATATGAACATGAACACGACCGGACTAGCCATTGTACCGATTTACAAACGATTGTTTTATCATCCATTGGCAAAGATTTTTGGTCAAAAATGATCAAAGAGGCAGGATTTAATAACGACGCGCATAAAGTCGGTTAAAAATATCGGTCTAGTAGGCGTTTTAGGTAATATTTAAGATTTACGATTTCTCTATTCCGGGAATCCACCCCTATTTACAATCAATCGTAAACGTGAAACCAAAGTTACGTGCACGTTTTAGCAGTTTTTCCGTTTCGATCCATAATAGATAATTATTTTAATATTTTCATTTTTAAATTCTGTATTCTTATGTTAAAATAAGATCATTATGCACGCCTGTAATGAAATAACACAGCGTTGTTATGCAAAAATTAAACTGCAGTTATATTTAGCAGCTCCTTAAATATTATAATCACATTTTTTTGCAGTTAAATTGGATGAATGTAGCCAGATAAAGCTGAACGCTTTTATCGTAATACAAACGTCAAATATGATCTATTACGAAATATAACGGAATGTGTGTGGACGATGTTTTTAATTTCAATGAAATCAATGCATCAATTTTAGTCTTTATGTGCATGTTATTTGTTTGTTTACCAACTTATTTAATTCATACATTTTATTCAGAAAAAAAAAATAAAATGCATCCGTGTACTAGCAGAGAGAAACGACGTTTCAGCGGAAAAATATTTTTGCTTAGAAAAGTAAAATTTGGAGACTTTCTTCAGCAAAACAAATCACTAGCTGCAGAAAAAAAATCATTCAGGGCCTACGTGTCTCGAAGTCTGACTGAACAATAGCGCCATCTAGAGAGAAAATGGAATAATGCAAATTTTCTACTCAATAAATGCGAAAAAAACGGTTTCGCTGCGTTCATTTGTTCGTTGAATATCCGTGTAGTATGTATTTTGTACGAATGAAAACGACAAAATAAAAGTTATTTTTGTTCACTTGTCAAAATATTAATTCATCTTTCGGTGTTACATGCGGCATTCCAGAGTTAATTGTGTGTTCGTCGCATTTATGTACTGCAGATGACTTCGTCTCGTCCCACCTGCACCTTGGATACGGAAAGAAATTTTGGGGATCCGGAAGAAAATTAAGTGTTTAGCGGTTCAAAAAACACGTGACTTCTACAGGAGGAAAAGAGCGCATATTAAGAGAACGGTATAAACAGAACAAATTAATGCCTTAGTCAGTAAAGCACAAGTCTAAGCTGAAGAGAATTATTCCTAGGGTTAGAAGGACAAGTAAGAAGAACCGGATCTCGTTATTCTTGAGAAAAGGTGACTGAGCGGGTAATAATAAGTATACAAAATCTTTAGGGAAATACACAAGGCCAGTGTCTATATTTACTTTCCTGTTAGCACCAATCTGGGAACACAAGGCCACAGGTGGAATGCACTTTGGGGCCAACTGAAACAAGATGAAAAGGAAAATTTCTCAGTACAAAGGTTGATGGAGGTTTGGAGCAACAACCTTCTTAGATGATGGGGAGACCGTCTTTAGATTCAGTTAGCCCTGGATACCAGCAATTGGATACTAAAACCCCAAAGGAAAAAACAGGTTTATAGCCTCTTGTAGTGTTTCCTAAATAAGTTAACGAGATCCAGAAAATTCAGTCAGCCACGTTTCAGACTAACATTTAGAATTACCAAATTGTACATTGACATATATTAAAGCAGTCTGAATATTGCATGGAGCAATGCAGAATATTATCCCTCTGAGTTAATTCATGAGAGAAAGTTATTGTATCTATAAGATTATATCAGAAATATCTCATAAAAACATTATAGCTGATAAAATTGTGTCTATTCTTGTGGGACTGACTTTATGTGAACATTTTATTCAGATGCATTTTTTTCGGCTTATCATCAAGTGAAATAACTGTGAGACAGTCTTGGTTTAAGGGACATGCTTTATTTACAAAATACGCTGAACCAAACAGCGGTCCAGAGAGAGCAGGCAGAGTGTGACTGTTTTCATCACAGCAGCAAAAGGCTATTTTACTTGAGATGCTTGGTAAGACTTGGAGTGTGTTTCCTCTGTGTGCTGTGTGTATCACTGTGGTCTGGGTGACTATGGTAGGCGGGGGTCCCCTACAGGAGCCGTCCGTGGTCCGGGCCACAGGAGGGGGGCATGCTGGGAGTGAGGCCTTGGCATAGGGGCCCTTACTTCCTGCGGCGGGCGGCAGCTCCCTTCTTGCTGCTGTAATGTGGCAAAGATGCAAAGGCAGCCAGGTGAGATGGGGGTGCCTCTCAGGGTAGATTTAACCACCTCTGCCATCAGAGTGGCACTGTGTTTACTTGTAAAAACCCAGTTACTCTTCATCTTTCTAGGGGCACAAATGAGCTTTTGACTTAGTGTTTTGTTATTATAAAGGTTTTGTTTTGTTATTATAAAGGTTAAAGGTCACTTAGGGCCCCTCCTGTGCATGTGTTTTTCCACTGTCATTGCATTCCTAATTACAGGGTCACAGTCATCATTTTTTTTTACCTGTTAACTCATGTGTGCATGTAACAGCACAGGCGTTTGGGGGGCATGATGGCTCGGTGGCTAGCACTATTGCATTCTGGGTTGGGGGTTCAAATCCTAGTCACACCACTGTTTTTCTGGAGTTTCATGTTTCCTGTTCCCCATGTACTTTGCAGGTTTCCTCTTGCAGTCGAAAGTCATCTAATGTTGGTGAATTAGCATCATGTCTGAATTGTGCATTGGGTGTGTGTATATGTGCCTGACTGTGCCCTGTGATGGGCTGGCACCCTGTCCAAGGGGTCCCCCACCTTGTGCCCTAAGCTGCCAGGGATAGACTGCAGGCAATCCTGTACAGGGTATGCAGTTTGAAAAATGGATGGAATTTCACATGCCTGTCAATTCTGAATATCGGGGTGCTCTTGTCTGGCATTTTGGTTTCATGCTTTAATACAATATTTACATTTTAAATTCTTTAAAAATATTTTTCTCATATGGGATTTTATGTTATGTTAAAGTATGAAACACTTTCATAATGGTGTAAATTCACAGGAAAGTGTCGCATAAGAAAAATGTCTGTCACATGCGGCTGATGTGATATTGCTAAGCAAGCTGTGGCGATCGCACACAGCATGAGACGAAACAGATGACCAGCATCATGCCGGTCTGTCGGCTTCAGTCATGCAGTACTGTTTAACATAACATAAAAGAGAAAGGTGATCCATGGGTCTGGCAGAAGAAAGCATGCAAAGGCTACGTGGGTTAATGCCGGTAATGCATTTTCTTCATCACCGGAAGAAAATCCCAGCATGCACCTTGCTTCTTAGAAGCTCTCATGGAAGAATGTGTAGAAATATCCTAGGTGTTGCAGTGAAGAGCAACCAGAGGTATTTGGCAGATGCCTCACTAATGCAAATACAGCGTTTGTTTTATTGGTCTCTAGGCTGATACTTCGTTTCACCTAAATGCTTTATACACCTTCAACCAAATTTATATTAAGAATGAGATTTGTTGTATCTACTTGGTTGATAGAGTTCGTGTTAGTGCAGCTGCCCAGTTGATTTAAGATTGGAAGCAACCTCAGGAATAAGATTATTATTGGCCATCAGAATGCTGCATGCTCTGCTCTGATTGGTTACACTTACACTAAGTGGAGTATAAAAGGTTAGAGAAGGCACTGGTATATGCTTGAAGACTTATTGTTCCAATTATGGGTTTAAGTATAAATTGTATCCAATACCATATTCTTTTATTTAACATAAAATAAAATGAGCATTGATTGGTTAATTCAGGGTACTCCCACCCATCATGTGTTTTGAAGCCTCATTCGTCTCAGCACAGTGTGTACGACTGGCTGAGACTTCTTTTTTTTAATTCTTTTCTACTCCTCTTTCAGGATCACAAAAAATATTCTGAAGTGATTATAATCCAGTTGTATATTTTAAAAAGATGGATGTATTGTACTGCATGTATTTGAGTACTTCACTACAAGTAACTTACTAGGTCTGACAGTATAAGTCTGACAGTGAATCACAACTGAAACCTTTGCTACTTTAAGAGTGATGTCCCCTAAAGAGTGTTCCAAGTTTTAACTTGAAAATGATAAATAAATTTGATAATGGGAATTAAATAGTTGTCCACTATAGTAAGCACGATAGACAAAAGGGTTAATCTGTAGTTCCATAGTATATTGCTGCTTTGACGTATTTACTTAGCTTACGAAGCAGATTGACAATAAAAAACAGCACAGCATACAGCAAGACATGTGGACTTGGTTCGCTCTTGTGTCACGGGGTGATTATCTTAACCTGCTAAGCTAGCTGTGCATATCTTACACTTTAGGTTTGTGTGGTTTATGATATCTCACTACTGTGTTAATTACTACTGCATTTTTCAAGGAGTCAAGGTTCCATCAAATGATCTAATTTTATCTAAATATAAAACATTGGAATTATTTTAATATAAAAGCAGTAAGTGGATCTTGGCTTGGTGGACTTCTTTCATGAACTTGGGTTTCATGGTTCTAGTAAAATTTCGAGAGTATTTTTGCAAGGTTCCTGTGCATTTGAGTTAGGGCTGAACAGCATCTTTCCAGCATTAAGATGCTAGAAAATACATTTTGCAGGCCCTTCCATGGACAGAAGATGCTGCAGATGGCCATGCAGACAGTGTAAAGGTGGCACGGGAGACTGTACTTACTGCTTCTGCAGCTCGTCAATGCGGTTTCTGAGGGAAATGACCTGTAACACATAAGCTGTTTTAAATGGCGAACAGCAGGGTCACCTTATCAAATTCTGATGCTCACCTGTGAGAAGACCACTCTAACTCGAAATAGACTATGGAGAAAAGCCAAGACCGATCCACACACTCTCCAGATCTGATCATCCTTAGTTTTTACCATGACAACACTTGTGAAATGTGCAGGAACTCAATGGTATTTTTTACCACATAGGTCTTAAGCTGTCAGGACCCTGGATGCTGACCATAGGGAGTGTGTTAATGTTGAATTTTCTCCCAAACCGAGGGAGGTAATGAGGAAACATCCTGATTGTAACACAGGCAGAGAAGACAGCTCAGGGGAAAGCTCAAAGTAGCTTCCTTAGCTCTTTGGTTGACCCAGAAGCACTAACTCACCTTTTGAGAGGGCGCTGTGTCTCATGACCTCATGGCGTTGGGGGACAACAGGTCTTAAAACTCAGCGTAACTTAGCAGCAGTTGAATAAGGAGATGGTGAATGTCAAAACCTAGATACTTTGTCATTAAACTTCTAGTCCTTTTGGAGACTGGAAGCATTGACTGTTGATTTTACATTTAGTATAAAATTACCCCCATACTGTGAGGGTAGCACCTTCCTCTGAATTGCCAGCAGGATTGTAGAAACACTTCCTGGTATTTTTGTTCTTGGTGAACTTTGACCTGACTGCAGACGCTGACCTGTTGCCCCATTGCCAAGGTCCCATGCAGGCAGACCATGCGCCTTGGGCTCAGCTCTGCGGCTTTTGCATTTATGCTGCATTACTTACAATTTACTTAGTTCCTCCACCCTCTTATGTAGTGTCGTAACCTGGAGGGGATCAAAGTATAGCTGCATTCATGCCTTGGGGTAACAGGACTGCCTCTTGGAGGATGGACACGTCTTCCACTTGGGGAAATTTTGCCACAAAAAAGCAACCAATTCCCGTAACCAAAGGTTCTGTATGTAATCAGCCACTGCTTCCACAAGTTTGGCATGCTTTCGTTCAGTTGTACTATATCACTTTTCTTCAGTTTACCATAAGAAACTTCCTATGAACAGGTGATGCCGATGTAAGTGGTTTATTATTGCCGTGTGTGTTTTCGGTCTCGTCTCCTCATGAAGGCAACTACTCCTGCAGGCACCTTCATTTTTATGACAAGAATGAAGAATTGGTGAACACTGCAAAGAAGTGGGTATACGTCTGCAAGGTTCTTTAAATAGCACTGGTACAGTGGAGCCTATGACAGAATCACTAATCCAGTCAAAAGTCTCTCATCCTAAAATGATTCCCAGATAGAAGGTCTCACCTCATACTTCTGCCTCTTCAGCTTCTCAAGATGGTCAAACTTCTCAGATTCCAGTTTATGCATCCATTCCCACAGTTCCTTGGCTTTCTCCCTAAAGTGGAGGATGATCAAAGCAAATCAGACCCACAATCTCCATCCCCTAACCCCATACTCACACTGGAACCCATGTCAAAATATTGGTTTCAACCAGGTGCATGGGGTTACCTAGAGAGCCTAGAGAGCAGCGAAGCCGTACCTCAGTTTGTCTTCATTCAAGTGGTCAATGTTGAGAGGCTTACGTCTCTCCGCTAGAATCTTTTTCTTCTTTTCTCTCTCAGTCTGCTTCTTTCCACCTCTCTTTTGGTCGGCCTGTTTGAACAGCAGATTTCAAACATGACCTGGGTGCCCTGGCTGCATGGATAGAAGCCATCGGATGTCGTTTTTTCTTTTTTGATGTACTGTGATATTTTAAAATAAACTTTAAAAGGCGTTTATCCTCGGCACTTAACTGTGGAGCTCTTCTTAAAACACGAGGAGCATCATCTTCAGATGGAGCAGTGGGTAAAGTCTTACTTAAACATGCTGAATTTAGGAGCTTTTGGGTTTAAAATCTGTCATTGGTAAACCACGTCACCTTCTGCAAAAGGCTGCTATAGGTAGAACCGATGTTGGACAGGGCGGACTTTTTCTTGGCCTCATCTTCAGCTCTCTTCCGGGCTTCAGCTTCCTCTCTCTTCAGCCTCTCCTCCTGTAACGGGAATCGCATCACAATTTCAGTAGGGTTGGTTTTACTCTTCACCAAGCTGAGCTCAAACTGGATTTGCACCTAATGCCCACCTCACGTCTCGCCTGGCGCTCTCTGTCTTTCTCAGCTCGGATCCTCTGCTGCTCCGCCCTTTCAGATCTACGGTTCTCCTACAAATGGTATGCAGAAGTACAAGTGAGACGACATTACCGTGTTTGTCCACCAGGGGGAGGTGTTTAACTGAGACAGATTGGCCACTCACAATTCTTTCCTTGAGCGCAATTATCTCCTCCTCTTCCTTCTTCCTCTCTTCAAAGTGAGCATCGATTAGGGCCTGCAGCTCAATGAGGTCCTTGTTCTGACGTTTCTTCTGAATGTCCTGCATGCCAGAAAGGGTTGCGTGATACATCAGTTCAGACAGTGTGGGTCCTCCTTTGGGTTCATCTTAAAAGATGGTAAAGAAAATAAAGCATATTTATAGAGTTACTCACATCAAAGTCTACTATCTCCCCCTCTGGGATCTTAGGTGCACTGGGCCTGAAGAAAATTAAATCAAGTCAATGATTATTGTACATCACATACTCAGTTCTTTATAAAGCACACTGCACCTTCACTGTTGTATCTAGTAATTGTGTTGTGTTATTTGCTCTGTTATGTTTTGTAATGTTATTTATTGTTCTGTTGTGTATTAGTGTTCATTGTGATCACCATGTTTGCATTTCTGTTATGAGTCTGAAGGGCAGATGTACAGTAAGTTGGAATTTCACTGTATACATGTGACAAAGAATCCTTGAATCCAGTGATTTATATTTGAATCATCCTGCCTTAGTACTTCAAAAAATTGGATGAAAACAAACATGGCTAACAGAATTAATTTTCTCCTGAGCACAAATGACATGCTGATGAGTCAAATTCTTTGAGGTCATTGGAAAGATCACTTACTTGAATTTTGGCTTTTCCTCTGTTGAGTAAAGTAAAATTACAAAAATGTTAGAAATGCACACATTTCACCGAGGAGAAGAAAAAAATTTTCTCTCTGTAGTACATGCTGAGGTTACCATGAGTTAAAGAAAAGGTAAAGAAGTTATATCAACACCAAAGACATTTTATTCATATGGGTATACACAGCAACACTGAAAAACAGATTTGAAATGTAATACACATCTAACTTTTACTTTGATTAAAAGTTAATTAACTAATGTTAATACTCCAAAAAGCCAAATCATGACATTTATTTAAACTTGTGCACCTTAAAAATATTCACAAGGTCACTCAAGTCATGTTTATTAGTATATAAATGTTTGAAATATTGCATTCAATACAATGAAATATTTCTATTGTAACCTGTTCCAAATACATTTAAACTCATAAATATAACCAAGACTCATCACCAAAGAATAAATTATTATCTTGGATAATTAAGGTCAAGCCAAAGCTGTACTGTTAAGTATAACATGAGGAAAATGGGAAAAAAATATTTGCTCCACCCAGAAGTCTGATAAAATTGGTTATGTGCTATATTTTATCTGCCTCAAAATCATTTTTGAATGGACAGATGGTCACACACAAAGTCAGAAGCAAGGCAGCTGCCATCTGAGAGGTTTTCCTCAGAAATGTGAATTACCATCGTGTTTGTCCTCCTCAACCACGTTGTGGCACGTCATGCAGGAGACAGAAGCAGGGCAACGACAAGCGGAGGATTTATGGCACTGCAAATCAGAGCTGAGTGTTTCATATTCATTCACCCTTATGTCTTCAGGATTGTCTTTCGTTTGACTTAGGGGGGGATTAAGGATCTGGTTTCTGCCCACATATGTCAATTTTTTTTGGGGGGGGGGCTATTGCTGTACCTCAGTGTTCCATGTTCCCTTAATGGATTTGTCTGGAAGAGTTGTGTTGGGAACCCAGTGCATCCACATTCTGTTGCGAGTTCTGCTATGCCTGGCACTGTGGAGTCCGTCCACCCACAAAGGGTTTCTCAACATAACTTCCTGCTCATAGGCCTCTGGCATGCAGCGAGTGTTGAAAGCAAAAACAAAATAGTCAGGATTAGTTCCAGGATTACAGGCCTCCGGTTCAGCAGAGCACATGTGCTGGTTTAGCTGAATCTCTGTAGACGTTGCCTAGCTGACTGGCCCAGATTGAGGTGGAACTCAGAAGAAAGACAGAGCTGGTGGAAGTACCTGAGCTTCTGGTCTCTTCTAAGTAGCCAAAGGATTGTTAGAAGGGAGCTGCGTGGAGATCATGTTTGCTGGAAGGAAGCTATTTATCACAAGCAGGTATAGTGCCATTCTAGGCAGAACAGCCTGGAGTTACTTTGTACAATACAGAAAGCCAAATCCTTATGCATATATGTATGGACTCTCATTTCTTCATAGTGGTCAGTTAGGATGAGTGGATACCTCCTTTAAAGTTTGAGGTTCAGTTTTGGGTGTGGGGTTGTAGCCCCTTGGGGCCATGTGATCAATATGCTCCATATTACATCAGCCCACCCCACGTCAGGTGGTAGACACAGTGGAATCTTGGAAGGATGAATGAATATGCCACATACCTTCCTCATGTGTCTCTTCATGCACCTCTTCCTCTGTTTCTTGCTCTGGCTCAATTGCCACCTCTGGTGCTACTTCTACTAGCTCATGGTATCCTACTACAGGTATACCACAGGTATGGGGCATGCATGGAGCAGTGGAGGCAAAGGACAGCTTTTGGGGGTCATAGGATGCACGAAAGAGGCATCAAAGCCAATAAAGATGGCTGGGTTAAAAGGAGAGGAGAGATCGAATGAGGGGATGGTCTTCAAGACAGCAAGACAGAGACAGAACATCCTGACCTTACCAGGAACCTGGGTTAGATACTGGAGCCACATAGACTGAAGCCTTCACATGCAAGGAGCTTCTAATGTTTCTGTGAGAGTCTTTATCATGAATTAAAGGTCATTTAAATCTTTCAGTCAGAGGTCACCCTCAAGTGATTAAAGAGATTAAGAATATTAGAGAAGGGTGTATTTAAAGGTGGACTTCCTGAGCTCTAATGATCCCAACAGAGCTGATGTATCAGCCATTGCCTCTGGGTTTTTGAAAGCATTTGTAAGTATATGGAAACCCCACCCACTGTCCCCTATGTAAAGGGGGAGCTGCACAGCGTGCAACGGAAAATGAAGTCTCTGAATGCGGTTATGACTCTGTGGGTCGGTATGCTGGGAGGGTTAAACTGCGGTCAGAAAGGGTGAGGATCTATATTAGATGTGGCAGAGCTGGAGTGAATCCACCAGCTGGTCTGGTTCACCCAGCAATCGACCGTCATCATCGCCATAACCATAGCTGTGCGGTCACATCGCAAAGAAAATATCTCTGTGGTCGCAATGTGTTGGCATTGCCGTAGAAATTTTCCCTTAGTCAGTGATGTAAAAAGCTTGCAGAACAGCCATAATAAAATAACCTGACTTTTATTATAACATAAGTTGGGTTGCCATCAATGAAAGAGAGAAATGAACCAGCAGTTAAATTTCATCATTTCTTCAAGCATACGCCTTTTATTCCCAAAAAAAGTAATCAGATACATTTTGAAAATTTCCTTTTCCTTCTATTATACATATACTGAAGCTCAGAAATCTTTACCAGATATGACCACTTTGACATAGCGAGCTAAAAAGTTGATAAGGTAATAACTAGCATTGGGGAGGTTGGGTCTACCATGCCAAGAGGAGATGGTAATTCAGTGTATAAAAGCAAGCAATGTCAAACAGAAATTAATGGTGAAAAAATGTAACACATTAGTATGTAATGGCATAAAGTGTGAGTTTTTAACTTGTTCTTTTTACCTTCCGCTTCGAATTCTTCATTTTCCAAAAAGAAGCAATGGAAAGAGTGATTAAAGAAAGCCTCTGAGCAGCACTGTGGCAAATTTGTGAAAATGAGAAGCATTCAGCCACACATTCACACTAAGCACTCCACAGCAGGTGAGCTCCCAGTCACTTGGCCTATAGAGATGCTTAAGCAGCCAAACGCAGGATGCCTTTTCTAAGGAACGTGCTAAGGGTGCACAACCTCTCTGCCTTAAAGAAGAAGTAAGAACATCGTGGCCCCCTGTCAGTGGATGCCTATGTGGTGACTGCTTTTGTTAGCATCTAGCTTAAGAAGTCAAGCATCTGAAAAACAACCACGCTACACCGCATGTCACAGGCACGTGCTGTCCAATTTTTTGGCTTCTTCTAACAACCTCCCCCCCTCCCCGCCATCATTGTTTGTGCAGTACTGGCACAGTGAGATAAACTGTGGACAGACTACATCAGATCTACTCATACTTTGTTCTCGGACTTTTAAAACTGGACACAGAGAAGTTTTTGAATTACCAGCACCAGTTTAGCAATAACTTGCTATATGTGAGGTCTGAACACAGTACTGAAGACACCATTATGGAATATGGACAGGTCCCAAAAACATCTTACAAGGGATACTCCAGGAATACTCCACCATGCTCAATGGCTTCAAACAATTAGACATAAGCCACAAAAAAGAAAAAAGTCCTGATTTTAAATGCTTATGAATGGACAACCTCATCTGCAAAAACACAGTTTATCAAATAAGTCCTGTGTAACTCCATCATCTCTGACCTTTCTATATGTAAATGCATATCAGTACATCACCTGTTATAATACACATTTGGCATTATCAGGTGGACCATACACTTTAAGATGAGTTATTACTGTAAGAATTTTATTTTTATTGTTTGTATAATCAACCTGTGTGGAAGTCATAAACTGCAAATTAAACACAACAACAACAATAATAATAATACATTTCATTATCATTATTATTTTTGTTATTGTTGTTGATAATGTCGCTTGTCTAGTTGAATATAGAATTTATGATTTATAGAAATAAAAAATAAGCTTTATTGGTCATTTAAATGCTGAGGAATAGTCACTTACCTTCAACTTGATCACTAGAAAAAAGATCGAAAAGGAATGTCATTTCCAAGACGAGGTATGCTAATGTCCACTGGCTGTATGAAGTGACACTCCCTCGTTAACATTACACATGGGCATCACTCTTTTATGAAAATGCTGGATTTATCATGTGCATTTCATTTGAATGTGAATACATTTATACGTGCTACATGTTGTCAGATATATAGAAAATTGGTTCGTAAGGACATGATAAATATTAAAATCTTTTAAGAATGGGGAAAGTAAGTGGGAGAGGAAACTTACACTTCTTCAGTGTCAGACATGGTGATGAAGGGCCTCAAACCTGGGAGGAGAAGTGGAGAAGAGAAGCAGTGTGAGGAAGACAGCTCCAAGGTGCTTCACTCACTTTGCATTTATAGCCAGCTGCTACACCAGCTCAAAAGCTCCTCCTCGTTTTTCCCAAAAGCTAATCTCATTGGCTAATGTGGTTGGGGGGGAGGTGACTTGAAAAATATGATCGGAAATGCAAAGGAGGTTGACAAGACCAGTGACTCTTAGAACGTAATAATCCATTAATCACTCTGGTATCATCAAAGGGGATTTGTGCCTCATTTATACATGTTCAGCTTTTAGGCACCTCAGAATCAGAATTAGAATCAGAATATCTTTATTGTCATTGTAACGGGTACAACGAAATTAAGTGCAGTCCCTGTGTCAGAGAGATTTGTACAGGAAAATAAATAGGGAGAAATATATAAATAAGGAAACATAAAATATGGGAGGTAGCATATGTACACAAAATATCAAAATAAATGACTGACTTCCGAAGTGCTCCTGTTGGAAATGATCAGGTTAATGGCGTTCCAACTTTAAGGAAAAAGTGTGCTTTATTGATGTTTTTGAACATGGAACATTTATATTTGAATGTGAAAGGTAACAAGGGACTTTATTATTAGACATGAATAAGTCAACCGAAATTCAATACCCGTTTAGTACTGAGAATGCATACCCCTTTGAATTAGGGTAAACATGCTACTCCTTCATTTCAAGCAAAGCTCAAAGTCAGGTTCTCTGGCCCCTTAACGTCACTTGGTGTTTCGGTTGATTTTCACTCCACAGAGTTCATGAAGCGCCTAAAATCTACATTCAGGTTATATGCACATTAATCTGCCTATCACTGCTCAGAACCAATCAAAAAATTAAAACTTAAAGTAGTTAAAACTGTGTGAAGAAGCCCGTCTCGATTTATACCCATTTGTTAAGCGAGTTAATGAGAAACTCAGCTTTTGAAACATTGTCCTCCCACTTGTAGTATGTGTTGACATGTAAACGTGACCTTAGTGATGGTCCATTTTTCACTTCCTTGGTATTCCATGCCAGACAGCTGCAGACATCCTTTGGAAATAGTGGAGTGTCGTATTTCTCACCCTCAGCTCCCTCCCATAGTCTTGGAATAGAATTCATAACCTTCCCCCATCCCTCCATATCTGGACAAGGCTTACAAAGAGGACAATGTCTTTCAGATCTGTTATTTAATTCATTTGCCTGCAGATAAACAACAAAACAGCAGCCACCTAAGAAAGACACCATCTTTACATTAGATATATATGTAAGGTGATGCTTCATTTTGCTGGTTCAGGATTTTTCAGTTGTTTTCCTTTTTTTCCTGACAAAATATATGGAATAATGTTAAGGTTGATATTTGCATCCAACATGGTATACTTTGTCAGAGCCATCAATCCACATAGATATTCTGCTGTTCAAGCTCCTCTCCTGGACCTAGAGCCATCCACCAAAGCAGGTGTTCTTAACCGTCTTTAATGCTTCTTGTGGCCCATTCCAGCATGACCAGGGAAAGACCAGGGTCCTCTGTAGCTCTGAGGGAAGTGACACCACCAACCTGTCAACAGCAATCAGACAGCAGTTCACTTGTGCTGTTTGGTATCTAGTAGCTAACCACAGGAGCATTGTCCTTAAATCCCTCTTATTCTCTGGCATTTTTAGAACATAGCATATGTATTATCAGCCTGCTTGCTGCTAAGTCTTCATTATCATTACACACAGTGGTATACCGCTGCAGAATAGCAGTACCATTAAGACAACAGTCCGTAAATCTGAGGTTTAAAATACACTGTCCACAGGGAGTGGGAGATTATTACCTGACAGAAGGCAACACCAGGTGTGAGAGGTGTCTTTGACTGCGGCACCAACTTTCATAGCTGTTTCCTAGAATGAATACTCACAGATGCTCCTGATGTACCTGTCACCCATACACAGCTTGTGTTCTTCGATCATATAAAACACACATTTGATACATGCTCTCCTTTGAATGAAGCTTGAACCTGCTGCTGTTTTGTCCTGCAATGGCTGGGTCTGTCAGGGAAACATACCCTGACAGCTGTCAGTCAAAATGGGAGCATTTTCATGCCAAGACTACCAGTTAAGTCTCCATTACTGCTCAAGACAAGTCTATACTTATAATTTATCTTTTAGCAGGCACCTTTGTTCAAAGTGATGGCTTATAGGTTAGGTATATCATTCAAAGGTACAAGAGCAGGTCCTCTAGCCATATTTGAATCAGGCCTTATGGTTGTAAGAGTGCGCTTTGAGTCTGTTGCCTGGTTACATGTGGTAGGGCAGTACCATCACCAGCCTCCACCCTAACACCTGAGATTCCAGAACCAGTTATCTGCATATACATTTTCACCATATTTAGGATGGAGACCCCTGGATACTGCAGGACCTTCATGTAACGCAGACACCCCTGACTCACTTTAACTTACCTCAGAGCTGAATGAAATGAGCTCCCACTTGGCAGAGACTGGCTGTAAAGTTCTGCAAACCTGTCTCAGGGTTAGGCCATCCTGTTATAGTGATATGTGATCCAGCGAGGTTTCTCATTGGCCGCTGAAGCGTCAGAGTCAGGGGTCAACAACGTCTTAACCCCAGTGTTGAGTAAGGAGGTGGGCAGAAGATGCTTGGGAAGGGAGGCACAAGTTTGAAGAGGAGATGCCGTGGCACTGTGTTGCTATATTTGCTATTGCACAAGGCAAGCAAGATGAGCTAATGTCTTGTGAATGGAAACATGCAAAGGACAGGCAAAGACAAACATGTCAGTTTTATACTCCCACCCTTGGAATCTCCTTCAGAAGTCAGACTACAAGTCTGTTGTCATGTGGTCTGGGTAGCCAAGGACATGAATTTGTTGTTGTCATACCACAGCTGGCCACGACCACAGGGTATTGTTGACATAAAAAATCTTAGACGACTGTCAAATTTTAAAAGAAAACTGGATCAGGAGTTTATTGCCAAGAAATGACTAAATCAAATACAGTGACTCTAAGGTGAATAAGAACCTTCTGGGTAGGGAATATTTACAGGCAGTGGGTGAGACTGCTTAACATGGCTTGCATTGATGCCTTGTTGGTTACATCCCAATGCAGAGAGACATTGACTTCAACGACAATGGGAGACACACCCACTTTAGGGGCCTGTACAGCAGGGACAGTTCTAGGAGGAAGCCAAGGGGAGCCAGTGCCCCATGCCAATAGTCCTGAACCTCCACAAGGCCTCCTTAGATGAGAGTTCAATTTATTAACTTGCAATATGATTCAACAAGTATTTTCTTTTTTTTGTTTGTGTCTCTCCAACAGAGCAACTGGCCCCAGCCCATCCCCCTCAACTTGAAACAGTCTAGAAGTTCCACTTCTGTACAGATAGACAGGGCTTTTCTTCACACTAGATCTGTGACCTGCATTTAAATGAGGGGAACTGGTGGAGGAACAGCCACATAGCTACCCAATGAGGATGCTGTGTGCATCGACACCTTACAATCTGTATGTCACTGGGGAGAGGGGGACAACTAAGGTGCTCCGTATGCTCCCTACCTAACAGATAGTCCCCTAGTGGAGCACTTCCTGAATGCAGGGGCTCCTGTTTTATTTTTGGAGTGGCAATGGAGACAGTGCCTTCCATGTGAGGAAGGGTGCAGCTGGGCGCAGGATGAGTCTCCCCTTCTGGCAGTCCAAGCTGGGATTTGCAGGCGGCAGCCAGTAAGCCCCCCGCCAGCACTCACACAGGTAAACACCAATCGATTCCGAATTTTCCGCTTTCGCCGGCTTGCGGGCACGAGTTGACGGTGTTGCAGCAGTGGGGCCCTAAGATGGTTGTTGGGTTCCATCCCTGAAGTGGGTTTTAACTCCACTGTGGCTAAAACGTTTGACCATTCAGTTGAGGGTAATGACTGAAGTACCATTAAAGTCAATGTATTACATGGTTGTAGTGATCATTTAACCTTGAGTGTTTTATATTAGATAATAATCAGCTTGAGCTTAAACATATACCTTCAAACTATTTTTAGGCTTTTTGCTTGCTGCCCCCACCCCAGATTAATATTTACAGTTAGTTTATCTATTTCTGTTCCATTTTGAAGGGTAATCCAGTGTGAGTTTGCATCTACAGTAAACACCACTTGGTAAGTCACTTGAAACCAAGAATGAATTCATCATTATTATTTTTTAGCTCTAATAATCCTGCCAGACTGTCACAGAAGCCATTTGGGTCTGCAAATGGAGTAATTGTTTCTGAAATCGACAAGCCCATGCTCATTGTGTATTGTATGCTCTGATTGGCTGTCTATTATTACCCCCTCCTCTTTTGAAGATGTATCTCTGCTGGCATCCAGAGCGTTTAACCTACCAGTGCCTTAAATGGATGAGGAGGCGCTCATGTTTCACACTGTGGGTCTAGTGACTGGTGGCTGCCGTCACACGCCTGAGCCTCCGCTTGTAAAGGCAGCAGAATGGTGGTAATTAGCGAGACGCCAAACGAATGAAGGGTTAGGTGGCCTGCAGTTTCAGCTTCCTTGTCGTGCATAAGACAGAGCAGGTAGCCCTGAATGTGGATACTTGCATTTGCAGTCTATGGGATTAATATGCACTTCATAGTCTTTTTCCATTATTCATTTGGACCTGGACCTGCACCCTTCTTAATTAACACTACTGTGGCCCAGTGGGCTGTAAACCAACGTCCAGCTGTTTAGCTCTCCTCCTAGTGAAAGCCTGTGATGATTCAGAGGCTGCAGGGAAATTGCTGTAATTACATAGTAAGCCAATCAGGCTTCAAAGGGCTGCCAGTCAGGCCATCATCATATATATCAGTTTATGGCTCTTTTGCGCAATATAATTAGCTGCCTGGAGTGGAGAGTTTTTTTTATTAATGACCAGCAGACAGGGGTAGCTAAATAAATGCAGGAATTTCATATAGGAAATTTAAAATTCTATAGGATATGTAAATTATAAAATTACACACAAACTTAGCACTATGTGACTTTTGTTAACCCATGTTTTGTTGCATGTGGTCTCCAAAAAAATGACCACGGAGTACGAAAGGCTGTTCATCTTAATCACCTGCTTTGTTTTCCATGATTCTGCAAAAGTATCACTCATAGTTTATTCATCCCCATGGGCAGGTTGGGTAGTTCTCACATACTCCATCTCGCTGTTGGATTCACCGTAATGCTGCTCACGGATCAGTGGTGGACGTGGAGGACAGGTGCCAATGAAGGCATTCAGATGTCTTGTGATGGACAAGCAGCATGGTTCATCTGAATTCTGACAGCACCACACACAGTTCAGGTTAATGTCCTCCAGATGCAGAGAAATCAAACGTAGGTTCACAAATACTACATCGAACTGTTTTCATTTTTGAAGTGCTCAGGAGGGTACAAATAACTGACATCAGAAAAAAGATTTGCTGTAATCCTAGTGAAAGTTGACTTTACACAAGGAAATCCTTTATTGCAGCTGGTTTGTATACAGAAGGGGATACTGGCAATGATTTAAAGAGACTGTATCCAGTAGGTGTTTCAAAATGAACACATCTGAGTATCAAGAGAGTGACAGAATATGAAAAAGCAATGCTGTTATTTCAGTGAGTTGGTAATAAACAAATATGCTACTGCTTCTAAAAAATGAAAATCAGCTTAACCTTTACTTTATAGATGGCCTACAAATGTTTAAGACTAAAATAAAATCCAGTGTGAAGCTTTGAGCGGAAGTAGCATTGCGATACAGATGCTGAATGAGAGCTGTACCTGGTACCCGTGCTCTCTGTGAAAACGAGGCATGACTCAACAATACAAGTAGTTAGTGATGTTACAAATCAGGCTTCAAAACCCATGGTGGGTGGGAGTATCCCAAATTAACCAATCTAAGCTGGTGCTAAATGAGGCTTCAAAACCCATGGTGGGTGGGAGTATCCTGAATTAACCAATCTATGCTGGTGCTAAATGAGGTTTCAGAACCTATAGCAGGTGGAAGTATCCCAAAATAATCAATCCTTGCTGGTGCTAAATGAGGCTTCATAATCTGTGGTGGGTGGGAGTATCCCCAAACTAATAATAAATACTGGCTATCACCATCATGGGTTTTGAAGGCTCATTTGTCCCATCCCGACCTGTAGGTACTCTGGCAGGGGATGAGGGTGGAGCCACAGTGGCGTTCCATTTCTCTCACAAACAAAGCCTTCATCCTCAAAACAGAAGTCTCACTGCGGTGCACGACTGGATGACTAGTATGAATCCCTGCGGCCCACAAGCAGACTGCGAGTTCAAAATGCCCCTTCCACAATCCGAATATAACCAGCGAATAAGCAGGCCAAAAATATCCTGGGTTCGATGGTATGGGCATTCAAAGGCTGTAAGGGGTATATGCGATGATGGGCAGCGTATCCATTTCAATGTAAAAATAGGGTTGGATCAGAAGTGAAGGAGAAGCAGAGAGATGAGTTACTTCAAACCGTTTCACGTGTGTCTCTGTGCTGAAAGTTATGGGTGGGGGGTCTAGCTGAAATCTATATGGCAGTAATACTCTATAAATGAACCATAATAAAATGCAAATGCCAAGGCTTTCCCCATTGAACCCTGTTTTAAAATTAGTTTGTCTGCTGTTCAGTGATTACCATCAATTTATAATTATAATTGAATGGAAACAAATGGAATGGAGGCGACAGAAATCATTCACGTATAAATTCACTTGGCCCCATACATTTCAATTTCAAAAATATCTGTGAAACAAAAAGATTTGCACAGTAATTATACATGACAATTGTACATTCATATGTATATACACAAAACCTCCCAGGCTTGGTAACTAAACATATATTCCAATTTAAAACAATAAAATAAGGACATGATATTGTGAAAATAAAAGGTGTTGTTTTAAATGCAACCGTCAACAAGTTCTCGCAGCATTTTCTGACAACACTGCTTTTGGGTACAGTCCCCACCTGTATAATTCATAAGAAAAGAAATATCACCAAGGTGGCTGAGAAGAAGGGGATGATGCCCACAAATTACATGGGTGGCAAAGTCGAAATCGGTAAACATCATAAAGATCATAAAGATCAGCTGACAACCTTTCAGGGCTGCGAGTTTGCACCTCCTATTCAAAAGTCCCCTTGGCAGAGAGCACCTGTAAGACAGGAATGGATAGAGAAACCACACAGTGTCAGTCACCAGGGCACTTCAAAGGGGCTGATATTTTTGGCATGCAGAACAGCTGCTAAAATGCTGCTAAAATGTTTGTTTGGTTATACTTAAGAACAAAGGGGTCAATTTTAAGTTGGCTTTGGAATTTCTAGCAGTGCTTAACTAGACGTGTTGCGGTTTAGCTTGGACTGATGATACAGGTTGGTCATTTCTATTCAGTGTTTACTGGGAAATCCCAGATGATGCGGGTACTGCTCCAGCATGATGTTTTTGTGAAACATGAACATCTCCATCAAGATCTGTTACTGATGTGGATTCACTAACAAATATTTGTAAGAAGACAAAGGAAAAACAATGCATGACTTCAGGATAAATAATTTTTTTAAACTATTGACACTAATCCAAAATGATTAAAAATGCAGAAGTGTCAGTAGTGTGAAGTTTACATGAGAAGCAAATGACCTTTTAATAGAAATGACAGCCCTCCTTCTACTGATGTTTGCTTCAGGGGGAGTACATGTGGATGGCTGTCAGTTACGGAGGCGCTACCCAACCAGGCCTGCTCTCCCAGCAGTACCCACCCCCCTTGCTACCGAAACCTGGAAGGGACAATGTCCGGCTCCAGAAGCTGCTCAAGAAGACGGCAAAGAAGAAGGCTGCTGCTCAAGCCTCACAGGTGCCCATGCCCTACCGCTCCAGCCTCTCTCCTGTGAGTGAGGCCAGCCCTGACCTCGAAAAATGTGACCCTTCACCTCCACCCAGAACACCAGAGACCCCAATCTATGGAAGCACTAGGCACCCCAGGTTTTTTGTCAGACCCCTATATCAACACACTGCATCGCCTTACCCATCGCACCGAACTTACGGAAAAACACCTAGGTTTTCACCACCAACCTACACAACTCCAACAGTCATGCCAGCATTACCAATTGTAGCTGCAGTATCACCAATACTGCAGGCTACTAGTCAGGCAAGGATAGTGTACGGAAAGCACAGTCTACAAGCAATAATCACAGAGGCACCCAAATCCAAAAAGCCCATGTTTGATGTTCCCCAGATAACAATGTATACAGCTAAGGCTGCATTTTCTGAAACATCAAAATCACCACTTTATGAAAGTTCAGGAGGAACAAATTTTTATTATGGAACACCAATACCAACAAGACCCAGGAGTAAAACTCCTACATTTGAGGTAAAGAGAGGGCCAACCCCTACATCTGAGGTCAAGAGAGGGCCAACCCCTACATCTGAGGTCAAGAGAGGGGCAACTCCTACATCTGAGGTCACAAGAGGGCCAACCCCTACATCTGAGGTCAAGAGAGGGCCAACCCCTACATCTGAGGTCAAGAGAGGGGCAACTCCTACATCTGAGGTCACAAGAGGGGCAACCCCTACATTTGAGGTCACAAGAGGGGCAACCCCTACATCTGAGGTCAAGAGAAGGGCAACCCCTACATCTGAGATCAAGAGAGGGGCAACCCCTACATCTGAGGTCAAGAGAGGGGCAACCCCTACATCTGAGGTCAAGAGAAGGGCAACCCCTACATCTGAGGTCAAGAGAGGGGCAACCCCTACATCTGATGTCACGAGAGGGCCAACCCCTACATCTGAGGTCAAGAGAGGGCCAACCCCTACATCTCAAATAAAGAGAGTCATAACACCTACATTTGAAGTTAGAGTTACCACACGTATTTCTGAAGTGAGCAGAGGTACCACACCAACATCTGAAACCATGAGAAGTACTACAGCCATATCTCAAACAACCCAAGGTACAACACCAACATATGAAGTGAGAAGAACGACAACACCAACACATGAGATCTCTGTGTCTAGAACCCCTTCAGGACGACCCAAAACACCTTCATACCAACCTCCCCGAGCAAAAACGCCTGTTTTTGAAATATCAAGGGTCAACCCACTATTATTTACGACCACATCACAAGATGCTCAGACCTCCACAGTCAGTGAAGATCCACAGAGACCCAAGACACCAGTCTCTGTTAAAACTCCAGCTGAGGGTGAAAATTTAGAACCATCTCTCTCATCTGAATCTTCAAAAACTCCAGCAAAAGACGATATCAGTGCTGAAACTCCTGATGAGACTACTAAGCACATGAGTTCAACTGGGTTCCAAAGACCAAAAACTCCTTTATATGAGGTCCCTAAGCCCACTGCTCCTCTAACAGGGTACCAAAGACCGAAAACTCCAACTTATGGAACATTTAAGCCTACAACATCACATCCTGGTGATAAAAGGCCCAAGACACCAACATATGTTTCTCCAAAACCTCAAAATAAATCAAAATATTATGGACTCATTCCAGCTGCATATGTTGCTTATGGTGGTATCCAGAGTAATACTCCGGCTTATGGAATTTCAAGGTCCAAGACTCCAACATCTGAGATATCTGCTGTTGCATCTGCCTTGCCTGAAGTAACCAAGCCTCTGGTAGCTTCTAAAGAATCTGAAATACCATTGAGCAGTGAAGCATCGATATCAAATGCTCCTGTACTGGAACATTCAATTCCAAGACAACAAACCACTTCCAATGAGGTGAGACCAAAGACTGAAGCAGAAGATATCACCACAAAAATATCCGATGTGGAAAAACCTAATGTTCACACGTTTGAGGGAGACAGCTTTAAAACGCTTTCTTATGAAATTCAGAGGGTTAAAACATCAACCACACAGTCATCAAGACCAGCAGTAACTTTAGAGAGCCAAAGGGCCAAAACACCAACAGATGAAGGCCCAAAAATGAAAACAGCTCTTTCTCAAAAAATAGCACAAGAAACGCCAAACTCTGAAGGACTAGAGACACCGTCTTCGGAACTACAAATACTAAACATACCTATAGGAAAAACATTAAGAACTAGTCCTTCTCTGTTTGATACAAGTGAGATAAGCCCACCAATTTACCCACTTACCAGGGTAAAAAGTCCTGTTGTGGATACAAGTAGTGCTAGACTATTGACAAACCAATTTGTAGCTGTGCTTAGCAGCTCACAAGAAACGGCACGGTCAGCAGAGGCACTGACATCCGAAACACTCCCTCCCTCCCTCAATTTGTCTACCTCTTCTCCCGAAATTATTTCATGTTTAAAACCCCCAACTGTAAATGGCAGGCCTGCAGATCAGACGGGTGATGAAACTATGCAAATTGATTCAGTTAACAGTGAGGGAGTGGCCTCAAAATCGACAGATCTGAAAGAGTCTGTGACTTCAGTCACCCCATCGTCAAAAGGGTCGATTGAAACAAGGGACAAATCACTCCCAGAAACAGAAGGTATCCTGAAAATGATGCAAAAACCAAAGGCCTTAAAATCCAAGCCAAGTGGCTGGTCTAGACTCAAGAAGCACATGATCGTGGAACCTGAAGAGCCAAAGTTTCCAGAACCAGAGTCTGAGTCTAAGAAAGATGTTGACCAGCAGGAGAAAGCGAATGGACAGAAAAAGCCCACTGAGCCCAGTGCAGAATCTGGCAGTCAGGTGGAATCAAAGAGCAAGGATTCCCCAAGGGCCATAAAAATGTGGGACGCTGTCCTCTTCCAGATGTTCTCCACTAAAGAGAATATCTTGCAGCAGATAAACGCCAACAAGAGCGAAGAAGAAAAAAAAGAAATGTTTAAGGATCTGAAACAGCTTCCAACATTCGTCCACCGCTTGCCCCTCCTCCTCTACAGCCCACATTTTGATGCCAGGAAGCTGAAGGAAGCAGCGTCAAGGCCCATCACCAAAATCAGCACAGTGTTTGAGATGGGGCTGATAAGTCGCAAGCATCAGGATGAAGAGCCAAAAGATTTTAACAGAATTGCAAAGGGATTCACTGCATCAACAACTGCGGATGATTGATGGACTTCAAAGCCAATGTGGGGGGTGAGGGCTGATTATGCATGTTAGCTGTCTCTCTCCATCAATTCCATTGCTCAGTTCATATATATATATATATATATATATATATATATTTTACATGATAACAGATACACAATCAATGATTATCACTGCAATAATCACACGGTTAATGTTAAATATTTACAATTTTCAGTTACACCCATTTCATTTAATGGTACACCATTCCGCTTAGCTACCATAGTCATGTGACTGTTGGGTTTGTCATCATCTGCAAATCGTGATCCTTCAGCACATCACAATGAAGTGAGCTGCTCCAGCATTAACACCACCACTGTGATGCATGCTTTATAAGCACGACCCTTCATTTTAAAGGGCCATGAGGTCCTGAAGGTGCTCTGTCACATAACAGTAAGACATTATAACGACAGCAGTCTGAAGGACTTAAACAAAATGAAAAAGGCTCCAATGATATGAGAGTCAGAAGAGCATGTTGAGCCTTTAAATCATATCATTTCTGTCAAGCGATTAATTTTTGTGTACCATGGATAGCTTCAAATTAAATAAAATTGACCATGAAAGGATTTTTACTCAAGAAGGAGCTCTATTTTCATAAACGCAAGAATTTTTCATAAAAAATATGAACATGTTAAAGAGTAACTGTTTTTATTCTTGATTATAACTGCTATTGACTATAGGCAGACACTATTAGAAAACCAAAAAGAAAAAAATATACTGAAAAGAATACATACATTCATACATTTTTTTAATGGCAATTTGTAGTCTTGGCTCAGCAACAGTGTCATCTTACAGTAAATTCCATGGTCTCGCTTTGTTTTCTTTGTTATGTGTGTTTAGGCAAATTAAGTTTTTGTGTTTTTATTTTTCCGTTCATTAACCAATAACATGGTACGTCTGGACAACAAAAACAATCGATCAGCGTTTAAGGTGTCATGGCAAAGAAGTCTAAGAACTTTACATTTTTTTAACCGAATAAATGAATTAACATGCTTGTACAGTAATTGAGGATCCAACACCACCTTGACTGCAGTTTAATAAGAAGGGATGTACAGGTTTGGCCCTCCGGGGCCCCAGAAGCTTTTTGCTGACCCTCCACGCTTTATTGAAACAATTCACTTGAATCACAAGTTGTCTCAGCAGACGTATCATGTGCAAATCAGGTGCTAATTAAGATACATTCAAAAAGTGGCAAAAACACCAGTCAAAAGTCCTGCTTTAATGCTTTACTCATTGACCTGGGTTGCCGGTGTAAATATTTGCTTGAGTTACCATGGACATCTCCCAGCTCTGCTGACTTTGAGGTGGATGCATTGGGGACATCGCTCAGAGCCCCAGTTGTGACAGTAGGTAGTCCTAGAAGAGGGGCTGCACTTTGGACGTATGAGCGAATTCAGCTAAATAAATGTTCAACATGTGAGCTGCTTCAGATATTTATTGTTTGCTAGGCTACTATACTAAATAAAAATAAATATGTGTATAGCTAAGACTGAAGTATAGAAACAGGATGGAGGATAAACATGAAGAGTTGTACTGCGCAGAGGGAAAGATTTGATGCAAAGCTGAAAAATCTTTGTGTGGAGAAAGGATAGAAGGGAGGTGGACAAGGAGATCGAGTTAACAGAAAGGATGGACCGACGTGTGCTGAAGAGGCCAGGATGTCAGTACTGGAGAGTGACTGGACCTGCCCAAGTTCCCTATGAGTTCCTGTACGAGTTTTTGTTTTCCAAAGATAAAAATACAAAATAAAACAGTACTAAAAACATCAAATGACAATGTCGTCAATCAACCTCCTTGCTTCACAGGAGTCAAACCAAGCACTGAACAACAAAGAGTATGGTATTGAGGAACCCAGTCTGGGAAGACCTTTGATCAACAGATTTATACTGCTAGAAGTGTATGAATGGAACAGCTTGCATTTAAAAAGAAATGAAAAGAAAACTGAATGATTCTGCAATCAGGGATATGCTACAGGAAGGCTGCAGAAAAACCACATTATGAAAGAAAATAAATTACCAAACTCCTGTACTGTATTATCTGCATGTATGAGCAATAATTTTGCAAATTCTTTTGAACTTCATGCACCAGCAGTTAAAAATTAGCTTGATGAACTCAAATTCTTCTTCCCCCCAGGAATAAAAACTGTTTTGTTGCAGCTCATTTACGGTTTAGAAATGTAAATTCATTAACTGATAGGAGGACTAGCAGTGGACCCCCAAGCATTCCTGTAAGTAATTCATTAACAGCTACGTCATTCTTTGGAACTTTTAACAAACAGTGACTCATGACTGACTTGTTGTGGTATACCTCACATTCTTGCTCAATATGTCACTGGGTACAGTTACACTGTATCCTGAACTGGGCTATTCAGAGGTTCATACTGACTTCTGGAGTTCGGCTTAACTCAACAGCCGGTACTTTGGAGCTGTTTTGGATCATTGTCTACTCGTTGCTTCCACGGTACACTCACAACCCTTAAGAGGGTCGTGGTCTTCGAGCGGCAACATCCCATCATGCACACTGCATACGCTATGGTGACAACACGACAGGTCACTGAGCATCAAACAGTGCTGCATCTCCCTGGCAGTATATGGAGAGGGGTTGTTGGAATGGGCGGCAAAGTTGCAAACAGCTGACGGAGGGGGAATCGATTTCACACGGACCCCCGCTGGTGCTCGGCATCAGGTTACTCCACTCATCTGCTCAAACCTTCACCCAACTAGTTCAAAGCAAACGAGTTCATTCCCATAAAGCTGCTTGAAAAGTGAACTGAAAACTAGCACCACTTAACTAGAATGAGCATTAAGCGAATCAAGATTTTTTTCTGTTTATGTCAAAGAATAGTTATATCAGTCATTTTAATATTGCCAGGCTTTGTAGGTGGTTACCCATACTAGTATAACACCTTCTGCCACATCAAATAGAAACGCTGAGTGGTAGCCCTTGCCCAGGGATGTGGTTATCTGTAGATAAAGTGAAGGAACCAGATAACTAGGTACTAACTAGGGAAAATGACTGACCATGCCAGTAATCGATATCCCAGAATGCCCATTTTTAATGATCAACAGACATCTGAGATTAAACCCCAAAATGTACTTTTTCTTATTTCTTGCAGGTAGAGAAAATAATTTCAAAGATATTGCAATGTGGAAATTTAATTGCAAAATGAAACTCATAACACTTTAATCTTCAGGTGGTCAAGGCATGATGCAAACATTTTACCTTACCTGCACTTCCACTGGTGTAATCATTATCGATATCATTTACGGGGACCTTCTCATATTTTCCATGGCCGGTCACAATGAATTTGTAGCGCTTCCCAGAAGGCGTTGCCTAAAACACCAAAAAACATTTACAGCTGCAACCATTTCATTTATGAACAAGTCGTTAAAATGCACGAATACTTTCGACGGTCACTATGACCAAACTCATCTAATTTTATCTCTTCATTTAAAGGTGTAGGTGATAGCTGACACCCAAATGGCATAGGCAATTTTTCTCCTCTAGTAATGAATAGGGCATTGAAGCATCGTAACCCACCCATCCCTCTGCCCCATCTGTGCCACGGCAATGTGAAACGGCTTTGGTGTCTGCTGAGATGAGACAGGTGACCGTCCGCATGCCTTCATTTACGGGACGGCATTCATCACGGTCTCAGCTGCTGGCTGCTCCAGCTGGCCTCAGTATCTGGCCAATCCCAGCATTTACCTTGCCTCCAGACCCCCATCGTCCAGCAGATGAGGTATCGCCGATAGTCTCCCACATGCTCTTTTTGTGTAGCACGTCTCCAGCTTTAATATCCTGGAAGAGCCAATATGATTGCAGTGAAACCAAGCTAAGAGCTAACATTTGCAATACAACTTAATGTTAATATTAAAGCCACTTTCCGAAAAACTACATCAAGTTGACCACTAGGGGGCAATATTTTCCACACCATATCCAATCATGCACTATCAGGCTTCTCCCTTACGATCTTACCCAAATGTAAGACTAACAATAGACCCAGTGTCAATTGTTGGCCCTCAACCCGACTTTAAGATCTATAAAAGCTTGCCTTGTAGGCAAAGACAGACCCTTTCCCAACTGTCGTTTTCCTGTGCCTGACATTCAAAAAAATAAGTTTGTCTAGGATATGATATCATTTTGAAAACACTTTTCCTCCATTCAGTACTCAGGTACCCAGGCGACATTGGACATAGCTGTAGGACAATGAGAAAAGCCGGCAGTGTAGCCATTTAGAGCTGCGAGCAGGTTTAAAGAACCACTGGTAGGCCAGGATCCCTGCATTAGTACAGATGCAAAGATCCATACATGCACACGCCACATGGTGCAAGACATTTGCGGTAAACTGGGAAACCTGGAATCTCCTTTGATTTCAAGCAGGATCTTAACACCTGACACATCAGCAAGATGGAGGAAGGAATTCAGACATTAAAAACGTAATGAAAGGGAGAAAAATAGTGGGTTATCGTTACCTTAGAGGAGGGAGAGATTAAGGAGAGTAGCAGACATGATGACAGCTGAAATAAGTAAGCTGAAGAAGGAGAAGAAAAATTGACATAATAGGAAACTATAAGAAAGACATCTAACTGCCCAAGGTGATCTGAATTTTAATCAACAACTGAGTTAGAGGCTTCAGATATCCTTCAGGGTTAGAACGGACACCTGTAAAGTTTGTTATGCAAACAAGTTTAAGGGTGGAATTCACTGATAAACGTGTTGTTTTTCCTATATATATTTCTTTTAATTTTAATAATGCTGATGTAATCAAAAGTATACCATGAAAATGGTTAAGTATGTAAACACTGTGTATGTGTTTACTGCGTGTTGTTTAGATAGAGTCCTTGAGTGTGCCAAGAATGTTAGCGTGGTGGATTCGTGATGCCTTGAGGTGCCGGTAGTGACTTACTGCTGGCCTGGAGGGGGAGGTCTTACTGTTGCTATCTGTGCTGCCCTTCACCCACTGGGTGATCAGGTCGGCCACACCCACCTTCAAGCCCTCTGTGTCCTGAAAAGAAAGGGAGGGAACGAGCCCAAGGTGGACAATTAGTTTTATTTCCCTGTTTGCATTTAGTTTACTCATTCTCACTTGTTTGGCCATTTGTCTGCTGGATGACTAGGCACCCTCTCTTTCTTCTTGGCTCCAAGAATGCAAAAAACAAACAAATAACTTGACCCTAACTGGGCTGAACAATGCCAAGGTGGGCTGATGAGGGCCACACCCAGCCACTGTGATTCTGTGATCACATACCAAGCCATACATCAAATCCAAAAAGCCCCACATAAAAATGACATAAATGAGGACCAGTTATTGGTTTATTATGGAGGGTATATTCAACCTGAAAGGAAATAAAAGAATTGCTAAATTCCAGGATAACCTTCTGGACACCATATGAAATATGTGTGACGACGGTAGTGCCACTACAAATTACATGAGACTTCTGCGAGAAATGAAGAAAAGAAAAATAAAAATGATGTTTGTGGGGACCATTAAAAATAAACATACATGGGGTCCTCAGATGTCTTGGCCACGCCTCACCGACTGACCCCCCCCCCAGTGGAATTTTGATGCCATTCTCCTGACTTCAAGGAACTCTGCACATGATGGAATTAATTAGCCAATTAAATCCATTGGGGAGGTGGAAGGGGTCTACTATAAAGAGCTTTTGGGGTCACAGTCCAGACTTGGCACACCAGCAACCACCAGATTCGCTACCCCTGGGATGCGAAAAGGAGGACCACCTTGCCAATACCTGGACATATTTACCATGAGGATTGGACAGAATGCAGGCTCTACATAACCAACACTGGACATTAGTGTCAATGTCATTTATTCCTTTGTTAATGTTTAATAATTGAATTTGCACCGTCTGTGATGCTGGCAGACCTGAGAACATCATCGTTTGGCCTCAGTGGGCCGTAGGACTTACAGACCATTCCTTCATGTTTCAACAAAACAGCATTAACCCTAAACGGAATGGACAGCCTCCAAAGGAAAGGCCTAGAAGAACAGCAGAACGTATTGGGGAAGGAGATAGTGGACCACTCTTGCCTTGGATGGTGTACATTTGAAGGAGTTCTGGTTCCAGGCCTCCCCAGCCTCAAACAGGCTCTTCTTGCAGGCTACAGGCTCCGGAGGGCTGGGGATGTCCATCACAGCCTGCTTGGAACTCTTGGGCTCCTTGGAGCAGGTCTGTAAAAACACAACATATGTCACACAAGGATGGATGCCATCATAAACAAGATCCAAACATATTGTAAATTAATTCGCTGGTTTCCTGTGCAGTTCTTTTATGTTTTTATGTGCACTTTTGAGTTCACAGCAATCATAACTGGAACAAAACAGGAAAGCATTCATTTCTTACTGCTAATTTTACAGAAATAACTGAGCATGGGGGGGGGGGGGGCACAAAACATAAAAACAGGCAGTGATTGTGTAAGAGTGACAGTGTTTATCTGAAGAAACAGAGAGTGGTGGAAAACATCAGCAAACACATTTCATATGATGTCATATCTCATTCAGTGACCTCACCTCCCTCAACCACAACGTCTGTTTTTAACCCACAAACCAGGGCATTCTCCTTCGCCCGGGGATGTGAAAATGACACAGCCAGCCCAGGGTGGCCATTGCTCGACACGTACGTAGAGAAGGAGTGATGGACAGCTCACCTCACTTCACCTCACCTCACAGGGACATGTCAGACAAGGGTACGGCGGTGGCTGTTTACTTACTCACCAGACAGACAACATTTCACAAGAATGGGATGAAGGGGACATGTCCTAACACATTTGGCTGACGAAAGGAGTTTGTCTTAGGGATCAATGGGGGAAGGACAGCACAAGTGAAAAGACAGCAAGTCGGAGGATTACCTCAACAGCATGACTGTACTGCTCCAGCCGGTCGTCGATCTTGGTGATGAGCACGGGGGGCTGGGTTTTCTTAATGCTGTTACTGTGTTCAAAATAGAGCCACATCGTCAGGGCAGGCGAATTCCAACACAAAAGAAAACACATTTAAGCCATGATCTTTTAACCAGTCCAGAAACAACTGCATACCCACAGCCCCCAGAGGTAGGGGGAAACCCTAGGGTGCTGTCCAGGGTTTCTTGTGTCTTTCACACTCAGAATGCCAATATGTTACGTCTTTGAAACTTCACTATTACTCTACTGTAACGATGTCTGTTAAAAACTTGTTCTCTGAAGTCCCATACTGAAGAAACTTAAAACAAATCTGAAACTTAAACTGGCAAACCCCAAAAAGTTGTAAGTATTCCAAATGTATCTGAGTTAGCCAGATGCAAACTTGTTGGTTGCCAGTTTATATACCATAGAGCTGACTAAAACTGACTCAAACATGTTTGATAAAATAAGAATAAAAGCATAAATTAAATAGCATAAATTGGTGGGTTTAAGAGAAGAAAGAAAAAAATTATCTTAGAGAGTTCATTTTCTGTCCTCACTACAACACTTATTCAATCGTAGAAGTCTATGCTTCATAGAAGAAGAAATAGGGAAAAAAAGATTTGGCTCATGAAAAGGAAATGACATCAGCCTTAAATATGGAAGACTTTGTTAGGAAATGTTCAAATCCTGCAGCTGTAAAATATCTGAATGATTAAACACACCCTGAACGTTGTTAATCATTGCTTTATTTTTTATTCTTTAAATTCAGAATGGTGTATTTTTCACTGAGGATTTTAAAGTTTGGGTGACACAATTTATCATGGTGGTCCTTCCATCGAAGATGTACGCTATACTTGTACTCAATGCCGGATGGGCTGCGGGCCCCTGGGATCCTGACCAGGATAAGCAGTTTAAAGATAGATAGATGGATTTTTTAAGATAAAAAATCCAATTTGTCTTTTATAACGTATTTTTCAAGAAGCTTGATTTCAAAAGCACATTAACCTATAAAAATAAACTCAATAAAAATTATTTTTTAGATTCATAACATATATCCTCCAGTATGAAATCTCATGGATTTTGACATGTCCTTCATCTAAGGGACATTTAATTGCACTGCCAGTAACCACATCCCCTGGGATCATTAAGGTGACTGCAGGGGCTTCTGGGCAGATTGACCTTTGCCCTCAAAATCAGTGTGCCTCATCCCTTCGAATCACATTCTCTAATAGCCCTGAAGCAAAAAAACAATGATGAAAGTGACCACTGCCAGCCAAATATTCAGTACTTAAGGTTGACGCCAACATGCAACAACAACAGCAAAAAAAATACAGACAGGAAGCAGGGCCTGAAAAACACAACCTACTTCCTGTCTTTAAATGTAGCTACATAAATTTATATTTTCAAAACACACAAAAAACTCTTAAGAGCTTTTGGCAGTCAACAAATTCACGAGTCATAAATGATAGTACTGCTCTATTAAGCAGGTTCTAGAAGAAAATAAATGTGTTTCAATAGGATGAATGTGGTACAAGAAGTCCTTTTTTACTGTCTAACGACAAAGACAAATGCAGATGGAAAGGTGTGTAAATAAGTCAGATAATGTAATACCTTCTGTGAGACAGAGAAAAACAGATGGGGGAGGTGCGAGGGTATTGTTCTGTCATGTCTCAACGGGTGGAAAAGTCACCCTGTGTTACATATATTCTTTACTCACATTCCTCGCTTCAACAGACAGCAAATTTACCCCCCCCCAATGATGTCATCACTCACTGTTCTGGAATCCGAATGACTTACGACACTGGGAAGTTTTTATTGCTTTTCCCATACTAATTCAGACTGGTTTTTTTTCCAGTTTCCATGTTGCCTCTGCTAAATGTGAACCTTTAGTCACTAGGTGCTGGTTAATGTTAGTGACCAATTGCTTGCAGATCTCAGGGACACCACAGTTAAAAGGAATATCTGACCACCACCAAGGAAAACTAGGACATCTGCTTGCAGTTAAGTAACCCATCAATCACCTCAGACAAGAGAGCGGCAGTAATAACAACATAGCACTCTTCTCCAAGGTTATGTTGGTCTGTTCCTCCAGCCAGATGCAGAGGAGAATCACGAAGCCTTGTCCACAAAGACATGCCTGTTATCCCAGCTGAATGCCAGAGATTTCCCAGATTTCAGAGGATAAAGAAAATGGACCATAAAATGAGGAGTGGGGGCAGGGGTGGAAACGCTCTGCAAAAAAACGTACCTTTTCTTCAAGGAGCGATTCAGAGACTCCGTCCTCTCGGTAATCTGAAAGAGAGAATGAGAGAATTACAAAGTGTGTTTATCATAATGTCAAATACTGTGGAGGAAACGTTTCAGTTGAGCACCTCGTGGACAACATAGAATTAGGGCTGTGCTAACTGCTTAGTTCATGCCTAAATTCATGCGTGTCAGGATAAAAAAAATCCTGATTTCATTTGTTCCCATAGGCGTCTGTGTTGAACAGGCATTTCATTTTCACCCTTTAATTGACATGACATCGCCTACGTATCCTTAAAGTCAAACTTAACATGGAAATAGCTGTGGAAGATTTGGTTACTGGATCATACTCAACTCTTTCCTGGGCATGCCTCTTAAAAAGTATGCTAAGCACAAAACATTTTTTGGTTTAAAAGATTACAGTTATGAAACTCAATGGGTTAATTAAAAGAAAACGTATCCCCCATCCTCATGGTTTCCTGATTTTGCAGCCGTTAAACTGTCATCTGTCATTTTTTTTCCGTTTTTGCTGTTTTTTCAAGAAAATAAATGACCCACATTGAAGAACGCGGGGCCTTAAGGTATAGGAGGGATAGAGAGAGACAGTAGATAGGACATATGTGGAATGGAGCCGGACTTTGAAGCAGCAGGTGCGGAGTCACACTCCCGGTTTTTTACCTACAGAGTAGGTTCCCTGCCGACAAAATTGTGCCAACTCACCGAGTATGTATGTTCTCCTGCCACCCTTTCGTCACTCTCATTCTGAAATCACAGATAAGCAGAGGGGAGGAAGTTGACAGCAGCGACGAAGCAGCCCAGAATTCAGTTAGACAGCGAACCCGCAGGACTAAAGCCACGACGACCAATGCGTTTAGCTTTGCTTAAGCAGAATAGCAGAGAACATATTTATCAGAATTTTTAAAATGTATATATTTTTTTCTTATGAGTATCTAGAATTATATATATAATTTTCACTACTGAGCTATAGCCCATTATAGATGCATTTGTGGTAGACGTTATTTTATTTGAGAATTATACGTAATAATTTATGAATATATGTACTTATTTTTACAGAAATATACTAAAATAGTTGTTTCAGTAGACAACATAAATACGTTCAAGATGTTCACCTCAATGGAAATAAATAGCAAAGTTATAGTTGGATAACTAACAGACTGTGTTATCCATGCTTAAGGAAAGCCATGCTACTAAAATAAAGCATGTGACAAAGATATAATGAAAATTATGAAGAGATGAACGTAATATTTGAGAAGACTGAAGGATGAGGTGATTCTTTAACCACATGAAGTGCTTTTGGGAATGATGAAGAAGCTAAATGGGTCACTAGGAAGGTCAGCTGGGTAAATAATATTATCCAGGGGAAGTATTTGCTTGGATGGTACTATTAACTAGCGGTCTTAACTTGATACCATGGGATGCTAAAATGATGAAGAATCAGGCAGTAAAAATGATGAGCTTGGTATGCGATTTTCAGTTTTCAGAGACCATACTTTGTGACCCTGTGTTAGGAGAGTTTAAGAGTCGTACAACAACACAAACAAAGCTCTGGTTGACATGCCTCCTGCTGTCAACACAGGAAAGATGACGGCTTATCATTTCTTCACGAACTTCTTTAAAAGAAGAAGTGACTGATGTGTCACAACACAAAGCAAAAGATAAAATGATGGAGTATAGGGAAATACAGGAAGTGAACTCAAGCATGCCTTTCTATGACCGATTTATAGACAATAAGAGCAGTGCACACCAACGAAGCGTAGCATGACAAGATTTGTAAGCTGTATGAAGCTCCTGAAACCGTTTTTTGCAAAGGGAAGGTGGACAGATTAAAATGCAGTGGGGAGAAAAACTGGTGGGATGAGCTCACATAGCTCCATGCGGTGATTGCACAATCAAAAAAGAAAAAAAAAAGAAAGAAAAAAACCAAATTTACAAAGCCACACAAGCCATGCAGAATTTAGCATAAATGAGACTAGCATACATTGTGCTAGTATGTCTAATGTGTCTAACATGCACAAATTAGTGTTTTGGACGACAGAGTGGAAGGCATGTCCTGAGTATGTCAGCTGAAGGTCCACCACAAAGTCAACAAGGCCAGTCACACACTCGGCTGGCTCATCTGGGCCATCAAAATAGGGATGCATACTTTGCTGGAAAAAACTGACCGAACAGTTTATGTTGATATAACACAGCGCGCTTCATGGCTGTGCATGATGATTATTAGTTAGAGCGTTCATAAGAAAACCAACATATGTGCAGATGAAAGTAAAGGCCAGAAAAATTAATGATGAAAGTGACAGGCTAGAGTTGATATAAAATAGGAGGCGGTCCTTGCTTGAGTTAGGAGATGTGTGGTCTGCTATAAGTCGTTTGCCTGTGGGTATCATCAGGATGTTGGCCACCAGACTCACCTTGAATGTGGGGCTTTTAGGGCTAAGGGGGCAGAAATGATCATCCCCTTCAGTGCTGGAGACACTGAGGCTCTTCATCCTCCTTTCAGCTGCCTCCATTCTCCTCCTCTCTATGTCCTCCTTCATTTGCCGCTTCTCTTCCTGTTAGAAGGTGTTCATATGAAGTGATAAGACAAATGAGGCTTCAAAACCCACGGTGGGTGGGAGTATCCTGAGCTAATTAATGCTGGTGATAGTCCACCACGGGATTTGAAGCCTCATTTGTCCCGTCACTGTTCATATGTGCACATACATGAGATGGTGTCCGGGCGTTCACACGCATTCCAGATGCGGGAACCATAGATGCCCAAGCAGCAGTGTGCTAGCGTGATTACTCACAGCTTGATAAATATTACAAAATTGTTGAAAAGCCTTGATTGGCAGCTAAGAGTTTTTTATCTGAATTCTGACAATAAGCATTAAAGCAAACTTTAGTGCCTTAGGGTTGGGTGTGGCTCTGTATTCATGTCTACAAAGTTGACAGTTGGGCCTTTGATCAGAGTCCTAAACCCCAAGACCTGTTTGAGGGGCGCCGATTCTGTCCCTGCACTCTGACCCCAAGCTTCGCTCGCACCTGTATATGGGTGTAGTGCATGAATGGATATGCCAAAGCCAAAGAATTCCCATGTGCCTTCTTTTCATTACTTTTGTTGGAACGTATCGATATGGATGATGGCATTCTTAGTGCAGTAATACGCAGGTTCGGCGTGCGTGTCTGCGTTCATGGATACGCATGTGATGAATCTGTCAGCCCATCGGCGTGTTCATGAGCATGTCTCCTCGTGCACTCTCCTCACCTCCTCCCTCAGCTGCCGCTGGCGCTCCTCTTCCTCTTTCCTGTGCTCTTCCTCCTGACGGAAGCGCCGCCGCTCCTCCCTTCTCCTCTTCAGCTCCTCCAGCTCTGCCTCGGCTTCTGCCTGCCGCTGCCTCAGCAGCTCCAGCTCCTGGCTCTCCTTCTCCTGGTGGCTCCGGCGGATCTTCTCTAGCTTCTGCTCGGTCTCCAGGAAGACCTCCACCTCCTCATTGGCTTCCTGAGCCTGGCTGAGGCTTCTGGCAGAGACATCGAGTGGTGAGGCAGAATGCTCCAACCAAGCTGAACAGACCCCATCCAAACCCCTGACTCCGGCAGAACAGAACCTGTCCAAACCCCCAACTCTGGCAAAACAGAACCGGTCCAAACCCATGATTCTGGCAGAACAGAACCCGTTCAAACCCCCGACTCTGGCAGAACAGAACCTGTCCAAACCCCTGACTCTGGCAGGACAGAACCCATCAAAACCCCCAACACCAGCAGGACAGAACCCGTCCAAACCCTCAACTCCAGCAGAACAGAACCCGTCTAAAACCCCAAATTCATCAGAACAGAACCCGTTCAAACTCCCGACTCCAGTAGGACAGAACCCGTCCAAAACCAATGCCGAGCTAAAGGCTATCATCAGTGTGTATAAATATAGATAATACGATGTGAACTACACTGTCATCCACATTCCCAGCACCGCATTTGTAATGCATCTAAAACAAAAATAAATATTGCATTTTATTCGCTAAGTTGTGCAGTCATACTATTAACTGGCATACTGTATATAAGCTGTCCTGCAAAATTTCAAATTTAAACACTGACATTATTTGCATGTAACTACAAGTCTGGTCTTAAGAGAATTACAAGGTTAGCATTTTTAACCCTAAAACTAAGAAAGCTGAAGCTTTTCAGGTATAATTCAGCACTTGTTTTCAATGTAAAAGCTGTGCATGAGGCTGAGCTGAGTGCCTTCCTTCATGCAAAAGCCTGCCGTTTACCGGATTCTGCCAGATGAAGATGAGGAGGATCTTCGCCGTTCTGCCATCTCTAACAGGGTGGACTTATCATTCCACTATGAGGCTGTGTCTTTGGTAATGTGAGGGACCCTGGCCAAACCAGGAAGGATGTTGTGTAGCAGGACGTGATGAAATGTTTTCAGTTCTGTATGTTGTTTTTCTACATCTATGCTACAAGTGTGTGCCTGACGGTCTTCTGCCAACAAAATGTATGTAATACCAAGTGTAAAGCCTCTTTCATATTTTAAAATGCCCAAATTTAGCTCATTTCCAAAATTAGCCTATACCCTGTAAATCCCTTACAATGGAGTGAATTATCTGTGTATTTTCATTCCTTATAACTGCTGGATTTAATGTGTCAAATTGATCATATAAAAAAACTGCTGATTGTTGTTTCTGGGTGGGTTACCTTGGAACTCGTTTTGTTTTTACTAGTGATGTCACTTCCACTCCAGGTGCATCTCCGTTACCGTTGACATGCTTCACTTCCTGCTGCAGGAAGACTTTAGATGTAAAAGTGACTTTTACTTCCTTCCTTTTCTCTTTTGGCTGAAATCACAAATTCCATGTGTTACGTCTACATGTTTTTTTAAGATATGGCTATCAGCTGTAATAAAGGTATTCAGATTAATTAATGGATGTTATTACAATCACCTTTTCTTCCACATCTCCTCTTTGCTCCTCCTCCTGTCTTTTCTTGACAAGCCTCTTCTCCTCCTCTTCCTCCCTCAACCTTGTCGCCTCCTGCTCTCGCTCCCTGTGCCTCTTCACATCCTCCTGTTTCTTTTCTGCTTTCTCTTGCGCCATCTTCCTCCTCCCAATCGCGTTCTCCCTCCTCATCAGCTCCTCTTCCTCTTCCTCCACCTGTTGTTGCTGCTCCCGCCACCGGGGAGGTGATGCCACGGAGGACAGGAAAGTCTTGGCTACGACGACTTTTTCGCTCGGGCCTCGCTCCTCATCATTCTCGACCTGGACCTGCTCGACCAGGCACCGCTGCCGACGTTGAACCAGTTTGTGGGTCCAGTCGCTGAAACCCTCATCCTCCTCTATCGCCAACTGGCAGTTAGTTTTCATCTCTCTGTCGTACCTGGGGAGACAGCAAAGGTGAGGTCTGGCTCCAGAAGGGTCAACTCCAAGGTGCTGTAAATAAATCCATGTGTGATTACCGATGTTCTCAAAAGTTACAGTTTCATCCTCAGTAAGAACCAAAACGCTCGTGCACAAAATATCCTCTTAACACAATAAATAAAATAGACAGAACTTCAGCAGGAACAGGCCTTCATGACAATTTAAGATGTTGCATTAAAATAGGAAAAAGAATGAAACGCTATGGATGTTGAACGTGAATTCAGAATGGGACGAGGTGCTGGGCTTCAGAGCTACAGAGAGCTGGACTGTGTGTGCAGACAGACTGGGACTGTCAACACTGGTGATAAATTCAGCTGTCTGGCTTACACACCAGTAGTGGGACAGAACAGAGAAACTGCCCCCCGGGGGCTGACGCTTACAGGACGGGGTGCTCGCATCCTCTAGCCGGCCCCCCCGGTTCTCTACCTGGCTGCAAGCTCAGCCATTAGCATTGAACGCTGTGAGGATTGAGTGCAGAACGGAGGAAACAGATGCTACAGTGTTCTCTGAGTGTGGAAGATGCTCAGCTGCTTCATTCTCTCTACGGGCTATGAGGGGTTAGATCATACTCAGATGGAAATTACGGGGTCATCCCGAGTCACATTCAGAAAGGGGTGGGGTTGTACAGGGTCAGACAGAAGAGCAATCTGTAGCTCACCGGTGACAGAAAGGTGAGCAGTAAATCATTCAAACAGAGAGCATGACGTTGTGATTATCACTGGGCATTAACTCTCATTTGGCAGGGGAACGAGTGACCGAAGCATAATGACTGCCTCTGGCACTTCTGGAAGCCATTGGGAGGGTGTTTGGATGGAACTGGACAGATGGAGTAATTCGCATGGAGACCAAGCTTTAAGAGACACATTTGTCCTCAAACCTCTCTGGGAGAGAATGAAAATGGCCACTCATGGCTCCAAAAGTCTTATACATGACTGTTTTTTTCTACACTAGGTATAAACTAACACCTCAACATAAACAACAAACATTCTTTCAGACTTCCCAGCAGTTGTAAATACTGAGTAAGTTACTCCAAGTCCATGGTTATTGGGGGAAACACATACAGCTGAAACAGAAGCAACTATAAGGCCACTGGAGGTTGACTGATTTGTATCCTACAAGTGCAGAAGTCTTTAACCGTTCTGCTTTCCTGGGCTGTTCTAGGTATGGTTGTTTTTGATTTCCAGTGCTCCACGATGAACAACTGTGCTTAAATACGGTTCCATCAAAGCCAAAAATACGTCCTTAGACCTGTCTGAGGCGAGGAACACTCTTCTCGATGACTGAAATGCACTTTTAAGACAACATCGTATCAGTTATCTTACATGACAACCTTAACATGGTGCCCCCCCAAATATGTCTCCTGTGTTTATTGGTGAACCCACACCAAAGGTTGCGTTAATTAAAAGGAACTGTGAAGCGTATGGTATTCAACAAAACACCATGCACCTTTCCGCTGCTCTGCATTCATTAAAAGCCCCTGTAATGAAAGTCTGTCATCTTCCCAAACTATTGGATTGGAATGTAGCCATCATTCCAAACGATGATTAAACATGGTTTCTCCTGAAGGAAACAAATGTTACCAGATGGGAGATTACATCAAGCCTGGAACATTCAGAGGGACCAAAACACCTGGAGTTATAATCATATTCCGCACAGATTAAATTGCAGGTGTACTGCTTAATATTTCTGGGTCTCTCAAAGGGAGGCACAATTTACAATCCTTTGCACTACAAGGGCACAAAAACAACAAACAAAGGTACAATATGAATTGTAGGAAAGATAGGAAACCGTAGGAGAGAAAAGAGGTTACAAAAGACATATGGATTTGTGTTAATGGAGCAATATGGATTTCTTGAAGTCTCCCAATATATTTGTTATAAATTGCACTATTAGTCTCCATTACTGCACAATGCTAATAGCCAGCATTTTGCTTTTGGCAAGTTGGTGCTTTGTGTTTGAGGATAGTTTTGCAGATCTTTATACAGAGGTACGCAGTCACTAATTAGGCGCCTGGAAAGGGAGAGCGCAGATGCCCATGACATGCCGAGGTTTCCTGAATGGCGCTGCAGCAAACATTCTTAAGGGCCAGTGTGATGAAATGGCAGCTTTGAGTCCTCCACACAAACGCACACTCACACGCGCACACACAGAGCAGGAGATTAAGAATTTGCTACAAAGGGGGAGGGAATGAGATGAATGGGGACATGAGGGGCACTTCTTTGCTCCCTCAGCTTGTTACTTTTCTACCGTTAGCACTCTTGCACTGCTAAACGCTCTGACTTTGTATCTGAGGAATATTCTGGAAGGGCAGATTACATCACTGACTACTTCAATGCAGTGTCATTCAGCGAGTAGCAGAGCAGTCCATGACATTGACCAGACTGTTTACCTCTCAGAGGAGTTCTAGTCCACAAATACAACCTCAGGAAAGAATACAAACGTGATGCGTATCCAGAATAAACAATAAAATGGAATCTTATTCTGCGGTAGGACAGCTGTTCTGAATCCAAGCATCAGCTCATTAGTTAATTAATGAGGTCATTCTAACAAGTGCAGGTGTAAGTAAAATCAATATGCTCGAAAGGATCAGGTGTTCATCAACACAAATGGTCAAAGTTACAACTTTGTCACTCGTCGTTTACACAAGAGCCAAGTTAACATATGAGAAGATTGTCCCATGGGGGCATGTGATAGCTTTTTCATGACAGGTGGTGACATCATCTTCACAGGTCACTAGGAGGCTGACTCAGTGGAGCCTGAAGCACCTTGGGTGTTCTAAGACACGCGTATGTCCTACAGCACCACCCCCCAAACGCCTTAACCAAGCATACTGATGACCACCCACTCTCTCCATTTGCTTGTCAGGAGTACTTCTGGGGAGCACCCTATCTAATGTCCACAGCTTGGCAAGGCTGAACGCTGACTGGATGAAGGGGGCATTGTGATAGCTGTATGGCCTAATTAAAAAAGCAAACAGAAGTGAGGTCCAAACAAAACCAGACGTTGATTTAGGAGAGGAAACACAGACAGGTGAAGGCAATTATGATACTCTGGCACTGCCTGGTACCACACTACCCCCCCACCCACGGCTGCGGCTTGGAGGCAAGGCCACTCGTGGAGTGGTGTGTCAGTCACTTACGGGCAGTCCTCGGCCGGGAGCCCATTTTCCACTGAGGTCCCCCCGGGACCCGCCTGGCTGCTGTTTCGGCGAAAGGCCTCACGGGCCCGCCGGCGCCTCTCTCGCTCAATCTCCTCGGCATCCTCGATGCTCCTCTGCGTCGTCACCCTGTCATTGGCCCGGGGGGAGAAGAGGGAGCCGGTTAAACCTCCTGCCGGGACACCCATCATGAACCGTGAAAACACCCGCATTGATACATTACTCCTTAAATCCTCAGATACAAACAGAATGGCAGCTTGATAAAATAGAGCATAACACCACCCTAAACACGGTCTAAACATGTACACACCATGGCCTGCATGGAAGGATTCCCTTCGGCTCTGTAAACTGCCAAGCCTTAAGTAAATAATGTTCAATGGACCATATGCTGTTTATCCTGATAGCCGTGTCTTGCATAAACGTCACTATGTTTTACACTGTGCTTTCGTGAAACTTAATAGCCACACACGGCACCATGCTTTCACGGTCTTCTCTGCCATGAATAGCGCTACGTCAGAGTGGAGGCCAAAATTCTGCCCCTCTGCGAGTTCTTACAGAACTCTTTCTGTGTTACAGTCGGTCCAAAATGCTGCATCTAATATTGAGAATGAGAAGATATGACCACATTACACCCATCTGTTCAGAAGGCATTGACAAATCTGTCCACTGCTTGTCTAACCAGGCTTATTAACGTAACAAAATGTAGAAAGCATTTTGACATTCCAGTATGCAGAACTTCTAGCGAGTCCTAGAATAAATAAAATGAAACTCTAAATCTATATCACCCTATGCCAGACCATATAAGGGATTCTCTCTTGGTGATAGTATTTCAATGTAGACTCAGGACCTACTGTTTTAGTCTAGATTACCTTAAGTAACACTGCTGGTGTGTTAGTGCATATTTCCATTAAAATTTTTTACATATGTCTGTCGTGTGTGTGCTCCTAGATGGGGTGGCACTCTTTCCAAGGTGTACCCCAGCCTTGTGTCCCACAATGTACTGGCAACCTTGCCAGAGTGTTCCACACCAATTTGCCTTGCGCTTTCTGTTCAACTTGTGTTGAATAATCACTTGGAAGGTGGATGGATTGATGGATATCTCAACAAGGCCAATGAAAGCCCGTTAGCTGTAAACAGGAGGTATTTGGATCTAAGGGCCTGACTCACAGGCTCGTTCATGTCCAGAGCACAGGAACTTTTGAAACACAGAAATGACTTTGTGTTTACGTTGCCTGTAAGCACACACTTCTGCTTTTTTCTGGGGTTGTGCTGCAAAAACAGTATAACGATGGCTCTGTCTCCGCACGCCAAGCTTAAAAACTCAAAATGTCGTAACAATGAAAGGAGCCTGCAATTCCTCACGTTTTCCCAAGTTCGGGAAGAATGTGGATTCAAGGCAAAAAGGACAGGGGAGGCACTGACACCCTGTCTGTACCTTTAAAAAAACGTGCCGCTTCACCAAGTTGATTGCAATGCTGCCAAACCAGAAAATGAATTACAGGAAAACGACCAGCAAGTCATTGAATGGATGTCACCTAAAGCATTGTGTTCAAGCTGATTCCAGTTGAGAAAGTGCTGGATTTGAAAAGCACCTACTAATGCATGGTCAGGCTTTATAAGGATTGGATTTGCTAACAGATAATCTCATCTATTGAGAAAAAGCCATCACTGGTCTCCAATGCAATGGCATCCGTTGCTCCGATTTAATGGTTATATAAGTGACAAAGAGCAGCACCCACAAAAAACGTGTAGGTGGAGGGAAGTCACACATGAGGAGAGGTTCCACACCTGAAGCACTGTTCTCAAAAACATAACTGAGAACATGCTGCCTTCAACACTGTCCCCAGTGGAGGATCAGGAGTCTCCACTGGGTTTAGCCACTGTTGCTCCGGACCCCTGTCGGTTTGCCCCACTGCACACCCCAGCTAGGATGGACGATCCCTCTGCCCCCAGGCTGGAACAGAGAAACTAGTCAATAGCTCGCTCCTGTGTCTTGAGGTGTCCAGTTACACTGCTCATTTTCTTTGGCTTTTGCATTAATTTAGGCACCATGGGTCACTAATAGCCACCTAATTACTCCCAGACCACTACGCCACTGTCTGCTTTCCTGGCCTTTCTTTCACAGCAAGGAGCTTTACAAATGTCTGTTTTGGCAGAGGTGTTGCCTGAGGGCTATGAGCTCCTCCCAGGTTACCAGCAGTCTCCATCCCACTGGCTAACACACAACACCGGTTGCCCCAGCGTACATGAGGAGAAGAGTGAAAGGAAGAGGGAAAAAATGGAAGGGAGGAGAAGTGTAGAGGTCAGGAGGAAGCTGGAGCAAGGAGGTGGCTCTCTGCAGACCACACATCCTGCAAGGCTCTGAGGGATGACCTAGGAGTAGTGATGGGGCAAATGAGGCTTCAAAACCTGTGGTGGGTGGGAGCGTGCTCAACTACCAATCAATGGTGGTGATCGCAGATATTCCAGCCCACCATGGATTATGAAGCCTTGTTTGTCCCCTCACTACCCAGGAGCATCCTGAGGCCTGTTCTGTGCTTATCCAAGACTATTACTAATCCTAATATAAAATGCTGTTTGGCAAACGGATCAGTGTCCATTCTTTAATTCATTAAAGTAAAATTCCGTCTTTCAGGGCATATTCATAGTAAGACCATTGTTTTCACGTAAATCACTGGCTACGAGGAAAACAGTTTCTAATGTTCATAACAGTACATCCATTAGGGGGGATTTAGCCAAAACTGGTTCACACTGGAAACTCATTTGTCCTTTGACAGTTACAACATCGAGACAGTGTGTTCACAGGGTGGGTGGGGGGGTGACTTCACAGGCAGCAGCCTGACACTAAAGGAAAGGCCTTGGGCAGCTCAGGCCTCCGCTTACCCATTGCGGAACAAGTCCTATCATGCTCTCCCGGGGAACAAAGCTGCAGTGAAACAGACGATTGTTGCCGATCCAGATGGGACAGTATCATGTGTCACAGGTGAGTCCAATTAGCAGGCAATGGAGGGAGAATCTGCAGCAGAACCAGCTTAGGAAGCTTGGTCACTTGTCAATTGGCCGTAGGTCAGCCAAAATCAGAACACAGTGAGCAAAATAGACTTTGGGTCGGGCTTTGTGATGAAGTGGGCTTTAATGGTAGCTGTCAGCTCAGACTCGCTCTTTGGGGGCCTCGAACCTAGGACTGTGTAACATGCTTTTTGACCATGGTCCTTGCTGAAGAAATAAAACTGAATCCATTTTAATTGAAGCCCACAATATTTAGATGCTACTTTTAAAATGCAAATAATTGGGGAACCATTGTTTAAAATTGGGGGGGAGCAATGGTAGGGGCAAGCCCCTCTACTGGTATGTAATAATTTGATAATTGTATAAAGATTTTTATTTCCATATATGTTTGACAGAGAGACTGGAAGTGATGGCCTGCCTCACAGTGTTTATTCGGTTAATTTGGGGACCACATATTTTTATCTTGTTTAGTTTACCTCCTCTCCACCATTCCACAAAAGTGCCAAGTGAATTCCCCGTTCCTTTCACCAAAATTGCCATCCCGTCAATCTGTTTGCTGTAGGGGATAACTTAATTTGTTTGCACGTTGCACCAGCGAGAAAAGTCAAACAACACCTCATTTATTAGCTTAAAGAACCTGAACCATGCCAAAAGCTGAGATATTTGTTTTTTTTATCTACAGGTGCCACTTCCTGGTCCGTTAGCCAAGGTCATTTTGAGACCTTGTGAGTTTCGGAGATTTATCTGTGTGAGATGGACGGCCCTGTGGCAGAGAGTGATGGGGGCTAGACAGCCAGGATAGACTGTAGCTGGTGTTCATTCCCAGTGATTGCAGGAAGGACTGGGTGCCAGGCTCCACGGCCTCGCCCACCTACCCGTGTAAAGTTTGAAGTCTGAGTATTAAAAAATGTGTTGTCAATCCCCATGCCTTGTCACTTCAAAAGCCATTGGCTCCCACTCCTCAGATCACAGGTTCAGAAGAATGACACCCCGCACACACACTCACATTGGTACAAAGGTACTTCTGTCACACGTTATGTCCACAATTAGCCCTCATCCATTTGTTTTGTTCCCTCGTTTGTTCTTCAGCTGCTATACACTGAGCTCAGGTACGACATGACATTTTGTTTCTACGGTTATGTTCTCTTCCCGTGACGACAGTGATCTGGCTTTTTTCAAACTCATGTCATTGTTTTCCGTGCTGGTGACAATAAAGCCAATTCAGATGAGGGTTACAAAACATTTTTATCCCTTCCTTTTAAGACTCAAAATTAGCTCACGGCTGCCCTCAATCTCAACAGCACTGTTTATATAACGAGCCTTGTGTGATGAAGGTAAAGGTCATTATGAGCTTCCTCTATTCCCATTTGGGTGAAATTGTGTAACACAGATACACTGAAGGGGGGGTGAGATCAGTAGAGCTCATTGTCATAAAGTGAGTTTCAGCCATAAAAGAGGCCATTGAAGCAGACTCGATGTCATTGTGATGATGTAGCCCAGAAACTCTCCAAGGACACATGTGTCACTGAATATGCCATGAAATCCACGCTCTCCTTCATATTGGCCTGGAGATCGGGTTGAAAACATATGAAATATAATCTTAAAATGGGAAGGTAGTAATGTTCTGAATTGTAATGCGATGAACCCATCTATTATAGAAACAGCAAGGTCTTACACCTCACAGCCCGTTGGTATTGTTAGCATTAATTGGCTTGAGTCAGTTTTTATCCAAACAACTCGTCTCACTTAGCGGTTTCACCAAAGTGTTCGATAACAATTTTTGTACATAACCTAGACAAGAGTTCTTAAGAGCTATGATATCTGCAGACCACAAAGTGGAGATGAACTTCTCCAGCCAAATAGTGGACCAGGTTCTTGGGATTTATCTGTTCAGGGTGACGGCAGTCTATTTACTGCACTTTAGTGCCCTCACCTGCGAAGCAATGAGAACAAAATGTGGTTGTAAAACTGTGTATATCTGGCAGGATTTCAGCATTTCCTGCAAGGGTCCTTGAGAAGACAGGAAGTTCCACAGACCCAAAAGAGCTCAAACGATACCCTAAAGGCACCCAAATCTATCCTGTGGAGTTCTGAACCCCCAGAGTCTTCAGAAAGTATTTGTGGAATTTAAATTTTCTCCACAAAGTTGATCCCATCGTTAGGAGTTCCTATGTGTGTTTGGATTTCATATCAGAAGTCTAACTGATCAAGCCGGGCGAAAGACTAAACATTTGTTCTTTTCTTCCTCTCAGCATGGTATGTCCAAAGGCTAGTGGGCCCAAGCCAGTGGGAAAATGTCGGTATGTTTACCTTCCTTTCTTCCAAAACAGAACAACCTTTGCCTCGGTAGTGGACATAACCAGCGGGATATCAGGGGTGGACGAGAGGCCGTGCCCCCGGCTCCCCACTCCCCATTCACTTTGGCAGACAAGCCAATCTCTGGATGTTATCACCATTTGTCAATGCTGGAGGTAGAGGTGGGCATTTGGGGACGGCTGAGTGTTAAGCACTGACTTGCAGAAGGCTGTACTGACTCAGAGTGGGAGAAAGAGGTCCAGATCCTCCAACCCTTACCTGAATGCCTTACCCCTTACATCACCAGGCACCTCGCAAATCGGTCCAGGATGGAGACTTGGCTGATTAAAACCAGAAAGTGAGCCAGGCTGAAGGGGGGCCATTAAAACACACACAACTGAAAGAGGACACTTCAATAAATACTGCTCAAACATGGCAGTCCCCACTGCCATATTAACAGGCTGAGGAATTATACTTCAGGGTAGCTCTTTTTTATAGACATGACACATGCACACTGGCTCCATAAGGGACATCACACCAGCACACATGATCATAGTGTTTAAGATATGGAGCCCGCAGCTTATTTTTTGTAGAGAAGGAACACAGCTGAATTCCCCCGCATCAGAGAATGCTGGAGTATGGGATGGGAAAAATATTAACCCTCATCCCTCTACTGGTACCGGCGGTTCGGGGACCTCATCAAAACTGCATGTGATACAGGAGCCAGCGCCCCCCGCAGGGACCATGACATCACTGCGCTTTCACTTGCTGAATGAAAGACGCTGAAGCCGTGACCCAGTAATCTGCCAATGGGCTGATGTGTGAGAAGAAGAGCAGCATATATTTTACTTTTCAATAATACGGCTTAAGGACAGCAATGATGAGACTGGCTCAAACTACGTCTCACGTTGCTGAAGAACAGAAAGGGTTTTTGATTGCATCCTGTTCCCTTCGAGCACACAATGCCCTGAACAGTAACACACCCTGGTGCTACTTTTCCGTGTGTTCTTCTGACAGCCCCGACATTTGCGAATCCGATGGAAACACCAGGCAGGACTTGTCAGCATTTTCTCCCATGTTAGGGGAATTCTCTCACTTTTCCCTCAAAGGTATCAGCTTACAGAGTCTCTCCATGGTCTCTGTCTTGTAGTCCAGTCCTGACTCTCAAGAATCAAGTCCCACCGTCTGCACCACTCTTAGCTCCATTCAGTGGGCTAATCCAATCAGCCACCATCAAGGGACCCCCAGGGTACCGTAACTTCACTGCCCGCCAAAACCCAGCTGAGAGATGGCAAACAAACAGCCGAAAAGAGAACAGAAAAGAAGAATACACCATCCACTAACAAAGTATCTCTGATACCAAAGACTTACACTTGAACCGTCAACCACAGTCAGAAATAATGAGCGGAGGCATGGACAATCTCCTTGGTACCTTCTAAAAGAACCAGACTCGGAAGATGGAGACTGAATATAACCCATGGGTTAGCAGAGGGTGATGGGTGACGGGTGATGGGTTAGTAAAGGGTCTGATGTGCTTGATTTTTTTTCTCTGGCTTTTAAGCAGAGGCTTCTATACAGAGCAACTGAAGTTGCTCATCACATTCTTCACTTTACTTAAAAATACAGACAGGTGCAGAACTTAAATACCAGCAAAAGGAAAAAAATAATCAGGGTACCTCTGGAATCCGGAGCCGCTGTAAATACCCACTTCACATTCATTTTATCAGTATCACCCTTTAATTCTGAAATATTTCGGTCAAATGTATACAGAGATACCCTGAAAGAGCTGGAATTTGACTAAATCCATTCATACATTAATGGCAGAGAGCACATTACAGAGCAGCATCCAGTTATGCAAATAGAAATTTCACTCTTGTTCACAAACATGCAGGTCTTTCATATTAGTGCCAGAAAAACCATTTACCAGCATGAGTCTCTTGTAAAAGGTTCAGAACAAAGGATTTGGAGCAAAGCGGTCACTAATACCACCAAACTTATTCATGATTAAAAAAATCACGTCTTCAACAACAATAGCAGACTAGCATTAACACTCACCTTAGCAGGTTCTGAAGACCTTGCTTACTGGAGTTTCTTCTCAGGAGAGAGTTTTCCATGTCTGTCTGCCCTTTCTGTCTTTTAACACTATGAGAATGTCCAAAACCCACTGCCTCTTTGCTAAAAAGGGGGCCTTTTTCCCCTCAATCGTCCCAAATAGTTGTATGGGGTTTCCTGGAAGGATCTGTGTGTTTTGTTTGTTTCTCTCTCTCTCTCTCTCTCTCTCTCTCTCTCTCTCTCTCTCTCTCTCTCTCTCTCTCTCTCTCTCTCTCTCTCTC
>JAACJT020000016.1:3780204-3796347 GCA_009936485.2 Gymnarchus niloticus | reverse complement strand
TTTTAATATGCTGTCTAGATTTGTCATAGCTTTCCTTCCAAGGAGCAAGCGTCTTTTAATTTCATGGCTGCAGTCTCTGTCTGCAGTGATTTTTGAACCCATTTTTATTTCTACTATCTGTTTAATTTTAAGCAGTCACAGCAACATAACCTGTGATGGACATGTTCTGATCAGCAAACAAAAGCAGTAAAGATCATCTGTGTGGCAAACATGACTAACTCTGCATGGCTGCTTCTCCAAGCACAATAAATCCTCTCAACTCACAAAGCCCCCACCCACATACCAAAACCAGTGAGAAGTGCTGTCACTAGACCTAGAGATTTAGGGGCTTGGTCCAGGAACCCTGAACCCAGACCATTTTGAGCTGTGACACTTCACTGAAAACTCTACAAGTCCAATAAATTCCACAAATCACGTGAATGAGGACAACCACTCTTTTCACTCTCATAAAGTTTTTACTGCCATCTTGACGTTCTTGTGAGAATGACAGCAACAAATGCTGCAGTGTGATTGCTTAAGTATAATTTGTACATTTTAATATAGCAGGAGATTTACTTACTGAAAGAACAATTAAAAAATAAAGTGCAAACATGCTTACTGAAAAACTGAACTTGATGTGGACTTAAAAAGTCATCCATGTCCAGAGACATAATGTCTGAATATTATAATTAGGGACCAACATGAGGAAGCTGTAATGAGTCTACCTGGGACACTTTTATGAGCAGATATTGGACCGACAAAAACACACGCTTGAGCGGCACAAAATTGGGCACATGTGGATATATATTGTAATGTTCAGATATTTGCAGGTTTATGAATCACAAAGGACTTCCCTCTGCTTTAGTTCAGTATATTTTAATAAGCAGCATCCTACAACGATCCTAGACAGAACATTCTGAAGGGGTGCTTTATAAATGTTCTCCAGGAGTTGATGGCGCATAATAATAATGACTGGCTTCTTTCTCTGAAATAATATATGAAGCATAGGATAGTTCAAGGTCTCTGTGATGTTACCCAGATTGAGAGAAAGGCAAGTTTCTTTGTAGTGGGTTGAGAACTGCCTTCGTTCTACATTCCAACAACAGATGACTCTGTGGTTCTGCACCAGGAGCTATTTCACACTTTTAGAGCCCAGTGGGCTGGCAGGCAGGACACTAGATACATATCAGGCTGTTGGCCCATCCTCCCAGAGCTTCATTACAGAATCACGTGTTCCTGGGGAATTCAACAGGAAAACAAAAATATGACATCATTACTCGTTAGTGAAGAGCAGTGGAAAAATGGACTGTTCTCCAAATAATTCCAAAATAATTGGTTTGGTGGTATTTTAAATCTGTCTGTCCCTGCAGTTTGTGTCTCACAAGAAACATTGCCTGCCAAGGTTACACACATTCGATTGTCATTTTGATTTACGTATGGTTTTCCTTTGTTTAATTTGTCTACATAAGGGAGTAAACTTTCAGCAATCCATGAAAATGAAGGATCAGAATTGTTAGCTGTGGTTTTGGGTAAATTTGCATTCTCTAGAGGCCCATAGAAAACACACTGGCATAATGAAGGTCTAAATGGAGCTATTACTATCAGCCTCATGAAGCGAGAACCCCTGCTTGGTGGGACAGAATGTCTGTAAAGATATCTCAGCACTGGCCGCACATATGGTTCCAATCAGAGTCTCATTCCTTTGTAAGAGCAGCATCATGCTGCCATAGGAGGATCTGATGGAAGAGGCTCCATGCTAGGCAGAGTATGAGAGCAGAATGTACCCGCCCTATGTCAGATTCAAGAGGTGGTCCTCTCATCACCTGGTCATAAGCGCCATATCCTAAGGCTCCATTAACTGTGAACCGTTTTCTGCAGAACAGCTAGAGCCAGCCAGCAACTGGCTCCGCCAGAGCACAAAGGAATGGAGAGCAAGCCGGAAGAGAGAAGACAACTGTGGGCCCACGCAGGATGACCTACTGGGGCAGGCTGGACATTGGGAGTCGACAAGGGAGAGCGCCGCCTGCCACGGGGAATGACCGTCTCCCAGGACTGTGCTGCTCTGGCTGGTCCCCACCTCTTTCTTCACCTCCCCAGCATGTGGTGTTAGTTTTGACCTGATGCTGAAAAATGCCCACATCTCCTGCAGTCTGTGTCTGTCCCATGACAATATCTTACCCTTCTCAGCATCCCACAAACTTGGTGTACTGACCAGTCAGCCAAGTGTTGTGGTGGAGATATGACACGTCCAGTTGTCCAACAGTCGGTCCACTTAACACTTCTTGGAATATGACTCATCTGAACCTCTGGCTTTGAGGAATTTAAAATAACGCCATCAGCAAAACAGTAAAAGTCCAACTAGTGCGCTTTAAAACTCTGTAGCATGCCTCGCCCATCCACACACCTCTATCATTGGTTGAAAGCATGTCACATGATTAACATAACTACTTAAGTTAACTATACCATGACCACCCACCAGAAAACAAAGCAGATGAGAGTGAACTCCCTCATTATATGAGTTTGACTCAAATTCCATCTTAGCCCAGAGCATTTACATGTGAATCTACAAACTAAAAGTAGAACAAATACTAAAACTAAGCAGGAATTGGTCAAATATAGTAATGTGTAAATAATAATATTACCTGGTCTGACATTCTGTCCAGGGTGTTCCCTTACCTTGTGCCCTGTGAGTCCCCCTGTGACTCTGACTAGGACAAACGGTTTGAAGATGAAAAGATAATAATAAAACTCAAACAACAGTGAAACAAATGAAATATCAAATTAATACAATGAATTGAAAACTGAAATCGGTCGTTCTCAGTGAGAGAGCTGTGGTACTTTTAACTAATGGTGCAAAAACAATTGAAACCCATTAAGTCCTTGATGCTCTGGCACACTTAATCTGGAACAGAAAACCCAGGCTTTAATTTGAAATAACCCAGGAATGTGTTTGACATGACTTGCTAACCCCCACAACCATCGATCAGACTGATGAGAAACAGAGATGCATTGCTTCAGGATGTCGAAGCCGTCACGGACACCCATGGATAGATTTCTTCTTGAGAAGAAAGTCACTTAAAAAGGCACAATGTTACAAAGATTAATGATGTCAGCTTGAGAAGCATACAGACGCATACACACAAGAATGCGAGTGGTAAACTTTAGTCACCCTCTGAAGCATGTTACTGAATTGGTGACGTCACAGGTTCAGGTATATGGGAGCATAAATCTGCTGTAGGCGTCACAAACAGCGTTGCTCATGCTGAGTACATTCATGGTGCTGAGGTGCTGTCTGTATAGTGACTCAGGGAGTAGTCAAATTGTGTGAGACAAATATGGCTAAGAGTGAAAGAGAAAGAGTTGTGGTCCTCTCATTCTCTGCCTCTAATGCTCCAGGCATAAGCTGGAGGCAGAACGCTATAAAGATACCTGCCCCCCTGTGCTCGACACAGGCGTCACAATATGGAATGCATTAATAAGCAGGGAGGAGCTTCTGAATGACTGACAGATACTGCCAACCTGTGAATGCTGTGGAAAGTCCAGCTGTTTATTTCATTGGCAAGATAAACCTGATCAGATGATATTGAGCTGCCAGCTGAATCCTTCAGTCTGTTGCTTCTCGTTTGATTTTTAATCTGATGCACAACCCCAAAGCGTAAGCTACCTCTGGCTGCCATTGTAAGACCATGATGCATTCATTTTTTGCAAAATAACCTTGCAGCAAAGTGATTGTGCATAAGAGCAGATGCAACTACTGAAAAATAAAAATCTCTGTTTTAAAACTACTGCTACTGGGTAGGATAAGCTACTGATACTAAAAATAGTTTAAAAGGATTTTAATGCCAAAGCAGTGGCTGATGCACATTTTGAATATGTGGGGAAAATTCTCATATCAAGATTCATGGCATAAGTTGTGGTTATATAAAAAATAAAGAATATCACAAAAATAAGATGAGCGTGTCATGTAAAACTGGTGGATCTTGTGAACATAAACTCTGTTTCTCTCCCCAGGGTTGACATATCAGATTTTTACCATCATTTGAGGAACAAAGACAACGCCCCCCCACAACTCAAAGTCCAGCGTTTCTCTTTTAGAAAGCTTACAGATCAGTCACTCGCCACTCACCATAAAGTCTGCAGAATAGACACGTTAAACAGCAGGTCCCTACTGTGAATGCCAGTTCCTTAATAACAGACCTTTTGTAGCCAAAAGTTTCTTACAATTTTTTTTGCTTCAAGTTCCTTGTCACTGACTATGGCCCCCTCAGGATCCTAATGTCAGAGTATCTTTAAAAAATGCCCATGTTTGATTTGGCTGCGGGGTCAATCCGTCATTGCCAATGCCCGGGGTCTGCATATCCGAACAGGCCCCAGCTCAGTGAGGTCTTAGGCGGCACTCATCGCTGTTATGAAAACATATGCCAGCCGACACATACTGTAACAACGTTGACACAAGCTTTGAGATGTTTTCTCTTGGAGTTTTAGGTAAATATGATTTCATTCAACACATAAGGGAACCTTCTCAGATGTCAGTCTACCTATAGATCAACACTTTAACTGTTTTATCGCATTTCAACACGAGCTAGCAGAGCATTTTCATCACAAACTGCACTATTGGACATCCCAGAACCATACTGTGGTGGTACATCAGTAAATGTGTGAAGAAACGTTGACATAACCAGTACATGTCATATGGTGACCACCGCGAGTCATTACAGCCTCGATATTTCAACGCCCACCATACCCTCCACAGCTTCCACTTCCATTTCCAGACAGATGCCTGTGGCCGAAAACATCAGGAACATCATTCAGGATGGGTGTGGTGGGACACAATCCTGCTCCAATCACAGCCCTTTTGACAGCCCTCACACCAAAGGCCTAAATCAATACAATGCTGTCCAAAACTAACAAGGTTCCCAGCCATGAGATGGATGATAACGAAAACAAGAGGCAGGAAGGGGGAAAAAAATAAAACCACACAGTGTACTGGCACACAAACTGTCAGACAGGGCCCCTCCACCTCCAGGCCTCACAACCCCACCCATAGTTCTGGACTTCCCCACCCACAGAGGGTCACAGTACAGGGGAACAGAGGGCTTAGTTGCAGCTCTTGTTCCCAGGGCAGCAGCCACCCCAGGAGATTAGGAAGGAATGGGTCCCCCCTCGGAGATACCAAAGGAGGTTCACTCATTTCCCTTCCTTTCCGCCCCCAGACATAAACCTAAACAGCATATTTATGGAATAAAATATTTCTTTCTCAATATTTTAGGGATGGAATGAGAAATCTGTATTCATTCAAAGCACAAACCACAGCAAGGTCATGTTAAAAAATGAGCAGATACATTCAAGATAAATACAGCAAGCAGGTGCCAATGCAAGATTCCTACGTTAACGTAACACGTCAGCAATATCAATACATAAGACACGTGATAACTGAAACTCATTTCATGTACAGGTCAAAGGGAAACACAGTGATGTGAGAATGCAACTGCAAAAAAGAACAAGCTTCATCCAGATGGAATTTAATCAACCATGCTCAGCGAAAGGAAAATGTTTTCACATAAACACTTTTCAGAACTTTTATCTGCAATTAATAAGCTCATTAGATTCCTAACAGGTTACAGTTAAGCCTAGTAAAGTAGCTTCCATTTTGCATTTCAAATGATGTGATGCTGAATTACCATAAGGTGGCTGGCTGCTCAAACTCATGCCACTAGTAGGGTGCGTGGTGGCTAAAATCACACAAGAAATGCCAGGACAGCACCCTGAAACAAAACATGGCACAAGATTGTTTCATTATTACACAAAACTCAGCACTATTAAACCATCTATGCATGAATTATGACTGTCTAAAACATTTTCAAAATTTTTTTCTGTTTTTATTTCAGGATGAAAAAAATTCAGAAGTGATTTTACTCCAGTTGTACTTTTTAAAAAGGTGCATGTATTGTACAGCATGTATTTGAGTACTTCACTAGAAGTAACACAGGTCAAATTATTAATAAGTCTGAGAGTTAATAACAATTGAAACCGTTACTCCTTTTGGAGCAATGTCCCTTAAAGAGGATTCCATGAAACTTTTAACTTGAAAACAATCTGTATATTAGATAATGGGATTCAAATAGCTGTCCTGCATAGTGAGCACAATTCGTGAAAGGGTTAGTCACTAAAACTCTGGCATATGTTGCACAAATATCATAACAGAATTTGTTAAATATTGTAAGCTGAATGCCAAAAGTGTGTATTCTAAAAACATACCTACAAACAACTAGAAGCCAATCAGCCTGAAGAGAACATAAAACAGACACTGCAATTGTATAGGCTAAGACAATCTGATCGCCCCACAGACTCAGAGGCCAAGAATCCAGGGGAAATTTATGGGATACAGCAGCAAAGCAATGGTTAATCTGGAGTGTCAGAGGGGAGGCTGATGTACACTGAACGATATCAGCACAGCCTCAGCAACCGTAGGACTGAGAAAAATTTTCAACCATTTTCAAAGTGGCTAGAATGAGTAGCATATGTTCCCTTTTGAATTAGCACGAGAAATAATTTAGAAATTTAATAGCAACTGATCCATGTGATCTGGACAAAGCTTTTATGATCAGGTGCTTCCACAACAAAAGCTAAACTGTCCATCTTCTAAACAGTTATCCTGGACAGCATCACAAAGACCACAAAACCTCCCTCATATCACCCATCTACCCATCTTCCAACTGTTTATCCAGGATGGGCTCGTGTGGACAGTAAAACCCCTTTCACACTAAAACTTCTCACTCCCCCGAATGGCGAGAGCAGACAAACATGCTCACATACGCCCCCTAGTGTTTCTACTGGAAAAACAGAGATGCTGATGGGTTTTTAGTGCAGCAGGAATAAAAAACCATGGCAGAACAAAATTCTGAGCATTGCCCCACCAAACCATTCATTTTCTTATGGAAATATTTCACTTGCTGTATTCTTCCCCAAGGCATGGCAAGGCAAATTAATTTGTATGGCATAGATTCATACAAAGATGCAATTCAAAGTGTTTTACAATTAGGATAAATCATAAAAAGATAAAAAATTATTTTAAACGTGAGTTACATTATTCCTCATCTGCCATTACCAGGGTCTTCACATTTTAATCAAACCAAACTGAAACACTGACAAATGAGCCAGGACTATAAGAACTGACACAGTACCTGACACAACATCCCACCGTTGAAATTGCTTCAGAAAAACAGGTCATGTGACTTATTTCCCTTCCAGGGGGAAGATCTGATCTGCAAGAGAAAGAGAATCAACCCAACGCCTCGGCTGTGGGAACCGCGGTTCCCCTGGGTCTGTGGGAATTGCCACCAAAATGCAAGTCCCTCAAAGAATCTGCCCTTCTCAGGACCTGGGCAATTATAAAGCCCAACATCCCCAGCTCCCCTGGAAGGCCTTTAACTTGAAGGGCATTAGAAATACAATGATCTCATGAACACGCCTCTTAAAAAGTTGGAGAGGAGAATACCTCTATGTGGAATGCATTCTCGTCCACCACCGCAAATCCATGAGATTTACATATTGTCACCAAACATATTTCATAAGGGTATAGCCAGCCTGACACCGATTTGAAAGCCTAAGCAGTGATCATGTTCCTGGTTATGTGAGGCCCAAAGCATGGAGCCACTCAGTGTCAGGGGGTGAATCTGTGTGCTGTCTGCTGTGCATGACTGGCATCTAATGGCCAGGTGTGTTCTTGTGACATGACATCACTGGTAGGGCAGCACAAAGCTCATACTTCACCAGGGTTTCCTTTAAAATCCGAATCAACACTTACGTATTTATCTTTATAATGGCCTTAGCGAATGACAGCACCCCACATAGGTTCTCCCCTACAGCACACTTCTTGGTTTAGCCTCAAGCTTCAGTGTGGCCCGGTACTGAACAAGCGGAAAACACATTCTTTATTGGCAATGCTAAACAGCTTTGCACGAGCTATTTCTAAAAATGCTATAGTTAGTATTCTCATCAATTCTTCCAGCTTCCAAAAGGCATCCAACCAGAGGACAGAAAACAGAAAGACCAAAAAACCTGGTCTATATGGTTCATATAATTAGACAAACTGCTTTAGAAAAATGCTTCAGGAGTGATAAAATCAGCCCTTGAGGAAGACCAGGCTCGGCCAAAACGATCCAGCACACAGGCCAGGACTCCAGAGATAATGAAAATGTGGAGAGAATTCAGAAATCCTTCAAAGTACCACAGAACATTCCACATAATATGTTCATGGTAAAAGACGTCCCTTAGGGTCAGCTGCCACCATAGATAGCACGAAGGCAGTTTACTCGCATACTGAGGCCACTGGTAGGCAGATAAACTTAGCAAGTCACGTCCTCGCTGGCTCATATCTGAGCTTCTTCAAGAAACCCGAGATCAGCAGATAGCCCTGACTGACAGAGGCCTGAGGAAGGATGTTAGAAACAGAGACCACCATGACCATAAATGGGGGATGAAGAGGGTCCCACCACACATGGGAAGAGTTTACAGGCTTTATTGTGGGACACATTTGTTAACTTACATAAACACCTAGAACAGTCTCTCATTATCTACATTACGTTAACGCAGAGTTCGACTGACAAAGCAGCCAACTGTTTATGATAGTGAAGACTTGAGAAAGTCACTTTTCTGTACATAAGGGCTCGAGTGACTTTTGGAGTGTATTTGTAGATTTTATGGTCCAATACTTCACATATGCCTGTTCTTCTGTTTGCCCCTCTTTCCTGACTCAGGAGCTGGGTGGAATTTTAGAAAGCACCAAACAAGTGTTTAACATGTTTAATGAGCTATAATATTCACTTTTGTTTGTTCAGTATATTTTATTGTAAATCGTGTGCTTCCTTGTGCATTGTACCGGGACACCCTGCAATATCGGTCATCTGTTAGGCTAATCGGTGTCTTTAAGTTGCCCGTAGAGTGTAACTCTCTCAAGAGGAAAAGTGGAAGGCCAAAGAGGAGGTTTATGGATGTGGTGAGAGAGGACATGTAGGTGGTTGGTGAGAAAGAGTGGGATGTGGAGGACAGGAGGAGATGGAGGCTGTTGGTCCACTGTGGTGATCTCTGATGGGAGCAGCCGAAAGAGAATGATGATGATGATGAGAGTGTAATCCCATCAGTCATCCCTTCAAAGGTGTACTCCTATCTTCTACGCTGAGCTGCCTGGGATAGGCTCCACACTAGGATATGTGGCCAGAATATGGATGGATAGATGGATAGTTTTGATAGAAAACAGTTCTTTTCATTTTCTTGCTAATATCTTCAGAATTTATGTTGCGACAGAGGCCTCGCCATTTCCAAACTGCTCGCCATGCTTCGCCGGTTTTATTTTATACATAATTCAGCTGCATATAGAGGCCTTCAAACTATGTAAACTTGCCAGACTTAGCAACCGTGTAACGATTCAACTCATCCATCATGCCATCACAGCAGGTTTGCAGCTTACAAAGAGAGGATGTGGTCAATAGCTCTGTACCTAGACAGCACATCCCTGGCAAAAAGTCCAGCTATGCCTTTTAGTTTAAACACATGGAAATACTGGGGGTTTGGAATATTAATTAGCTACAACTAATACTTTGTATTGTTTTATTTTCTTTAAAAAACAGCCTATTGAACGTATTCTCAATGTTCTGACATAATCCCAAAATCCTTAGTTTTCTTACCGTTTCATTTTGACAAGATAAAACCCTATGCTATTGTCCTGAAACCATAACACGTCACATAAATATAGAACTAGCTAAAAGAGTCGGCAACCATTTGACAGGATTAATCTTGACCCTTAATGAAACCTACGAATTCCAGGTTATAGTACTTTGTACCTGACATAACAAATTCTTGAATTAATAAAATGTAGTAATGTAGTTACTATTGCTCTGGATTATAATGCCAACAATTTTCTAAACGCTGTGCAACAACTGAAGCTGAAATCTGAGTAGGGTGTCATGATGGTACTCCAGGACTGGGGAGTGTCAAATCCTGCCTCCATTCTGTGTGTGTAGAACCTGCGCGTTCTTCCTGTGCTGTACAGGTTTCCTCCAATATGGCCAAATGGGCATTCCTAAATTGCCCACTGTGTCTCTGCCCTGCAGTCACCTGGTATCCTGTCCAGTGTGTTTCCCTGCCTTGTGCCCAGTGCATCCTGGGATAGACTCAACCTCTCCATTACCCCGTACTGGATAGGTAGCTGGACATTTGAGTACATTTTATAAGGCTTTGTTGCCTTTAGAATATGTCAAGTAACTTAGCAGGTTGTAGTCTTATTAAGAATGTTAAGTAAACAGGTAGGGCTAAAGAGTTTACCTGTGTACTGTACTAAACAATACATCATAAAATATGACTAAATTTAGAGTTTGATGAGAAAAAAAGGCAAAAAACAGTCAGGACCAAGAAGGCTTAAGGTCTCCATTCATTTTGGCAGCACAACACAATTGTTAGCAAAATGTGTGATTTATTCAACTTTTTGACGGCTGAGAATATGAGGTTCAGTGATAAAGTACTGGCTATCCTCTAAACCAGCAATGGTATGAGGTCGCCACTTTAACCCTTCGCATTATGCTACAAGTTGACAGACAAAAAAAATTGAATTTGAAATTGTGCAAACAAATTTGTGTTAGCAGACTAGGATAATTAAGACTGGAAGAAAGTCAAGATGGAGGCCACTTTGCAGTCCCTTGAAAGCCTATATATGGAACACTTCATGCAGTCCCAAGGTGGTCACCTATTTAGGCCTCAGACTCAAACATCTTCTTCCTGCCTCCCATACCAGCCTTGTCCTCGATGTTCTTACGCCAGTCACCCACTGCTTCTTTCTCCTGTTGGCAGATTTGGAGAGGAAATCTTCACCATTATGACAGCATTTGACAAACACTCAAGGCTTGATACTCGTGCGTTTTCTAATGGTTTACTCAAGGGACATATTCAATGCTCTAGATTCGATCTTTAAATTTAATGACCTTGATCCCATACTGTAGCCTAAAACGATAAACAAGAATATTTTGAGACATTAAAATGATGCAGATCTTCTGTTTCTTTAACTCTTGGACAATTGTGGCATTCATAACTGTGTGATAAAGCCCTTCATTTCCATATGAAACTATCTGTCTTCGGTCCTTGTTCAGCAGACAGCTTGACTGGGTGTATAATAATTTCTCTGCCATTCTTTTAAACTTAACAGTGTGCTTGGAGCAGTCCACTTAATCACTGACCTCCTCCTTGACCTCCTTCTTCACCTGCTTCAGGTTGGCCCTCAGGTCCAAGTTGACCTTGTGCTTGGAGCCCAGCAGAGCCTGAAGCATGGCGTCAGCAGACATCCGCACCTTCCTCAGAGCCGGCTTCTTGAACTTGCCCTTCAGGTCAACCACTTTAATCTTCAGGTCTTCAATCTGAATGGGGTCAAGGGGGAAAAACGTATCACTGAGCTCCCCAGATGAACGCACAAAGAAATGACACCACCTGGAGTGACTTTACCTCCTTGTTAGACTTTTCCACTTTGCTTGCCAAGTCATATCTTTCCTCATCCACCTTATCGATCTGCTGGTGGAGCTTTTTGCACAGCTCCTGCAAAGAAGAGATGTTCAGAATAAAAGCTATTTCAGAAAGTAGCCCTCATGAATATCAGCTGAATGTTTTCTCTGTGCTTTGCTGCAAAACCTTCCTGACTTGCACATCTCATCCCATTGTGTGAGAATTTGGTGTATTTCATATTAGAGCCTGGATGCGTGAAGAATGCAGATCCAGAGGTTATGGCTGGCTGCTTTCGAACCTGCAGTTCCTGCAATGATCCCGGCAGGGACAGGGCGGGACAACTGTCATCCATGTACCGTTTTTTCTCAGCTTCTGCCGCAGTGGCTTCAGCCTCCAACAGACCCTTTGCAATCTGAAGAATCAAGCTCTGATAGACAACGGGTGAGTTTACTGTTAATTATTACGATCCAAACAAAGAGCGGCAGAATTTCTCTGGAGTTGACTAAAAGCAAATCATTTGAACAGAATAAAAATGTTTATACATATTCTGAGATTATGTGTAGCCTTTTACCTACGGCGTACACCTGGACTGTAAAAAATGTGAAAGCCAGAGTTCATCCGCACAGGCATTCCTACCTTCAGATGATGCCTGCGGCTGGAGCTCATCTTTTTCCTTTAAAGGTTTAAACAAGCAAATATTACTTGAGAATCATACAACATTAATAATTAATTCATTATTCCACGGTGAATGTGGCATATTTGAAAAGGTATCTCACTTTTGATGTCACACGGCCTTAATATACGATGAAATACTTGTTTACTGATAACTACATGAAGGACTTAGTGTTACAGTGCTTCAACACCAGACTGGATGTTAGAATACAGGAACTAAAACAAATTAAATGCTTCAGTATTTATAACGCTAATGTTTCCATTACCATGTGCATCCCACCCATAGCCAAAAGTATACTTACTCAGACATCTTGACCGTTTATGTGACCTACACCCTGCAAAATGAAATGTGTTTAGTCTTTTATTATAAAAGAACGAGATTAGCGTGGTCTTTACTACAAGAAAGTTCCTAATCATTTGGGTCAAACCAGAACCTACTCATGTATTTGAGAAAAATTAAAGTGTGCGTTGGCCATTTAGAGAAAGGAAAGAGTTCCTATATTTGGAAGGGACCAGCTGTCTTGAAGTGTGGCTCCTTTACAGCGTTTGCAACTCCAAGGACTCAACACTTGAAACCACAACAGGTGATACAACCCTTGCCATTTAAAAGGACGTTTTTGGAATGGCTAAGATATTAGACCACGGACACCATCTGTACAATCTTCTGTTGTGGAAATTACAATCAGGCCAACGTATTCCAGTAAACTACATATGTTCACCTGCTACATTTTTACAATTCACTTGGCGTTAGTAAAGTTACTCCAGCTTTACAAAGTCAAGTACAACGAATGCATTTAATTAATATACCTCATGAATAGAAAAGTTTAAGCAAAATAATTCACACATTAATGATTGAATATAATAGCCGAATAATCTTTGGCAATATAATACCAAAGGGTTAAAAATGAGAATAAAGAAGTATTTTGACAGTAACTGAGTTTCTGTCAAAATAAGTACAAGTTGTTTTTAAGTACCTTAACAACTGAATGTGAATAGAACATCCAAACATTTTGAGGTGGTCAGCCCTGGCAATATCAGCACTGGATACCATTTTAAGGCTTTGGGCATGCCTGGGCAAAGGACCAAGAGCTCAGCTTCTCTTTGCCAGTTTCACAGATGTCAGGCTCTCTCCTCACCAACCATTTAACATGCCATACAAAACTGCAAAACGTTTCAGCTGCAAAAAATGGCACACTCAAATAAACAAATATTCCTCTGCTCCAGTCACATGATTACCCTGCTCTATGAGAACAGTCCCAAAATATAATGTAAATCATCTGTAATTTAAGATTTTAAAAAGTATTACGAACAAATGTTTTACACCCGGTTATAGAGGAAGGAGACCAGGAAATTAGTGGAGAGAATCTCACCTACAAGAGATGAAGGAGAGCAGGATAGATTTGGTGGGCGGAAGGGACAGACTGGCAAGGCAAAGGCAGAAGACATTCCTAAGTGGTATATATGGTCTTCTCTGATGGGTCAGCAAAAGCCCATATTCCTCTTTATGGAAGCAGATTCCCCTATAGGCCAATAGGAATGCAACCTCCAGAAATACAGACATCCCCCTCCAGCTGCTTCAGAAATAACCTCGGCCTCCATGCCGAGTCTTGAAAGGCTTGGCTGCGAATTGGTTATCATCACAGAAATCGACACTGGATCTGGCTGACTAAGGCAGGCAGGTTAATTGAAAACATTTCCACAATTTCAAAAAGCAGTTTGAAATTCTTTGGAGTGTGAACAATGATTCTGCGTATTCTGCTTAAGCAACTGGGAAAGGTGCTTAGCTGAAAATAGGAATTATGTAAAAGAACCAGGTGCCACAGGCTAAAAGATCTAGACACAGGGGGAGCACAATCTGCATTGTGCACACAAATGGCTAAGCAGCTATTCAAAATGTCGTGACCGTATTTGACACTGCCAGCTTCCCAACAAAACAGTGAAATTATAATGAGCACATTAATCATTTGCAGCATAAGATACCAGCTGTTCAGGCTAGGAAATGACAGAGTGATTGCACTGTATGATTTTGTAGAACTACAGTACAGAGGAAAGGCTCCCATTTCCTTTTCCAGTGAAGGTGGAATTGCATTTAAAAAGAAAATGGAGAAAGTAAGAAGAGAAAAGGGATAAAGAAGAGACACCACTATTGGGACACTGGAGTCACAGCTGTGCAGTTTGAGTCAGTCTCCACACACATTGGTTGGTCACATGGTATGAATGAGTGATCACATGACCTCTCACTGTCTTTGAACCATAGAAAGTCAAGTCAAAACCAGGTAAGTTCAAAGGCAGGCCTTGATAGCAAGTAGCCTGTCACCATGGTTACTTAACTATACAAAATATTTGTCAGTATTTAATAATCCATAGTTTTCCTATTTCTCATGTAAACTTTGCAGATGTAAATGATTTTGCTACCGTGTGGCAGACAACCAAAGATAAACTTTGAATGGAGAAAAAGTACCAGCACTGCTGCTAATTAAAGATACTTCAAACATTAAGTTTGCTTTCAATAATTTATTTAGTAAAGTTAGCTTGGCATTGTTACATCTTTCTCAGCAAGATAAATGCGACAATTGTGAAACTTCAGAGCGCAACAGCTGTAAATTGTAAGATTCAATTGCAACTACAGGCTGAGTTTTCAAGTACTGGAAAAGCCGACTTAAACAGATACTGATTAGTACTCTGAGACCCTCTTTAAACACATGACAAACAAACTGAAACCAGGCAAAATCCACCAACTTAAGCCTCAGACTCGAACATCTTCTTCCTGCCATCCATGCCAGCTTTGTCCTCGACGTTCTTGCGCCAGTCTCCAACATCACGCAGGTCCTTATCCTTCAGAGCATAATGGGAGCAGGTTGTGTTTCAATGCCAGCTGACTACAAAGACTTAGATTGTGTTTTGTGATGTGATTTCATATTTAGTTAAGTGAAATGTATCAACAGTCAAATGAGGATTAGGAACAACTGATTTCTCTGAGAGAACATTTCACTTTCGGTCACTCCCATTCTCTGCAGACCTACTTTGTCCTGTAATCCTGTCTTCAGAAGGTCACTCACCTCCTCCTTGACCTCCTTCTTCACCTGCTTCAGGTTAGCCCTCAGGTCCAAGTTGACCTTGTGCTTGGAGCCCAGCAGAGCCTGAAGCATGGCATCAGCAGACATACGCACTCTCCTCAGAGCCGGCTTCTTGAACTTGCCTTTAAGGTCTTGTATTTTAATCCTCAGGTCTTCAATCTGGCCAATCAGAAGGTATTAATGAACATTGCTGAGCCATCTCCAAATGCATACTGCTGGTTAAAAAGTAGTAAGACTTGCACTGTACCTCTTTATTCCCTTTGTTCACTTTATTTTCCAAGTCATATCTCTCCTCATCAACCTTATCGATCTGTTGGTGGATCTTTTTGCAGAGCTCCTGAAAAGAGATCGGCAGCATATTATAACTGGTGACTGTCATATGTACTCACATCACAACTGAGAAATGTGCTTTACATTTGTCTCACAGGGGTGGATGATGTGTATCCTGTTAAGCTGAGGTCAGTATGTGATATCACACCTGCAGGTCTTGCATTGATCCAGGCAGGGAGAGGGACGGGCAGTTCTCTTCCATATACTTGATCCTGTCTGCTTCATCCTGTGCTTTCTCAGCCTCCAGTAGACCCTTGGCAAGTGAAAGCATCAAGCTCTGCAGAACAAGCAGATGTTTACGCAATGTTATTCAGGAACAAACGTACATGGACACAGCCCATGGGAATAGATGATGAACAACTGCAGCTCCAAAAGATCTTTTTTCAAGATCTTGACAAGAACTGGAATCTTGTTCCAAACAGCAGCAATTCAAATAGTCAGCAAAAAAATACAAAGACAAGAATACTTATTTTTAAAATGTATATTGATTGTAGAATAATAAGAAATGTAGTTAAATGTACACTGCTCAAAAAAATTAAAGGAACACTTTGAAAACACATCAGATCTCAATGGGAAGAAAAATCATGCTGATGTCTAT
>JAACJT020000016.1:3743848-3780104 GCA_009936485.2 Gymnarchus niloticus | reverse complement strand
TTGTTGCCCCTCTAGTGCACCTGTTGTTAATTTTATTAACACCAAAGCAGCTGAAACTGATTAACAACCCCCTCTGCCACTTAACTGACCAGATCAATATCCCAGAAGTTTAACTGACTTGATGCCATACTCTGATTAAGAAGTGTTCCTTTCAGTTTTTTGAGCAGTATATATTGTTTCGACTGTTTTTTGCCTTTTTCCTACCTTAAGATGATGCTTTCGACTCGAACTCATTTTTTTCCTGTGGGTCAAAGAAGAATTATGCTTAATTTTATGAGTCTCATGGTGTGCAACGCCTAAACACCACAGTGAGCAAACGTAATACTCACTCAGACATCTTGGTGGCTTGTGGGTCTCACCACCTGCGGAAGGAGTAACAGCAGACTGTTTCATTTAAGATATTATTACCTACTGGTGTTTGAAAGATCTGCCAACTTGGCTATATTACTCATGCAGGAACCTAATTGCCAGATATTTAGGATATATTTACTTCTTAATTGGCCTTTGACACATTTAAAATTTTTGCCCTTACAGTAACGATTGTCTAAATATAAACCCATTAGGGTTTATTTCCAAAGTTAATATAAGAAACACCTGTCCATCCATGATGATTTAAGCATCATGATGCCTGGACCTTCTATCAGGAAGCGGTGGTCACAGGACAAGGTACAGCCAGGATGGGACACATTCACACGTTGGGGCAAACTGGAGACAGCAATTCTCCTAAATTAAGGAGGCCCACGCAAGTGTAGGGAGAATTTCAGAAACGCAGAGTCAGGATTGGGAATCAAGCCCACAACCACAGCTGTATGAGTCTGCAAGGCAGACCACTGCCAACCCTAAACCAGATCATATGATATCAGGAATTCCTTCTAGAAGATAATCTTGGAAAACGTTATTGGCACACGCCTACAGGAGCCTTCCCACTAACTTCAGATTAATATACTGCTTGTAATAAAAGAAATATCTTGTATTTGATTACATTGTAATCGGATATTACTGACAAAGTGGATGGACATATTTTAGGTGTAATTCCATGAGCACTCAAAGACAGTCATTTGACACGGAACTAATTATTCAATGTCTGTTCTATTCCTTATAGGATCTGTGATCCATTTTTGATAACAATCACAATATGGAAGCGTGTGGTAGTGCTCCCTGTAATCTGAATTTTGATGAAGGGGAGGTCTGATGTTTTCCAGAAATAAAAAGCAACTGAAGACAGATTGTTTCAGCAAAAATGTCTTTCAAGACCAATCACACAGCCTCCAGTTAAAGCAAAAAGAATTTTACCACATATGGGCCATATATTAAACTTAGGCAACTTGTGTAATATATGCTTCAATTCAATTTAAACCAAACCACAAGTCTTGAATGACAATTTAATATTTTAGTATGCATTCGCTGACTAGTACTTAACTGCCACAATACTGTATTTATCTTTAGTGACATCATAAATTTATAGACGTCAAAACATGTGGCCCATGGCTTATTTATGCAACTAGGTTTAAGTTCCGTACTTTTGACTCAAGTTAAATAACACACAAACACACACACAAATCATACGCACACATACATGTGCAAAGAGACTAAATATCGTATCGAAATTATTTTTATATACGAATGAAAGACGAAAGCAAGGTTTGCAAAGCGTTTCAATGCATGCAAATGAATTCTAAACAATGATTCGACTCACTTTTTAATACTGTATTATTTAAAGGAAACTAAGAAAATTTAAAAAAAACTACTGAGCGTTTATTAACTGACTCAGCTACATTTAATAGGCTGGACATTCTGCATTACTCTGTTGTGTAATGCATTAACTGTGTGTGTGTGTGTGTGTGTGTGTGTGTGTGTGTGTGTGTGTGTGTGTGTGTGTGTGTGTATCAGCTGTTTCAACAGACGCATGCTTGCAGTATCCAATAGCCCGTTTCTCTAGTCGGTGTACTTTTAATGTTCCAGTTTACGCATTTCACCTTCTCATTTTTTGAATTCTTCAACGCACAACGAAGTAAAATAAGACTGGTTCTGTTTTCAAAATGATTACAGGACTTTTCCCTTATTTAGTTCCCTTAAAATACTCCATTCCGAAATTAAATTTATAACTCGGTTGCTTTCAAGGGCAAGATTCGAATAAATATTAATGATTCTAACCCTTCATTACAAATTGAAGAATTCAGAAACTGGACACATTTTTAAGCCATCCAAATATCCTAAATGCATTAACTACTGTGTTAAATATACTCTCAGACTTACTTAACCCTTGGAGGTATGTTTGTGGGTTGCAATAAAGAGCCAAACGTTATCCAAAATTATTTATAATTATTTATAGATTTTTTGTTCGTTGATATTTTCACTGTTCAACAATAACATTATGATTTTTCCCTTGTATTTGGATGATGCTTTATAAACGACACGGTTCCTGCAAGCTGCAGATCCTTCGCAAATTACAATCTTCTCGATATCCATAATTATACGTCTCAAGTTGTTTCCAAAAAAAAAAATTCATTAATTAAATTAGAAAAAATAGTAGCCCAGTAAAATCCTAAAGGGGTCACACTCGAAGAATTTTAAAGCCAGCAAAAGAGAAGCAAACCAGCAAACGTGCAGCGTCCACTTCGGGTGTGGTATGGAGGTGGAAGGATCTCACCTGTGAGATGACGGACTGGTGAAGCGACGAGACGAACTGGTGATCACCAGACTACGACGACGTTTATATGGATGGGGGGTCGTCATCTGGTGCGTCTTGGTACCTTTCTTGTTATGGAAATGCTGTAAGAAACAGAGGCCTTGCCAGGCTACTCAAATGTCTTCACAACCACAGTCTCCTAATTATAAACAACCACTCAATATCAAAACATTATTTCCAGATGTCGGCAGCAGAATAATCTTACCTACTAATTGTTACTAATTTCAATTGATTGCATTCTTTACCATATTTATGTTTTTCTTGACCACATATATAAATTATATATTCCTGCAGAGATTATATATATTTGTTTATGTTGATTTAGGTGCATCGGCATTTTGGTTGTGATACTTACAATACATGTGAAAAATATGCATTAACCATTTATCAACGTGATATAGGCAGATTTGTCTGCCTGTTTACAGCTGGATACATTTAGAAACTACATTCTCCCTGCCTTTCACAGTAACACACTTGTTTATTTATAGAATCAGACTGACTTGATTCTTGACTCCCACAAGAAAGGCTGTTGTACAATGTGCAAGTCTACAAACCTGTAAGGCATTTTAAGAAACATGATACGTATCCACATTACATGAATTGCATGTAAAATTCAATTATAAAAAAGTAAGGAGCAGTTTGTTTGCCATAGGAAATCTCAGAGCAGCTATTTAAATTACTGGGCCCAATTCTGGTATTGCTATAAAAATTATATTTCCCAGTGGTGGTTTTGTAACAGGAATAATGACATATTTCTGCTGAAAGAACACAAATACAATCAAAAAATACTTTTTTTGAAGAGAAATTGTTAGTATTTGTTGATAAACTTACCCTTTAACTGAGTTATTCACACATGTGAAAGACTATTTTTAGCAATATCCATGAGCAGCAACAAACCAAACTAAACTAAAAGCATTAAGAACATTTAAAATGTTTTGTTTTTCTCAAATTAACCCAATTTAATCATTTTTATATCAATGCAGAACAAAATGAAGAACAACCAAATAAACAGAATATATAATTGTCTTACTCTTTCTACAAACATGAATATGAATTTAACTTAAATGAATTAATAAATACTGACATCTGGACCAATGGATCCCAGTTCAAATTCTGCACCATCCATCCATCCATCCATCCATCCATCCATCCATCGGTCCACCCATCCATTCATCATCCATCTTCCAAATCGCATTTCTTAAATTCTGCACTGCTCAGTATAATTAACAACATTCCATTAGTGGAGCCAGACAGCAGTAACACTAAGTAAACAGGCAATTACAACATAATACTCAACTGATACATGCATCACACCATAACAAAGAAAACAAACAATGTGACAAGGTCCTGTATACCTGGAAAGCTTTATAGATTGTAAATATCTGCTGGTGGTAATATATTAATAATATGTTTATATTAAAATTCTGTTAAAATTTAATCAACATAGAATACATTTTACAGCCATCACAATTTGGAGAATTGAAGATAAGATTTTAAGGAAATAATTCAAATTAGCATTGCAAATGCACATAGATTAATTAGACACTTTTTGAGGTACAATTAAGGTGCGTTTTTAAGAAAAATTAGTTAATAATGTTTAATCATCATCATTCATGAGTAGTCCATCAACATTTTGGAGTAACTAATACATTTTTAAATAAGTAAAATGATTACCTCCACAGTTGAAATTCAGGGTCAGATTTTGGGGTCAGTTGAATTCAGGGAAGGTAGGCTTCACCAGGATTCCACAAAAAAAAAAAAAAAAAAAAATATGTACACGGCCTGGCTAAAAAATAAGTCGCACACTTCAGTCTTTCATTTGACCATCTTTAGCTTTGATTAAGGAGCATTCGTCATGGCATTGTTTGGACGATCTTATGCAATGTCTCAACATTTTGTTCATCCTAGATTTGCATTAATTTTTCATCGACTCTTGTGTTGACAACAGGAGAGTTGAACCCCTCCAGAAAGTCTTCTCTACCACCTCCCAAATACATTCAGTGGAGTTAAGGTCAGGACTCTGTGGTGGCCAGTTCATGTGTGAAAATGGTTCTTCATGCTCCCTGAACCACTCTTTGACAATTTGAGCACGAAGAATCTTGGCATTTTTGTCCTGGAATACACCTGTGCTGTCAGGGAAGAAAAAAGCAATTTATGGGATACTCTGGTCATTAACTATATTAAGGTACTCCTCAGCTGATTTCATTTTATTGCTGCATAACTTTGCTGAGCCTAGACCAGACCGTTGGCTCTTAAATACTGTATATGCTTATTTAAATTGAAACAGTGACTTTTTTTTTGGCCAGGCGGTGTATTTGTAAATTCTAACTGAGCAGCATATTTCCACGACATTGCAAAAGATTTCCGGGACAGCACTTGTTGCTCTTCAGCGACCTCTTGCGGTCACACATGCTGATAGCAAGTGGTCCTCTGTCACTAAAAAATGCGATCCTGACCCAGATGTTGGCAGGTTTCCTAAAAACTCATTTAAAAAAAATACTGTTACAGATGCATTCAAAAAATGTGACAGTTATTAACAGCATGCTGACATCATTAGGCCTTGTTATCTAATCAATGCAGTGTTTTTACACAAAGTTTGATTAATGTTTGATTCTACTCAGCATACATTTCCAATTCTCTCAGAAGTGGTAGTGGCACTTTCAGAAATGCATATGACAGACAACTCAAAGGCTTGCAGTAAAACCATTTATTAAGTCTGGACTTGAAATACCTCAGGATACGCATTATACAACAGTTGTTTCTTGTCTAGAACCTGAGGCCTTAAGGAGGTAGGGAACAGAGAACCATGGCTGCTGACTTCCATCTCGGACCCCTCCCACTGTTTAACATCCTACCAAGAAAGAGGCTCAAAGATCACAGACAAGAAGAAAAGTTTTAGCTGGAGAACATTGAGCAACCAGACATAAAATCGACTGGAATCAAACTATTAGGCCAGAGATGTTAGAACCATTTAAGCCTCGGACTCAAACATCTTCTTCCTGCCATCCATGCCAGCTTTGTCCTCGATGTTCTTGCGCCAGTCTCCAACATCACGCAGGTCCTTATCCTTCAGAGCATAATGGAAGCAGGTTGTGTTTCAATGCCAGCTGACTACAAAGACTTAGATTGTGTTTTGTGATGTGATTTCATATTTAGTTAAGTGAAATGTATCAACAGTCAAATGAGGATTAGTGAAAACTGATTTCTGTGAGAGAACATTTCAGTTTCAGTCACTGCCATTCTCTGCAGACCTACTTTGTCCTGTAGTCCTGTATTCAGAAGGTCACTCACCTCCTCCTTGACCTCCTTCTTCACCTGCTTCAGGTTGGCCCTCAGGTCCAAGTTGACCTTGTGCTTGGAGCCCAGCAGAGCCTGAAGCATGGCGTCAGCAGACATCCGCACCTTCCTCAGAGCCGGCTTCTTGAACTTGCCCTTCAGGTCAATCACTTTAATCTTCAGGTCTTCAATCTGGTCAGAATCAAGGGAGACACGAAAAATCAGAGGTTTGCCCAGACCTACATGCACCGTAAAGACAGAACATCTGAAGAATCTTAAATGGACTATACCTCTTTGTTACCCTTTTCCACTTTGCTTGCCAAGTCATATCTCTCCTCATCCACCTTATCGATCTGCTGGTGGATCTTTTTGCACAGCTCCTGAAAAAAGATGTTTGGAATTTTTTAAATAGTGACCGTCATACTTATACTGGAAAATGCATTCTACACATGTTTTAGGTGACTAGAAGCATGAATCCTTGCCTAAAAATGATGAACGTCCTAAGACATGTATTCTATCGACAATTAGTCAGTATGTGATATCACACCTGCAGGTCTTGCATTGATCCAGGCAGGGAGAGGGCTGGGCAGTTCTCTTCCATATACTTGATCCTGTCTGCTTCAGCCTGTTTTTTCTCAGCCTCCAGCAAACCCTTAGCAATCGAGAGCATCAAGCTCTGCAGAACAGGAATGAGGTACAAGTTAAGACATAGAAACACAACCCGTACATTACAGAAAAGATCATTTTATTTCCTTAGTAGAATCTTTTCTTTTCCAATATATGACATCTTAAATATATCAAATCATTTGATTTATTCAGTCAATGATTAACTGTATTGGTTAAATGGGACAGATTACCTTTAGGTTATGCTTACGAGTCGATGACATCTTTTTCCTAAGGGATTAATGCAGGACATAATTGTCAGAGAGTTAAAAAGAGAAAACTTTGGTACATTTAAGAGAGGGGGGAACATCCCAATGAAAGACACTTTATATTTCACAATCTGAATCTTACAGCACTGCTGCTGAGCAATGTTTCATAAATAAACAAGAAACGTAAACACAACTCCAGGATGTGTACTGTCTGAGAATGATAATTTGAAACTATTCCACTCATTGCTTTTATGTTTTATTCACAAACCACCAGAGGGGCCAAGAAAGAGAAACACAGAACTGGAATATCATTTCATCTTTTGCCAGATCGGGTAGATTGTAGCATGATGATGGGAGGGGTCCTTCTCCTCACTTAAAGTCTTCACTGATTTCCTAGTTATTGTTGTATACAAGTTTAGCTTTATGACAGTGCCCCCTGCTGGCTATAAAAATTAATGGCACCCATTAGAGTTCTCAGCATGAATTTCGAATGTGACAAACTCGATACTTACTCTGACATCTTGGCTGTTTGGTTGGTCACACCCTGTAAAGAGATATGGACAAACATCTTGATTTTTCACTATATCCAGAAGGTTTCCAGTTCCGAACTGGACTTTTGGGGTCGTATTACTATAATACTTATAATGTTATAATAAACACAGTGATATATATATATAATTCTTATATCTTTTGTATTTAATGCAAAAATAATATGTTGCCAAGTCATGCAAATGCCTTAAAGGCTAAAAAAACAAGATTTTTTTTGGTAACAAGTTTCAGTTTTAGAAATCACCAGTGTGTCTCCTGGTTTCATAATCAAAATAAATTTCACCAGGCATTCCCCCTATCAGATTACAATACATTAAGCACAAATTCAAGCATATCTAACAGCATTCAGCAGGGACAGTTTGTGGAAATACACTTATTACATTTGCTTGAACTGCCTGGTGTGTGCATATCTAAATTGCAACAGTATATGATTTAATCAACATCTGACTCGTTCCCCAAACTTAACGATGTATGTCCATGTTCGCATGGCAACCAAATGTACGGCGCCTTTGTGTTACTACATAGGCTGTGTATTTAGTAATATAGAAAATGTGGAAAATACTGCTGTTAATATTTTCAAACAAAACAATCAATAATCCATCCATTCATTCTCCAACCGCATATCCTGAAACTTATCCCAGGCAGCTCAGAGCACAAGACTGGAATGCATTCCTGGATAGGATATGAGCCCATCGCAAGGCACACGCACTTTGGGCAATTTAGATACGCCAATAAGATAAACTGTGTGTCTTTGCTATACCAGGAGAACCCCACAGGACACGGGGAGAACATGCAAACTCCACACACATACAGCGAAGGTGGGATTTGAACCCCCAGCGTTGAAGGTATGACAAATGTTATATTTCTTTTTACGCTCTTCTTAACCAGTGATATATGAATTACATGATGCTCAGACATGCCAGATCACCCGGGAAAGGAACGGTTTCACAACATCTGTCATGTGTCCCATTTTCTCAGAAATATTTAACTCTGTCCCGGTTTCCGCCGGTTTCAAACGATTCATTATTGTTTTCATTTTTATATATCAAATAATGGTAAATGCCTGGAATCTGGCATTCACTTCAGTAAGTGAAACTGCACCGTTCTTAACAGTCAGCTACCAATGCCACAATTATTTGCAAGTTGGCACTCAAGACATGCCCATACCATTCCCCAGTGGGAATCTGCAAGAACTGTAATCGTCTATTCCATTGCACACCAAAACCAAAGCGAGATGTTTGCATTCTCTGTTGCTCAAGGGCAGGGTGAAAAGATATTCTAAAGATATCCTAGTTTCACCTGTTACGAGGCACGCTTAGGTGTCCCCGATTAAGACTTTAGCACTAGTCACCCTGACGAATAACCGAACCAGCCTTCACGGTTCTTGAGTCTAGTTTCCCACATGAGACACACAACGCATTGTGGTGTGCAGGAGGACATCAGTCACACTGTAGATGCCATGCGGGGAGTCAGCGAAAGAGCTACTGCACGCAATTTCAAAATACGTTCACTTCACTTTAAGTCATCTTTACTCTCATTTTTTCAGCACGGTAACCTCGAATTTACTGCCGGTTTTCGGGTAATAACTTCATTCATGTAAACGGAGCCGCGGCGAGTTACTTAAGTGTGAAATTTAATACAAAAACATGGAAATCGCTAAAATGAACTGGATTTAAACCTACGCATTAGCCTGATTTACTGGGAAATGCTCTTGCGCACAGTATATGGATGCTGTAAGGTATAGAATATCTAAATATTTAATTTTTTTTTGTATTTGCCTTGCCATATCTCTGTGGTTAACATCTGCATAACGAGTTTTTTGTCTTTTAGCACAATGGCCACAAGGACAAGAAATGTGTTGACGTGGGTGCTGTAAATCCTAAATGGATGGATGGATGGATGGATGGATGGATGGATGATCTTTGACTGTGATTTAATTTCCCAGGACTGCAAGCCACTCAAGAAGCTACACAGATAGCAATGCTGAAGATGCTGCACCCCAGTCAAGTGTGGCATAGATGCAGGAGCAGAACACAGGTTCAAAAGGAAAGGAGAGGTTCTCACCTATGAGAAGTGAAGCAGGACAAACCTGGTGGATGTGTGGGAGAGAGCAGTCAGTCACACACTTCTGAAAGTAGCACAGTTTATATGTCAGACGTTTCTACTTAGAGCAAGGAACGTTGCTCTTTATGGAAGTAAACTAGAAGCTCATCTGGTCCTAGCATATCTGTTCCCTCCCTACTGCTTATGTATAAATAACTCAGGAAAGATAAAAATAGCCCATCAATACATTTTCTGGCTTCATATCAAAATAATAAAGGGCCCATTACAGGGATAAATTAAATATAGCATTTGTGCACTACATCCTGTCCAGGGTGTACCTGGACCTTATGCTGCCCTTGGATGGGCTCCAAGGTCCACTGCAACCCCGACCAGGATAAGATGGATGATGAATGGTTTGATTTAGGATTACTAAATTAGTGCACAAATATTACAACGTATTTGGATTTGAAATTTGCATTTATGCAGGACAATAAACATTTTTGTCATTCTGCTCCGAATGAAACTGGGAAACATTTACATTTTGAAATGCAGGTCAAACTCAGGTAATCTGGGACATTTAAGTGCATAAAGTATTGCAATAATTGTCCCAGATTTACCCTGTATGAATTTTACTCACTTTTTTTTAAAGACAGTATTTGTGGTAACACACCTTTAACAAGGAGGGTTATGATGGGAGGAAACAATGATGGGAGTTTTGAATTGACAGATTCATGACCAATGTATAATACTACTACTACTAATAATAGTTGTTATTATTATTATTATTACAACAGGAGTGTTGTGACTATACAAATAATACAGTAGCTGCGGAAAATCTGCATCTTATCAAAATTAGCTCTACTACATATTATATGTATGGGTCACGGTGATGTATTTGAAATGACAATGCATTTTAGTTAATTGTGTATGTGTTTACGTACTGAATTAAAATTTCTATGTTAATTACAAGGGTTGTGATTTATTAAATCAAAAGACACATTGATTGGGAATGTCAGTAGCATCTTGATAAATATATATGAGGATTAATATCAATCAATAAAGGAAAAGCAGTGAAATATTCAAATATATAATACAAACATTCCAAAATCAGCATCTTCTCGAAGCTTTTGAAATATTAAGTTTAATCTTAATATAAAGTCTATTCTAAGAAATCTATCCTATTGTACTTTACATGTCATGTAAAATTATACTGCATTCATGACAGCACCAAACTTTACTAATTTTAAAATCTTGTCTTAAACAAATATAAACATATTATTACCTTATGTAAAAATCTTTATGGAACAAAGCGTACAGCAGAGGAAATCCTGTGCGAATGAAAACCTTGCCCAGCAGTCCTGATATCCCAGCGGAGGCCACCAATTTGACGTAGCGTCAAAGGTGAAGTCCCGAAAGAGGCGAGCTTAAAATGGGCAGGGCGTGGGATGCGAGGTAAGCGCGCTTAGTGGTGTGGGGGGTGCCAACGGCGCCGCTGACATTTTTTTTTTTTTTTTTTTTTGTCACAATATAGAACAGACGCAAATGTTCACGTCTGGGGCGCCCGTCTTATCATCTTCCGTCAGATCTTATAGGAAATGATAGCAATGAAAAATAGCGACATCTAGTGGTATCTTTAGGTTATTCAACGGCATCTCGGTTTTTATTCCCTTAAAAATGTTTATGTGCGTCCACAATAAAATGACATCATAACGATTACCAAACGCTAAATAAGTTAATAATTAATTCATTATTAACTTTTGTAACAGCTGAATATTTTAACCTAAGTGCTAAATGCTAATTATCTTTGTAATTTGCAGTTTACTGATCTTTCTAACCCCACAACCCTGAGGATGGATGGATGGATGGATGGATGGATGGATGGATGGATGGATGGACGGACGGATCAAACGTTCAAACAATCGATCGATCGATGGGTGTTTAATAAAATATAGTTTCATCTCTTATACACCATAAAATGTTAAAAAACATACAAATTGAATGAATGAGCTTTAGAGACAATGTCAGCACATTCAGAAAGGGACTTGTTACCCTTTTCCATTTGCCTACCCAGTCATATCTCTGTTCGTCAGCCTTATCAATTTGCTGCTGCAGCTTTCTGCAGAACAAGCATATTTTTCAGTGTTTTACATGGATGGATGTACAGATTCCATCCATCCACTACAGGGATACTGGGACGCTGAAGTCTATCCCAGGCCACGTAGGGCTCAAGGCAGGGCAATACCCTGCTCCAAATTTTTACTTTAAAATTGGTATGAAGTCAGTGTCTGATGTCATACCTGTACATCTTGCATACATCCAGACAGGGAAAGTGCTGGACAGTTCTCTTCCATGTACTTGCTCCTGTCTCCTCCAGACTGTGCTTTCTCAGTCTCCAGCAATTAATCAAGAGTATTAAGCTCTGCAGGACAGGAACACACAGTTATATACGATATAAATTATTAGGTAAAATTTTAAATTTGAAATTGGCAGGCATTTTTAGGTGATCGTGTTGAAGTGCATGTATTTTTAACCACCACCAAAACAAAACACTTGCTTAGTAATACATGTTATACTTAGTGATACTTTTAACTTCAATGGTATAGTTGTTTAAATATATGCATTTTCGGAAAACTTGATTTCAAGTGTAAATAACACATTCTTTTTGCGTTGATATTGTTGTCCCTCTTAGTGCTTAATGTTACAGTGACTTGCGTTCATTTGTACGTGTTATAAATGAATTAACTGAATGTATAGCCACCACCGTCTGGCAGAGATGCCGCGGTCACAGTGGCAGTCTTAGAGTTTTCCTGAGTTTAGTCAGTGTTTTTGACTTAACACATAACCGCTTTTTCTGGAATGAACTATTGAGTGGGTGCTACAGAACTCTGCTAGATTTGGGCGATTGTTCTGTTACATGGAATTAAATAACGGAACCCAACTGTACTTGCGATGATTCAACCCACGTTGTTACAAAACTGTATGTTTAGATTTCTACAGATCACCAGGCAGCATCACTCATTGTAGACATCACATAAATCAAACAATTAAAGGTAAGGTCAAAAGGAGAATTGGAATCTGTAAAACAATACAAGCTGTGGTGATAAACACGTCACAACGAGCCCTTATAAATGATCGGCGGGTGTTGGAAATTATGTCACCACTCAGAAGACATTGGCAGCACACAGCACACTAGATACCGAGCGATGGACCAGCAGCGTGGGTAGGTGACGTAATAAGACGAGGCTGTACACGTAAACAGTCGGACGGGTAAGTAAGGCTACCAGGGTAAAAAGAATAATGAAAAAACGAGGATGAGGAGAATTTGGTACCAAGAATAGGAGGCACATCTCTTGTGTGGCAGTCCTAGGTTCTCTGTAAAACTTGGTTACTATCACGGGGAACACAGGAAACCTTTACCAACATGTATAGCACAACCAGAAATTGTATGAGGAATGCATTGCAAGGTCTGAAAACGGGCTTCGCTCTACCCGTCTTCACAGTCCAGTTCCGACTCTTAAACAGAAGGACCCACTGCCCAAAGCTTGGGGAGCGTCACTGGGGGGCTCCCGGCGTCATAAGCAAAAGAACCGAGGACATCACGGAGTCCTTAGAAAAGAACAAGAAAGAAAAGGATTAGGTGCCAGTAATTGCGATTAGCAAAGAAGGCTCTGCTCGCTGTTAAACGAGTTGGTGAACCGTATTCCTCCACGGGCTCCCAAGTTACATATATGATCAGCGTCACCAACGGTTACCAACGGTCACGAACTGTCAAGCCAGGGGAATTCTTTGCTTGTGTTAACTGTTAGTTAACTGTTAACTGTTAACAGTTAAGTAACATCGTGATATGTAATGACTCTGTTGTAGGGTATTGATCTTTTTGTCAATATCGATTGTGCAGTTTCATGGCGTTTATGATGTTGCACGATCGATACTGAAAAAAAAAGATTTTGGTAAACATTCAACACGTTATTCTATTGAGGTTACATAAATTAACCAAAATAATAATAAAACTCTTCAGAAAAATAGCCAACATATTTATATAAAAATTACAGTAGCGACGCCATGTCACTACTGCTGCTATAATAATACGAATACAAAAAGTTAGTCAAATTAAATATTTTATACATTTATAAAATGAATCATAATAATATACATGCTTATGTGCAAATATTAATAATAATGTGATTTTTATAATGCTATAAAGCAAGAGTTTGCATTAGAAGATTACATTAGTTTGCCTAGTATGTCAATAAAACATTGGGCTGCAATTAAGGGCAATGTTATAATAATGGTCAGAAGTTAAGAAATTTAAGAATGTATAGAAGCGGTCATTAGAGTGAAAATCTCATAGATGTAATCTCAGAGATGGACATCACAGAGAGAATGAGTTTTCATTCAAGATGGACGTCACAAAGAGAATGAGTTTTTCTTCAAGATAAATAATCTTTCTATCTATGGGAAGAGAAGGAAACAAAGGCAGTTTGTCATTGCCACAACTTCCCTGAAATGCTGGGGAATTTTAATATTATTCTTTGATAGCGCTACGCTTCCCAAGTTGACAAATGCCTCACCATCATTATGAAACATAATTTCTTGTCTCTGGAATCTTTCATTATAAATAACCTTCTCCATGCTTATTATTTTTCTTTAAACATTTTAAATACAATTAACATATAAAAGAACATGATAATCCTGGACTCAAGATGTGTATAATAGTCTGCATTGTTTACTGCCATATGTATTTACATTAAAAGTGAGGTCAACGATGCTTGGCACACATCAAAATTAATTTGTTTTAATCGTCACTCACCTCAGCTCTGATGTCTTCACTAGTTCTAAGCTTCATTTAGGTTCCTCGGAGAACTCAGTGTTATTAAGTACATGCAGATTGCTTTAAAATGCTGTACTACAAGTTGTTAAGTCCTGGAATGAGTTAAATATTTACTATCACAGTGAAGGAATTCATTTTCAATAATTATGCATTCTTGCTTGTTTAATATTTTACCAGCATATTTGAATTTCCTTTTATGTGCTATAAAAAGATGTCTATACCAGACTATTACATATAGTAACTATAGGTGAAAATAACATTAGTCTAATTATATAAATAATTAGAAATGATAAAGTGGAAATATCAGGCCTTGTTCTTCATACAAGCACTTAAGCTTTACTATAAATTTATAAAATTTATAATTTGAATCTTACAAATGAAAGATAACCGACTGAATATATAATTGGATAAAATCATTATATAAAAGTGTATATTTTGATTCATTAATATAAAATATACCATGTATTCATATTATATATTCCCCTTGTCTAACCAGTGAACAATGACTTCATGAGTTGACACCAAAATTTGTGTGGAACATCAAAGGTTAACCAGAAATTTTCTCACACCATTTATTTCGAAAGGAAATTTACTGCGGTCAAATAAAGTTAAATTAAAGCAACAATAATAATTAATGAGTTTCCTTTCTTTAATGCGGTGGATGCTAATTAGGGAGTTTGACATGCTTTGCACATTTTATACTGACTGGTGACCCCATCTGCTAGCCTGCATTATACTGATAAATCTAACGTAGAATAACTGTGAAGACTAGGAAGCAAAAAGAGGACTTCCTGGCTGACAGCAAGAGGAACGATCCTGGCGACTTGGAGGCCAGCCAGCTGGGTTAACCATTTTTAAGCCTCAGTCTCAAACATCTTCTTCCTGCCACCCATGCCAGCCTTGTCCTCGATGTTCTTGCGCCAGTCTCCAACATCGCGCAGGTCCTTATTTTTCAGGGGCAGAGGGTATGGGAAAATGGGCATCAGTTAACATCCAAAGACAATATGGAAATTCACAGCCTACTGCCGCTTATTCACAAGGTAGCCCGTGGGCAGCCGTATACTTGTGATGTATTTGCCTCACTTTAAGTCGTTTTGGACAAAAGTAAATAAATGAATGTAAAATGTAGGTCTCTGCTAAAATTAAGTATAACAAGCAACATAACTGAAAGAAATTGCAATAATGCATGAACTCTGAAAGCACTAGTTGCACATATTCAGTGGGCAAGGAAAATTTGGGATAAGCTAAAGTGATATTATGAGTTGCTCAAAAGGTCACTCACCTCCTCCTTGACCTCCTTCTTCACCTGCTTCAGGTTGGCCCTCAGGTCCAAGTTGACCTTGTGCTTGGAGCCCAGCAGAGCCTGAAGCATGGCATCAGCAGACATCCGCACCTTTTTTAGAGCCGGCTTCTGAAACTTGCCCTTCAGGTCAATGATCTTAATCTTCAGGTCCGTCACCTGGGAAGGAGGCAGAACTGTGAACCCTGGGAGAGAGAGCAGCCCTGTACATCCAAGCATGTACATCCAACAAAATTTCAAGCGATCCGCAGAGGAATGTGGCAGTACCTCCATGCAAGCCAGGTTTACTTTTCTTTCTATGTCATATCGTTCCTCGTCAATCACCTCAATTTTCTGGTGAAACTCTCTGCATAAATCCTAATATCAAAGCAGTACAAATGAGAAGCATGTCCCATCAAATTATGAGTAATTGTTTTGTAAAGAGTTGAACATATCTGGATTGGGGGAGCACAATTTAATTATATCTGGGGAGGGGCTGAAACCAATCGTACCTGTAACCCTTTCAGAGAATTAGGAAGGTACAATGGAGGACATTTCTCTTCCATGTACCTCCTTCTCTCTTCTGCCTTGTCCATTGTTTCCTGCTCAAGTAGCGTCTTAGCAAGCTGGAGCATCATGCTCTGGTATACATTGAATAGTACAAGTTTATTTAATGAACACCAATCCTGATCCCGTGATAAAAACATGCAAGTCTGTTTACCTTTATACTGTGCTTGCGGCTTGCTGACATTCTTTTACTGTCCATAGAAAAGAAAAATCAAAACTGATTTCTGAATGAACATTGACTTCAAATGGTTATTATGAGAAATTTTGTCAGCTTTGAAATTTATATATACCTTTTATTATAAAACATAACATAACATCAGAAATGCAAGTCGTAATGCCAACATCGCAACATGTGAACGACGCGAAGATGTAGGTCCCACTCTAAGGACCAAATCAGAGCATTTGGGAAATTAATAAACAAAAATCTATAGTTAAGAAAAACTTACTCTGTCATTTTAGTTGTCTAGATGCTTCACAAGCTGTGGAATGAAATGAAACTGGTCAAAGTATATAATCAAATACAAGGAACAGATTTTAATGAGTGGATATGTGTGCCCTGGATGAAAGGTTAATAAATATCATATATGATTTTGTCCATCTATATGACTAAATTTGTACACCAGATATCTGACATACACAAACCAAAATTTGTACTTTAGTAAGATAATGCATAGGTGAGCAATATACAAAAGAGCTACTTAATGGAAGCTGTAAGTAAACCACTGTAATTAAAAGTAAATTAAGGTGATGAGTAGGAACATGATCTGAACAAGATCTTTTTCACGATAACATTTCCACTCAGCAGGAAAATCTACTGAGGCTAGCAAAATGTTTCTAAATTTGGGGAGGGCATGATATCTGTTATGATAGACTTGTCTCTGGGAGGGCCGTTAAAACCTGACACTGCATGCGATACCACCATCCTTTCCTTAAGAGGAAGGTCTTTCTTGAGAGGGTCAAGTCATTACAACACATCTCAGAAATAACTGCTGTTCCAACTTGCAGCTTAACTCCCTGGAGCCAGATCAAATACGAACTTTGAAGACTTTTAACTGTCTATACATCTAAAACACCAATTCCAGCCATCATTTACAGTACCTTTCACAGATTTTATTTTGGGGGGGGCCAGTTAACTATATAAAATCCACATTCCTGCTGGTTTATTGTACTTCATATACTCATTCATATTTTTGTCCTTTCTTTGAAGGTCAAATTGGGTAAACTAAGTTCACTATCCACAGCTTAGTACCACTATTGTAACCAAAGGGCCTTGGTTTCTTCTCATTAAAACAGTTGTAAGGAGTTTTTACCTCACATACTAGCCAAAATTGACAACAAGCTAATCTTCGCTCCAAAACAACCAAGAAGTTTAACTATACCAAAAAAAGCTCGACATTAACAAAACGTTTAGAAACGCAGTTTGACAATGAGTATGTAAAGGTTTGAGATGGTGATCTCGAAAGGTAAGAAGGGATATATATCAGCCTTTCTCAAAGAGTCTGAATGGAGGACAAGATCTCTTTAAAATAATCATGACAGAAATGACTGCTGTTTTGCAGACCTCTAAGACTTTGAGGTATAAATCATTCATTAGAACAATTTGAGTGCCTTTTTTTCCAGTAGATAATTTATTTTTACTCTTTCACCATGGGTATAGATTTATGAGCATTTTAATTTTTCTATAGCATGTAAAACATCTTAGTCTTTCGCTTTTGCCAGCTTCATCAAATCAGCTGTGGATATTAATCTATAAGCATTAAAAGGTTATGTTATTTTGTTTTTTTGGGGGGGGGGGCATGACATGACAATTACACGATGCAGCAGCATGTTAAAACTCAAGTTGAAGACACTAAAGAGCAAATGTGACAGCCAGCTGACAGCTTGTCACACCCATTCTTCTGTCATTAAGTGCAGTGAGGACATGTGTAGGGCTCCTCGTTTCTCATCGTGCCAGCAGAGTTATCTCACAGCTGCCTCAGGAGCCAAGCAGAGTTCAAAATGCACCGAGGCAACCTTTCGCTCATGTGACTCAAGCCTGTATGTTAAAGAGCTTCGGCAAGCTCCTCAGTGCCCCTAAGATGCAGAAAATGTGAACAGGCACTGGGAGAGTCGGAGTAAAGTCATGTCTTTTGATTCTAAAATTTATGGTGACAGCAAAAATAACATTCATAGATCACTTTCAAATTTACTGCTTCTGTCTCCCTCGGTTAAAGTGTAGCTCATCATCAGACCATAATTCAAATTCTGGTTTTTCTGTAATTGCAGCTTCCTCTGTTTTTCCTCAGAATTTACTCTTTGTTTTATCCCTAAATTTTTTCTGACCTTCCTAAAATCAAAACAACCTTAGCTAAAAAAAATTCCTCTTTTACAAACATAAATACACAAATATCTACTCTACCACACTGATGACCCTTTTAACTCGCTGCTTAGTGGACCATGCATAAAGAACAATTAACACGTTAACATTTTCATTTTAAAAAAACTCAGCCTTCATACATATGAGAAACAAAATATAGTGTTGACATAAACAGGCTGGATGTAAAAGAGGGACATACGAAATTCAACAGGAAGTTCCTGCTGAAAGCAAACTGGCTCGCATTCTTACCTTAGACAACAAAACCTTTACCAGTGACGCCTTGAGTAGTGTCCTCCGTGTGTCTTGACGGATAGCAAGCTGTTGTCGGAAAAATGGTGGAAAGGGACCGACCTGAGAGGAGAAGAGGAGGAAAGGCGTGATGGAGTGATGGAGAAAAGCAACAGAGAGCTGAAATGTAGGGAAGGTATTTATTACATTCTCCACAGCACCCTAAATCCCTATACTTCTCGTTATGGCAGCGGATTACCCCCAGACCAATGGGCTAACAAGGTCAAGAAATACAGTACTGTACTATACCCTTCCACAGCCTCACAATCATTCTTTATAAATAAACTGTCCTCGAGGATGTCGTTCTCATTGTTGCATGTATTTCGCAACCATTACTACCTTATAAAATCTGTGATAAGACTGCTCTCTCAAAAACTGCAGAGTAAATACAATTTTAAAAAGTGTTTACTTTCTTTCCACACATTTAGACATAAATTTATTAAACACATTGGCTGAATATCTTTATATACATAACAGAAATTTATAAACCGCACTCAGGTAGGTGTAACTTCATTCTTCATTATTATAGCCAAGCAAACAAAAGGGCTTCAGTATGAATTACCTTCCTGAAGTCCCCTGATAGACTGCGATCAGTCCGATCATGAAGGATGGACACCACAGTTCCCATGGCAGCAGCAAATGAAAAGTTCCTCTTCCCGGGCAAATCAAGAGTAATGAACATACTCTGACAAGTGACAATTTGGAAAGGAGCAGAGAGAGAGGATGGAGGGAAAAGGAAACGGGAAAACAGGGAAAGCCTCCAGAGACTTCCCAAGATTCAGTCTCACCCCGTCCGTAGAGAAATTCACTAATTTGGCCCTAAGTCACACCAGCTGTGTTGTGTCTGTGTAATGCTCATGAACATCTGCACATACAAACGGATAAATTATGAACAAATGGCAGCGTATGCTGGTGATCTGTCACCATGAGAGCCCATCATCTCATCAGACGTCATGACATTCAGGTAACTCTAAAACTGAGCTTCCGGAATATTCTGCCGGGCTTAAAAGATGGCATCTAAAGTGTTTCAATAAAATTTTAATAAAAAAATAGTTATTTCAAAATAGAGTAAGTTGTATTTAAATCTGCAGTATTTGCATGAATAACATGCCAGCACACTGGTACAATATTTACCTCAGACATACTAAAAGTACAAATTCAGATTCTGATCTAATTGAGTATCTTTGGTCTGGAGAATAGCTATAAATTTCTGCACGGAGTATTTATTAATTCTATCCAGCTTTCTGATTTTTGCATTTTAGAGATATTCTCTAAATTCGTGTATAAATGCATTCCTAAATTTCACGGGTATATTTTTAGTTCATTCTGATATTTCCAACTGTAGTATAACACGCACACCCTTTAAATGAAATATAATAGGTCATACTGCTTGCACTCAAAACATTAAAAACACTTATTTACTCCTCTCCTACATCTCTGAAACAAGAAACGTGCAACATGGATGGAGAAGGATGCAGAAAAATAACTTGGATGAGAAAGGAATGTAAAGCATATGAAAGTTTCCTTAAAACCATTTATTTACACAAGTTGATATGCAATATTTCTGTTAATGACTAGTGGTGAATGGGGCTGTAGGGTTGGTAAAACCATCAAACCAGCTATGGTTAAAGACCTCAGCTTCTCACTTCCCCACCACACCTCACCGAACGGTTAGCAGACATCAGTCATGATCGCTATTATCATAAGACTCAAAGCAAAGAGAAGAGGTTGGTTCAGCACTGACTGGGGGCAGGCAGAGTGGAAGCCAGGCAAAGAAAACCCATTTAAGCCTCGGTGGTCTCAAACATCTTCTTCCTGCCATCCATGCCAGCTTTGTCCTCGATGTTTTTGCGCCAGTCTCCAACATCACGCAGGTCCTTATCCTTCAGAGCATAATGGGAGCAGGTTGTGTTTTAACGCCAGCTGATTACAAAGACTTAGATTGTGTTTTGTGATGTGATTTCATATTTAGTTAAGTGAGATGTATCAATAGTCAAATGAGGATTAGTGAAAACTGATTTCTGTGAGAGAACATTTCAGTTTCAGTCACTGCCATTCTCTGCAGACCTACTTTGTCCTGTAGTCCTGTATTCAGAAGGTCACTCACCTCCTCCTTGACCTCCTTCTTCACCTGCTTCAGGTTGGCCCTCAGGTCCAAGTTGACCTTGTGCTTGGAGCCCAGCAGAGCCTGAAGCATGGCATCAGCAGACATCCGCACCTTCCTCAGAGCCGGCTTCTTGAACTTGCCCTTCAGGTCTTGTATTTTAATCTTCAGGTCTTCAATCTGGAAGAATGCCAAAGAGGAATCACAACTTAGCAGCACTAAGATGCTAAGGTCTGTCAACTGTCAAATGAAGAGCGTAAAATCTGCAGGGAAAATGAGCACTTTACCTCCTTAGCACTCTTGCCCACTTTGCTCTCCAAGTCATATCTCTCTTCATCGATTTTGTCAATATTTTGATGGAGCTGTTTGCACAGTTCCTGTGTGATGACAAACATGCCAACAAACGTTGCTATTTGAAATGCATTTATATTGATCTATTACAGAAACTGTGTCCTAGGTGAATTCATACATTGAATATTGTCAAGCTCTTGGTTGGGTTGTTGGTAGAGCTTTTTGATAGGAGAAGAGACCAGGCAGTTAGACTGGTAGTGCAGCATACCTGCAATTCCTGCGTTGATCCAGGAATAGAGAGTGGAGGACAGTTCTCATCCATGTACTTCCTCCGATCCTCTTCTCTTTGTTTTACCTCAGCTTCCAGTAAGCCCTTGGCAATGGAAAGCATCAGGCTCTACAGAAGAGACGTTATCAGGAAAGTGGTCAGTCAGAACGCAAGTACACAGACAGTCACATCTGAAGTTAAGATTTATCCTAGTGATGGAACAAATGAGGCTTCATACACCATAGTGAGTGGGAGTATCATGAGTTTGGGATATTCCAACCCACCAGGTGTTTTGAAGCCTCACTTAGTGCTAGCATTGATTCGTTAGCTCAGGATACTTCTACCCATTGCATCTTAATCAGAGAAGAATGTTCTACATCTACAAGAAGCAAACAGGTTGTCTTTACCTTCAGGTTATGCTTACGAGTCGATGACATCTTCTTTCTAAAGAAGGTCGGTGGGGAAAAAAAATGTCACAGGAAAGCTTATTGAAACAGAGTCTGAAACTGATAATGTAAAGAACTGTATTACAATTTTGATAGTGAAGTGTAAGGCTTGAGTTTGCATCATAGTTACAACATCCGCTAAAGAAAGCTAACACGACACTTACTCCGACATCTTGGCAGTTTATGTTGCACACCTGTGGAAAAAAGCAACTGTGGTCAATTCCCTTAAATCAACCATAAAACACCATTTTAATCACAGGAAAAGTGTGCATTTTTGTTGTATTATTAGACGAAAATTCCGTAAAACTTTTTCAGTAATAAATTAAGCTATTCAGGGACAAGTATTGACTCAATACAATATTATGAATGTATAGTTTGTTCTTAGTACATTGTCCTCATGAGAGCAATTATTACTCAGTTTTAAGAAACTGAGTTTTTCAGAAATGTTTCTAAATTAGAGCAGGATGGGAAATGCCAACTGTCTCCTTGGCTTGCTATATTCTTACAGCTTTGCCTTCGGAGGATGACTAAAACCTGACACCTCAAGTAGCCGTGCCAGTCCTTGCCTTCTGAAACATCTTGTGGAGGGCCAAACCAATAAAGTCAATGCTACAGTTACCCTGCTCAATTCATTAACTGCTAGTCATGTCTGCATTGCAGAATTGAGTAAGATTAATTTGGTCATTTACATACAGATCAATCAAATTTCAATGAATTTTGATTTCAAATGATTCTAGTTTTTGCTGTAATTGCTAACTTTTTAAAACAATGCAAATGTCGAAAGCCAGAAACAACATAGCAAGTTTTATTTAAAAAAAAAAAAAAAAAAAACAACATACTCGACAGGCACAGTTGACAGATAGAGTTACAAAGAACTGCAAAACCAACACCTCAGAACGACACAACAGAAATTACCGAGTGACAGATTAAATTTAGCAAAGAAAACAGTGAGAACCAACATCTCCAGAGCAATGCTGCAGTGTCACTGTCTATAACTCCTATTCTCACTCAAACAAACACTTCCTCAACCTGCATCATAGCAGGGATTTACAAGCTTAAGACATTTCTGGAAAAACTCTAAACCATGAAGCCATACATTTAAATCTCAAAGGTTGTGTTGACACCTGAGTAAACAGCAGAGTATCGCTTTCAAAATTTACTACTTAAAGGAGTTCAGTTTTAGCGTGTATGCCTTCGTCAGGCAGTATATCAAGTACAGGTTCCTGGATCACTGTAGCCCACAGTACACCAAAGCACATTCAGGCTTTTTCTTAATTTTACAGGCATCTAATTCCCAAAGTAAACAAAAAGGAACACAATTTGAAAAGGATTTTCAAAGAACTTACACATTTTAAAAATGCAAAATAAAATGAGTGAAGATCAAGAATGCTGAGCATGACAGGAAAACTGAAAATTAGTTTAAAATTAAGGAATTTTAAAGCCTCATTTCAAAATATTTTATGCTGGAAAATGTGTTAAATACATCGCAATAGAGACCAGATATTATAGTATTCTCTTCCCAGTGCCCAAAACATAATCGTGAATGTGCCATCTAATTGTAAACTTGTCACACCTTAATACTCGCAGCTGCAAAATTGTCACCTGCTTTTGTGGTACAAGTTACAGGAGTGTAATTCCACTTTTAAAGTCCTTACAGTGTTATCACACATCCAGAATTAACTGCCAGCCACAGAAAACACTCCAGGCTGTAAATGCAGGTTAGGCACCAGAATGCTACAGCTAGTCCACATGTAACACAAGCTGAAAAGAGAGGAAATATTCTCACCCAACAGAAGAGAAGATGGAGAGTCTAGACACAAGGATGAGTGGCAAGGGCTAGCAGTTGACAGTTTCAGATGGTATATATTGGCCAAGGTAAACCTCATCTTTCTCTTTATGGACATGGATTCCTTCTTAGACCAGCAGGCAAGCATGTTGAAGAAACACTATCCCCCCCCCCCACCCCCACTCCACTCAGTTCCTTACAGAGTTGTGAGAGAAAGTTTGTGAACCCCATGGAATTACATGGATTTAAAAAAAAAACACCAAAAATACGTAGAACATGAACCATAGATGTTTCCTGCAGAAAAATAGGCAAAAATACTTTCTAACCCTTGTACATATTTAAGGTACACAAAGCATTTGGTTGAGGTTATTGCCAGTAAAGGAATTTACACTGGTTACTACTAGTTACCTACTTCTCCATCATCTTATGTCTGCAATGAAAACCATATTGTTTTTTCAGATCAATTCATGCTGATATCCAGATTTTCACAACATAAAGTAAATCATCCTTCAACGTTATATTATTGACCCCTTTATATGTTTGAGAGCTGCCTTTTTTAGGGGAGGGTGGCAGGTCCCTCGTATCTCGTCAGCAGATAGTTCACCTTCTGACGTGGTGGTGCTGAAGATGAATGGTTCCCTAATACCAAGGAGCAGATTGTAGCAGCTGACCGACTGGAAGAGGTAAACTAAACAGGAATTATGACTGTGTGGGGACACGGCAAGCAGGCTGATAGGCAGCAGAGAGCTTCAAAACAACCAGGCATCCAGGCTTAGGTGGTGCAGATACGGAATCGTCTGGAAACCAACTGTCATAATGAGAGACAAGAGCACCAGGCTAGACCAACTTGGGCAGAAGAACATTTAATCGTGTCAAGAGTAAGCAACCAATGAGGCAAAGCCCTTCAGTTATTCTGAGGTCAGCCTGGAGAAATTAACCTACATGAAGTCATGGACTGAGTGAGGTGCAGAGAAACCTCCAGAGTCACAAAGTTGTCAGTCTGATCCAAGAAAAGCAGTGAGGCACAGGACTTATGAAGATATTGCAGCACTTTTGTTGTGAGGTTCACATACTGAGCACTGGTCCAGATTAGCTGTACATTTGGAATTATGTGACTGAAGAGGTGTTTGCGGTGAGAACAGAACTCACCTTTTCAGCATGAGGGTGGCAGGTTAAGATATCAAACTGGCAGAATGCTAGCTTGGATCTTTTCCACTAAATTACCTCAACACACAGCAGTTTGCAGTTGAGGAGAGAAATCCAAGTCTAGGAATCACTGAGAAATTAACGGGCAGACATTTTAATTCGGGGCAATTGCTCAAGATGAATCAAATAAATCTACGCTCAATAGCTGAATTGACGTACATCTCTTGGCTTCTTTTGGTCAGTATTAATCTCAACAGCACCTCCACTGAAATATCTGAATCATGGGTCAGATCCTAAAAGCCTGAAACGGTCCAATACTTCTATTTTCAAAAATCATCTTTACCCAGTGACCGTCTGCAGGATCCAGACCATAGACGGGACACAGGCCAACCCTACTACAGTCAGAAATATACATGCCAAGAAAAACTGGGGTCACTAGTTCACTTGCCTTTCATTTGGTCTTTTTACTCATTTTACTTCCTAAAATAAGTGGTATTTATAGTAACTGCCAATCAAAGGTCTCCACCATTAACAGCCTGAAAATAGTAGAAGACCTATAGGATTTTACTGCAGGAGCAGCTGATCCAGGGAAGCGAACCAACGTTGGATGGAGAGTCTCAGGTTAAGGAGTGACAAATTTAAAAAAAAAAAAAAAAAAAAAAAGTCTTGACATCAGGAGAAAGAGAATCAAGCGTGGTCATCAGCACACCCATGTAGGTAGCAAACAGGAAGAGAAAATGAGCAGATAGGAGAGACGTAATCAGAGATGACCATGAAGAAGTTGAGAACTGATTGGCAGTCCTAGAATCTGTTACCGTCTGGAGGGTGGGGGCCAAACACGAGACGGTTTTGTGTGTGGTTCTCGGGGGACTGGCAGGCATACGAGAAAGGCAATGGAATTGATAAGACAGAAATAGATTTTTCACACAGTAGCAGACTGGGAGGAGCATAGAAGAATTAGAAGGCAGTTCATCCCAAAGGGAAACCCAGATAGAAGAGAAGTCCACAGATCCTCGGCCGTCATGGAAACCATAATCTGCAACTAAACCACATTGGTCCAAATGCACCAATGACGGCATCCCTCATGCCACTAATACTACATGTAATGTAATGTATTAGTGGAGTGAAGAAAGCACAGTTTACATTTACCCAGTTTGATTTGCGATGTTCTAATGAAACTTGCAAACCATTTTATAAAGTTTTAATAAACTAAATGAAATGCAAACCAATTAAAAAAAAAAAACCGCTAATGGATCAGAATTACTGCCCTTTAACTTCAGCCAGTGGTTCCAAAGGTTGAGGATTTTATCTTAATTCAATTGTTTAAATTACATCAGAGCATTTTTTGAACTTCCAATTACTGAATTGAGTTACAGTCTTTTTAGAGACCTCAGAGCCCAGAAGCTAATCACTCTGCCCTGTCCCAACCTTTTAAAGCAGCCAACAGGAAACTCCATGTGCAGATTCTAACACGGGAGCCACAATGGAGACCTGCTTCCTCTGCTGTTCAGCACACACACTAGAACAGCAGATGGCATGGTGGTTACAGGGCAAAACATCCAGCTTATGACCGTATCAGGATCTCACCGTTATACCCACAATGAAGGTACCTCACCTGAATTACCATCTTAAGAAGCACCTAGCTGTAAAAGATCAACAAGTCATTCTTACAAACCAAGCATCATCCTTGTGATTCCTGCCTCTGTCCCATTCATAGATGAAAAAGGAACATCACTTATTAACACAGGATTTGCCCACCACCTCATTTCATGTTCCATAACATTTCAGTTCCTGAGGAGCATCATCTAATCCACAAGATGAGCTATTCATTAAGAGTGGGGAAGAAAAAAAAACCACCATAAACTGATAAAAAGCAACCCACATGAAAGAACTCAAAACGCCAACAGTATTTCAGCTGCCATTCCCATTACAGTAAGGTGTAAAAAAAGCAGCCAACACAAATTAAATATGCCACAGGCCAGTATGACTGGACCATTTCATTTTTTAATATTTACAATTCAATTTACAAATACATTGGACTTTAAAATCATGACACTAGAAAGATTTCTGGCCTTGCATGTTTTAGTAATTAAAATTATTGTAATTTCCAACATGGTCAAAACTTTTTGGGTCTAAAAAATTCGCCTGAGTGTTCTTAGACTTATCTAGCACTGACAGAAGTACCAGACTATATACATTACAGGAGAAAAAGCAAAAAAGCAAATAATGTTTTTCATTAATGCAAAATATGACTTATTACTGTACACTGGCAGATGTTGTGTTACAAACCTCTCCCATTGGCCATCATAACATCTGCTTTGATAAGTACGGGCACTGATGACCAACTGACCAATCAGGACACCAAGCACACACACAACACGGATATTGTACAGCATAAGACTGTTCTGCGCTAATACGTCATGAAGAATTCCAGAAACACCACGGTTGTGTGTGAAAGCTGGAGGGTCATCCATCGGTGAAGGAAAGATCAGTCAGTATCCCCGATTAGCAAGTACAGCCAAAGGTCTCAAAGATGTAGATTCCAGCCTGCCACGCTGCCAAATGGCAGGAGCATGGTGACAGTATCACAAAGGAAAACAAGCCGCTTCATCATGGAGATCCTCCACCTGTTCGCCTCAAGACGGTCACCCGTTTTGGACCCCGGACGGTTAAAAACTGGCAACAGAAGGAGGCTAGCAGCTAACAAGCGTCTCAAGGGGAACCCGGACTTTAAAGACCTCAGCGATATTAAGAAAGTTGGCTCGTAACTCAGTGATCTATAACAGGGGGGCATGTATGTCGGCTTGGGGCAGACCGCCTTTATGAGAAATCCCCCAATGCAGTATGTTCACTGCTCACCCGGTGGGGACTCTGCCACTGAGTTCTCAGACAAGTCCATGATCAGTGGGGGGGGGGGGGGGATCAGTAGGGATTCTCACTGCATCAACACCCCAATAAATATTGAGCTACTGACAGCCAATCAGAAGCTGCAGAATAGGACATGATTGGCTTCTCGAATCCTGTACCCGCCTCACCTGAGAATTCCTCGTTGATAGCCTCTGGGATTCAAATCGGCATAGAGGAGAGATGACTGCACCAGTTCAAGAAGTTCATTAATAAGGATGGGTGGGGATCTCCATGCCAACGCAACTGAAGAGCCCCCCCCCCCCCCCCCCCCCCCCAAAAACACTACACACACGCACAGACAACATGGAGGTTGTGGCACAGCAACCAACCAAGGGTACTGGAAAATTGAGGAGAAGAGCTCTTGACCCCCAAGTGTTGGGTTGGTTTGACCGGTTGGGGGCGGAACCCCTCCTCCGTAACCCTGCCCAATTGCATCACCTCAGCATGCAGTGATTGGCTCCCGCCTAACTTCGTGTCAGCCAGGCCCACCGGGGAGAAGTACTGAGTCTTGGAGAAAAGGAGGGGATGTTGTCTCAGTCAAGCGATCAGCGGATGATCCATTTGCCAGCAGGCAGACACTTCCAAATGAGATGGGGGGGACTGCCCAAGTGTTGTCAATGTTGCGTCTGTCTGTCTGTCTGTCTCTCTCTCTCGCTCTCTCTCTCTGTTGTACTGTCTGTTTGTTTCGGTCCCTCTCTTTATCACTGACCCCATCTCGCTCTCTCTCGCTCTCTCTCTCATGGGCGCCCGTAGCCCCCGGTGCACTGAACACTGCAGCCCTGCCATTTCTGTCCCCCTCTCTCCAGCCGACAGCATCCATGCCCACCCAGAGGTGTTCTCGGAAGATGGCCCAGGAGGAGACGACGCAGGTGGCGGCCCTCGGCGGGGCAGCCTGACGAGCATCGGCAGCGAAGCCTCGGCCTGTTCTGGCGAGCGACTGAACAGCACCGTTGCTAACGGTGAGCATGCATGCGCATGTGCTGCAGCTTCACATGCATCCCCTTAGAGCCTTTGAAAAACACGGCTCCAAGGAACTGCTAAAGGCATCACTGTTTTATACAGCTGGGTATTTAACCAAAGCAGCATATGTTACATCAGAGGAGTGTGGTTTTGATATCATAGGAATATGTTAATGACATCCGAGCAGTATGTGTATGACATCATAGGAGCACATTTATGACATCAGAGTGGAGCCTGTGACATGCAGCCTTTTTTGGTGACAGAAACACTGATTTTCTGATTTTATATTACATTATTCCGTGCCCCCCCCCACGATGAATGACAGTTATATTATTCTGCTGACCTTCATACCCTAAGAACATGTTTTATCATCCAATTTCCACATATTCCTGAAATCCACATCACTCTTCTCAAATCCACTACTACCTACCGCCTCCCCCGTGACCCTCCCTGTTCTCTTCCACCCTTTTCTTCTCACTTAAACATTCAAATTGAAAATGAGCTCTGTTGGCAGGGAAGTTAGTTTGTGTTGCCAAAACATAAAGGACATAAAGAAGAGAGCTGCAGAACTCAGTAACAAAAGCCGAGGACGGTTTAGCATCAGTCATAGTTATTGGTATCCCATGTCGTCCCGAGCGTAACGTAGTTAGGTAAACGGTGAGGTGTTGAGAGCTGCTCCTCCTCACCTAACAGGCAGCCAATGGTTCATGACAGGCAGGTGTGAAGATGTTAGTTTTCCTCATTTGTCTGTGTCTCTCAGTTTCCAGTACCTGGTGGGGGACCAAGCGCTTGGACTACGCCCTCTACTGCCCAGATGTCCTCACATCCTTCCCCACAGTGGCCCTGCCCCACCTCTTTCACACCTCCTACTGGGAGTCCACGGATGTCGCAGCCTTCCTGCTTCGACAGGTGCGCCACGTGTCCTGCCTGAGTTGACCTCTTGCTCTGTTAGAGGTCCCAGCGTCTGGTGCCGTAGTAAACAGCACCGCCCTGGCTCAGTAGACCCGGTCCACATTTATATTCCCTTAGGAATTGAAGTGGCGTCGAACGCAACATTAGAGCTGATTAAACCTGTCACTCGTCCATGAATCTCACTTGACATTTTGGATGCAGCAAAGTATTCTGTCACACTTGCCAAACAGTGGAAGGCGTTGAGGTCAACATCAGCGTCAGTGTCGATGTTGACATCTGTTGAGCGTGATGTGCGGACCATTGGCAGGTGATGCACTGTGACTGCCTGAAAGCCCAGGAGGCGGACTGCTCCGACTCCGCCCCCTTCTCCCCCTCCAGCCCCCGGGAGAAGTGGCTGCGCCGAAGGACCCACGTCAAACTGCGGGTGAGCTAATGGCATCCCACCATACACCCACATCAGTCGACAAGAGGATAGTTAAGGCTTTGCTAGTGCTTTGGAACTACGTAGGTGTTCTGTGTGTGGTACTGGCATTCTCCACCCACTCCCACCTTAAAGACAGAGACACTCCTGAACAGAACCGTCAGTAGCCTGCCTTATGCCTTCTGAATGTCGTTGTGTGTTTTAGTCCCACTTGGCATTCTCCCGTCACACTCAGTTGAATAGTCACCCAAAAAAACGTCGAGATGACAGAAAACGCATGCGGGTCTTCATTTGCCAGTTACTGCGCTAGTGTCCCAAAAATACCACCCTTTCTGCATCGCCTTCATATGGAGATCTGGTGATATTGTCACACGCGTTTAACAGTCGCTGTCTGATTCACCTGAAATCCCTTTCCTTTGCCGACGGCATAACCAGATTCACCTTGAACGTCTAAAACAATTCCTGAAGGCGAGTTGGGGCAAAACAGGCTCGCGTGACGGGACAGCGGGACTGTGTCTGTGCTGACCTTTCAGAACGGGTCGACATCAGCTCTTGGTGAACTGTGGTGTGATTTTTTTCAGATTAAAGGTAGCTCACTGAATGACAGACAAAGCCAGCATGTTCAGAAAGCGTCATGGCTCTGTCGCTGTGGGTAAAAGCACCTTAAATTTAGCTGGGTGAAGTGAATTGTAATGTGAGGCGCTGCTACGTACTTCCAAGACCGCTTTTGTTCAAGCTACGCCTTGATTTTGCGTTCTGTCGCCCTTGAGATGCGGTCAGCCTAGTGGATGTTCTTACTATCTCAATATGGTGTCATGGGTCCCGGATGCACATCCTGCTCTTGGAGCAGAAGGGGCCCGTGCACATTTCCTGGGAAGCTGGCACGCGTGCCTGGAGTGTTCCCAGGGTCATACAACCTCAGAATCCTCCACAGTCCTCTCGCTCAACATCCAGGTCGGTCTCCTCCGGCTCTGAGACTCTCGCTGTGAGAAAAAAGCGACCTTCTCGAACCGGGTGCATTTTTCTGGATGTCTCTCCCAGGGAAGCCAGACACTGGAGCTACAGGGCTCTCCTCCCAGCATAGCAGGGGGGCGGCGGCATTGGCGTGTCCTTTGTACTGGAGCATTAATTTTATATCAGGACATGCAAATAAATTTTGGCCAGGAAATGATTTCTAACTGCTTTATTAAATTGAAAAATTAGCGTCGTTTGACGTGTTGGTCCTGAGGAAACGGCGTAAATCAAGGTCTGGATTCAGATCTGTGCAGAGTGTCTCAGCTCCTGGGGGAATTGAGCTAACAGGATGGTGTAAAATATGTGCATGTATTTTTCCCGGACCCACGGTGAACATTTCAGCCTATTTAACTTGCATCTGGCCAAACCCCCAGCTTCAAAATGTGATGATAGTGCTTGTATTGCTTAAAGAAACTGGATTTCTGCTGCTTCTATTCCCCATTAAAATCCCTTTGCATCAAGCCGGGATTTGGCGTAGTTTTATATTTTTAAGACTCTGAGGTCTTGAAAATGATATTTGGGAGATGATGGGAGACTGCAGTGATGTGGCTCCCTCTGCTGGCTTGTGGCTGTACTGCATGTCTCGGGAGCAGCAATGATGGCCCGAAATTGTGGATCACATCATGATCGATACGCACAGCTTACTGCTATAACAGGCTGTGATGAATTGCACATCATCCACAAAACAGTCGATATCTTAAACTTAGGAGCCCAGCTTATTTTTTTAATATAATCCAGTGACTCCCTGCTCTGAGGCGACAGGTAATTTACTAGTAGCCGTGAGGCCTTATGACTTTCTGGTGCTTTTTCTTAAAATCTCAGGCTACAGAAGCTTCTGTAGAGTCCAGGAAGCACCAGAGAGATGGAGGGTTCGAATTACATTCGATAGCCTGGAAGGGAATACAAAGGTGACGTCGGCATGAACTCTCTACGTACATTCTGTCCCCCCCTCTCAGAACGTCGCCTCCAACCACAGGGTAAATGATGTCATTGCGACCGAGGAAGGATCCCAGACCCTGGTCGGTCGTTTCATGTACGGCCCCCTGGATATGGTGACCCTGACGGGGGAGAAGGTAAGGCACAATGCGGCAGAAACCCTGGGGCGTGGTACAGCCCACAGCCCGGGACCCTCACCCACCTCCCCTATCTCCCTCCAACCCCCTCAGGTGGATGTGTTCCTGATGACTCAGCCCCAGTCAGGACGCTGGGTACACTTTGACACAGAGGTGACCAGCAGCAGCGGCAGGGTGATCTACACCATCCCCTCGGAGAAGAAATTGGGCGTGGGTGTCTACCCCGTCAGGATGGTGGTCAAGTAAGGACCAGTGTCCCCACACACCCTCTCTGGGGTCACTGATGACCTTGAACCAGAGAAAGTGTCTGTAGCATCACAGAGCAGTGACACTCCACTGTTTACCACTTTGGGGAACCTCCATCCGAAAATGACAGATTGTTTTCATTGACTTGGAACAGATCCCTGAAAACTGCTACTGACTTCACCAGCAGAATATTTCTGTTCAGATCCTTTTCAGCAAGTCTTTTTTTTGTTTTTCCCTCATTAACGAGTTAGTTATTATGTCCTGTAATAAGTTACGCACCATCTGATGTGTATTCCTGCTATACTGAAGGTGATGAACAACGTATGAGATGCCTAGATTTAGCTGGAATCCTCGTCCGCCACTCAAGCTCACTTTGCCAGAAGGTTCTGCAGGAGCCCTCAGCTGTTTCCGATTTCTTGTTTGCGGTTTCCGGTTGCAGGGGCGATCAGACATGCGCAGAGGCTTTCTTGACAGTTCTGCCTCGCAGCATGGAGTGCGTGGTCTTCAGCATCGACGGCTCCTTTGCCGCCAGCGTCTCCATCATGGGCAGTGATCCCAAAGTGCGCCCCGGAGCCGTGGACGTCGTCAGGTCCGTGTGTGTGAGAAGGGACAGGTTATGCAAGGAGAGTCCTCCACCCAGAAAGCCGGGGTTAACATGGAGATGCAGGTAGCTGTGTGTTTGTGCCAGTTTTACGGCGTAGAATCCAGGGAACCTGTGAGGCAGCAGTTTTATTAATTTATGTCAATCAAAGCCAGCGTCTCACTGAGTCTGAATCAGTGCCTAGCTGGGTCTGTGGCTTACACGATCTCTTTATGCTCTGTTTTCCATTCCAGGCTATTTTCTGGCCTTAATTGGTTCAGAAATGTCTTATTTCCTGTAATGATATGACATAACTCTCCCTGAAGATTATAGCATCGATGCTTAAGAACTTAGGGCTTCAAACAGTGACAGGCCGTTGTATAACCACAGCAGCTCAAAATCAGATGTGTCACTGTGTGTGTGTGTGTGTGTGTGTGTGTGTGTGTGTGTGTGTGTGTGTGTGTAACCCTGGCTGCCTTTACGCAGACACTGGCAGGACCTGGGCTACCTGATCCTGTACATCACAGGCCGGCCGGACATGCAGAAGCAGAGGGTGGTCTCCTGGCTGTCCCAGCACAATTTCCCCCAGGGGGCTGTCTTCTTCTCAGAAGGCCTGGTGCACGACCCCCTGCGGCAGAAGGCCATTTTCCTCAGGAACCTGATGCAGGAGGTGTTGCCACAGAGCCGCGGCGAACGCACCCACGCGTTTCTTTAAATGTCACGGCATGCGGTTCAGGGTCCCTTTCCGTGTATCGAGGCTTTTCAGCTTCTCGTAAACCAGGAACCCCCAATTTCCTCAAACCACATAATAATATCAACATCTTGTCAATGTATCTCAGTTCTCTATGGACCCCCAGTTTAAACCTGCCATCTTTGGTTGCTAACTTCATCCCAGAAGAAGAGAAAATTTGTTAATGTTGACCACAAATAAAAAGCTTTGGCACTTCTGCTTGACTTTAATCCCAACACAGTCAATTTTTTCAGTCTTTAGTGACAGGTCACAACTGACACACACAAGCTTGCTGACAGATGCACTCATATTCTGGTGTGTTCTGTCTTCTGTCACCAGTGTCACATTAAAATCAGTGCCGCATATGGCTCCATGAAGGACATCTCGGTGTACAGCATGCTGGGTCTGAGTCCATCTCAGATATACATCGTGGGCCGTCCGTCCAAGAAGTACCAGAATCAGTGCCAGGTAGACGAATCCACCCTCTGGTCCTGTGGGGTCCCTCCAGGAAATCCATCCTGACAGACCACTCCTACAGAACCTCTAATGACCTCACTCCGGGGGGTGTAAACCCTGGAGGGTCTCTTCAGTCTTTCGGGGTGGGGAGACCCACCCAGACCCAGGTTCTGTATCTTGGGATCATGTCTGTTTCTCTCTCCCCACGATGCAGTTCCTGAGCGAGGGCTATGCCGCACACCTGTCCTCGCTGCAATTTGGTCACCGGGCAAGACCCAAAAAGAGTGCGTCGGTCCGCATGGTTCTGCGTAAGGGCTCCTTCGGCCTGTCGGCCAAGCCCGACTTCTTGTGCAAGCGCACGCACCTGCGCCGCACCATGTCCGTGCAGCAGCCCGACCCCCCCTGCAGCGCCAACCCCAAGCCTGAGCGTGCCCAGAGCCAGCCTGAGTCAGACAAGGACCACGGGGGAGGCAGTGGGGGAGCCACACTCAGCGTCTGGACCCGGGCCTCCATGTACCGTGGGGACACAACGCCCTGAGACAGGGAGCCAGGGGACGGGAGAGAGGGACAACGGCAGCACAGAGTCCAGGGCAAAGGTAGGGGAGGTCATCCCCACCTACAGTCAGCTCCATCCATGGCCACCTCCTTCTGTTGTCGCCTCCATCATCTGCTACTTCTGCCAGTGCTTCTCATTTCCATGTCTGTTTTTTAAGTGATTGTGTAATATAAACCATCTCCTCGTGGTTGAGGATGTGAAATCTATTCAATGTACAGTACTGTGCAAAAAATCTTAGTGCCCAGATAAATGGCATTAAACATTTTCTCAGACTGCCTAACTGAATATCTGCTCATAAAAAACACAAGTTAACATTAGAATATATATTGATAAACAGCAATGCAACATGAAGTCAAAGTAATTTATTTTGTTCTGCCAAATATTACTGATATCTGGTTGGCTGACTCGAACGGCACAACTTTGCTTCCCAAACCTCACCTGGAAAGCACCTCTGCCATTCTATGTAATTTTTTATTTTCACCATCAGCTGACTTAACTCGTGCTTTGTTGACCGGATCGCTGTTGTATGGCTTTGATGGTCCTGCCTCTCTCCAGTGTCTTGAACGTGATGGTTATCGGTGATAAGCTGGCAGGCAGCGAAAGAACAATTTATGATTTTTAAAGCCCAATGACCAACCCCCCGCCCCAAAGACAGAAAGAGGAGAATCAGGCAGAATTAGTTTGCTTATAAATATTAATGCAGGAAGCCTGAGATGTTGCTACCATTGCTGGCAGCAAGGAGGGCATCTTTCTTATTCTCAAGCTGCCAGCTACCTTCCATTCTCTCGTCGGAGGGCTTTCCTGGAAACTCACTACTTCAGATGTTAATGAAAGGTGTCCCACGGAAGACAGTAATCGGCCTGTCTGCTCCGTGTCCCGTTCCCGGGCCCTTGGCCCAACCAGAATTCCGTAATGACGACAAGGTGGAGAATCAGTGATTAGGCAGCGTTTTTGGCAGATGCTGGGCCTGTTATGGCTGCTTAAGGGACATCAGGTGTAGGTATGGCAGGTGCCTGGTTCAGCCCGGCTCGAACCACGGGTCAGTTGGCTAACAGAGTCCTTTATTATTCTCTTCTCTTTTCATGCAGCACCCGGAGCTAAATTGCGTACCCTGCTGAAATTTCACCCCATTCTGCACAAAGCGCCCCTGGCTCACCACGCTGCCCAGCTCGGACAGGCTCTTTCCAGCCCGCTGACCATGGGCTGTAAGCCGCTTAACGTGGCTCTCTTGTTCCTGGTTTGGAAGCTCACAGCGTGCGGAAAGCCTCGGGAACAAGAAAAGCGACGCGTCTCTGCAGGCTGGGAGGAGAATTCTCGGCAGGGTTCAGTCCTCCTTTGAGGCTTGAATTTTCTGTGAATCTCGTGGCTATTAGACTGTGATTTAGTCTTGAAAATGAGCCGCTACGGCCCCGGGAGATCCAGAAGTTCCGGGTCAATCCGATGAAATCAGATGACACGAATGCAGTAGAGAGTGTTGTGTGTGTGTTTTTTTTTTTTTTTTTTATTCCTTGGAATTTCTGCGCTGCGATCGGGGAGGGGGGGTCTCACGCGAGGGGGGGGGGAGACAAAAAAAAAAAAGGGTCAGTGGCGAGAGCGGGAAGGGTGGTCCG
>JAACJT020000016.1:3684327-3740364 GCA_009936485.2 Gymnarchus niloticus | reverse complement strand
CTGAGGTGGGGGAACAAAAAAAAAAAAAAGAAAAAAAAACCGAAAAAAAAACAAAAAAAAAAAAAAAAATATTTGATTTTTCCAGGGGAAAGAAAAAAAAAAAAAAAAAAAAAAAAAAAAAAAACCTGATAATAAAGTTCATATGATAATGAAAAACTTAGAGTGGTAACACTGCAGGACCCAGTAAATGTGATGAAACGACTTCACAATGAAACACTCTGGCACATTTCAGTAGCGACGGGTCCTACCGTTAGTGTCTCAGCGGCTGCCGGCTCTACAGCCACACGTTCGGACTGTCACTGACAGTTACGTAAGCGTGCCGACAGAACTGTTATCGCACTTCCCGCCATTAGTATACACCGGGGAGGGGGTGTCTGTGTGCCAAACGGGAGTCTGAGGGAAAACCTGAAGTACACGTGACTCACAGTTGCTAAGACTATAGACCGACTGCTTCCTATACAAATGTACAGTGGGTGGGAGGACAGCAGAGGGCTGCCCCCTTTCTAAAGCATCCTGCCCCCTTGTGATCACACTCAGGTCCTGCATTTGAAAAAATGCATTTTTAGCCCAGAAGCAGCAGCTTGTATCCCCAAATTAGGCTACAAATCCTCCAAAATAAGGACACCCAGCAATGCAGTCGCACCATCTATACACTAAAATTGTCAAACTATTAAGTAGATACTTGCAAAAATAGGCTTTGTTGGAGGTGTATCCATTTCATTCATGTCTGACAAGCAAGCATGCACACACACCTCTCCAAGCATGCTACATTAAAGGTACACTCAGGCAGTAAAGCCTTTAATTTCAACTTGTCCATTGTCACATGCTTCCTATTTTAAAAGGACAAAAGTAATTTGTATCATCACGTGCACATAGATCAAAGGCCTGCAACTCTGGGAACGTAAAGGAAACACAGTAATCACTTTAAGGGCTAAACATTAACGCCAGAAACTCTGATTGGTACACAAAGGGCCAAGCCGAGTATCCACAAACGAGAAAACTATGATGTTTGTGTGTGCGGCTAGAGCTAACTAGTAGTGATTAGACAAAACCTTTTCCTGATATAGGAGGGATTGTTGGAGACATGCAATAACAGCTTTTTCCATTTGTCGTTATCGAGATTAAACCCAACATCTGAACGTGGACAGATTTAAGCTTTGGTCAACCATGTTGCGGCACCTACCAGTAAAGCATTCTGAACGAGTGATTGAGGGCTGCAGACAATTTTTGATTTTAAGTGTTTGGTGGAGATACTTAGTAATCATTCCTGCAAAACAGAAAAACAACAGATTAATCTTGAATTTTTACTATGGCATGTAACTCTAGTTAAAATTAGTTAACACTCTCCTACAAAGGGTACAATTAAACCGATCAGTTAAACCAAACCAGCTTTACTTTCTCAAGACCAAATGCTTTCAATCGGTTCATGTATTATATATAATGCATGTGCTATATGAATTACACGACTTAAACATAATGCACATTTAAATTACCTGTTTTGCCATTGTTACTGGAGTCTAAGTTATTCGTGCTTAAGCTACAACATACGTCTTTGTTCCATTTTTCTGCAGATTCCATCTTACGATCCCCTGCAAAACAAACAATGCACAGCAAATGTAAAAAAAAAAAAAAAAAAAAAAACATTTCGTAGCACTAGGTGGTAAAGATCTTTTTAATCCAATATATATATACATATATTTTTAAAAAGGTGGGAAAAACAACTCCCACGCAGTCTACAATGCTGGTGGCATCTAACAGATTATTAAGTAATAAACTGTAGCTAACCAAGAAGCAGCAGGAAAGAACAAAATGATTTCCATACATTTGCAGAAATGGTAACCCTGGTGATCTGTGTTCTTTAATCACTGCAGAGCTCTCCGGAGGGATGGCATCGCAGCCCCTTGAAGATGCCGCAAAATCTTTGGCCATTTCTACCCACGCACAGCTATGACTACATCACACAAAAACACGAATTACCACAATGAAGAGAATGGCAATTTCCCTAAATGTACAGATGAAAAAGCTGCCGAAAATAAACCATTTTAAGGCAAACCCTCGCCATTCACTCGACCGATGCAGCACACAGCTGAAAGAAGCTCACGTGGACACACGGGTTCCCTAAACCACGTGACGAAAAGGGAACGCTGGGATATGAAGTCCACCCCAAACCGAGTCGGTATTTCTATTTACGTTTACTATTATTGCTCCTGATGGCCCATTTGTTGCTTGAGGTATTTGGCAATTTTAAAAATGAATGGTTTTTAAAGCATTAGTTGATCATTGAAATCACTGTACCACATAGCAGCAGTACCAGTTAAATTAATATTGTAAATTTATATAAAGTCTAGCTTTGTAGTCAGCTACAACTCAAACTGATTTAAATAATATGCTAACAAGCAAAGTTAGCAAATTACAAAGCAAAGCAAATTACACTGGACTACACCAGGGTATTGAATCTTTTGAAATTCTTGCTGGTCAAAACATTATATCTTAATTTCTGTAAATGTATGTCATATAATGAAGGATTCTTTGCATTCAATGTTTTTCAGCTGCTTTAAATTAATCTATATGTAAAGCTATTTTTAAAAATTAACAATGTGACCGCTAGTAGAAGTAGCAGGAAACTAAATGTTAGAAATGATCAATAAAAATGATTAATATTAAGGCGCCCAGTGTCCAGTCCATACTGCTTATTCAGTACAGAGGTATGGTCACCATGGGGTCTATCCCAGGCAATATAGGGTACAAGGCTGGTGACATGCTGGACTTTATAGTAGTCTATCACCTGACAGTCTCTTATTAGTGTTTCTTTATTCAAATTTTTGTCTCTTTATATTTTGGCATGTTATACATTTGTTTAAATGATAGCCACTTTATTCTATTCCATGACATCAATCATTACTCACCTGCAGCTGTGACTACTAAGCTGTCGAGGGATGTCACATATGTTCCACTGGGAAATTCCCAGTCAGCAAGGTTCCAAATTGGCCAGCAACAACCTGACAGCATAGTCACTCATACTGGTAGCCAACGGCACCCAGCAAGTGGCTCGTCTCCTCTCAAAGTATCTTGGCAGCCAGGGACAGGGTGATGGAATTGACGAGTGAGGGTAAGAGGACTGATGGCCTCACAGCACAGTCCTAGAAGGAGCTGTGTTTGCATGTGAACTAGTGCTTTCACGACATCTGTTCAATCTATGATACATTAACCCTTTATTCAATATTCATCATTATTCCCTGTTCTTTTATTCTGCCAATAATAGTAATGCTCCAAGTTAAAGGGCCTAATGTTCTTTACATGGCATTGCATCCAGTGTCTTTCGGCCTCGTGCCCCATGTTGCTTGGGATTGGGTGAAGGCCGTAGATAGATGGATCATGGATGGATGGATGGATGGATGGAACGTTTAGGCCTAGTATTCCTTGCAGAATACTAATACCTGAATATGATCTTCAATGAATGATAGCAGCACAAAGTTTGCATTGCAGTAGCCTACTGTTTGTACGTATGTTGCCCACTACTTTATTTTACTTATATTTTTTTTGCCTGGGCAAAACATAAGTTTCACTTACAATAAACACGACAATTTATTCTTTCACACTCCAGGAAGCAGGACACCTGCAGAAGTAACACTGTACCGCTCATGCAAGACATTGCATTTTTTAATTACTTAAACTCGATTGATGGTCCTGTGCAAAGGTTTATGCTGCTATTGACGCCAAGAGGCCAAGAAAGAAGGGGGCAAATTAGCATATCAAAGGGTCCTTCAAGACTGCTAAGCTTTTGGCTCTTTGGTGTAAGATGTGCTTCACCAGGCCCATCAGTCATCTGTCCTGGTCAGCCAGACTATGGTGTTGCCCAGACGCCAAGTTTTATAACTTTGTAGCTCCTGGATCTAATTGTCTTTCATCTGTTGGAGGAGGCCTTATTCAATTTCGAAAGAACAAGACGCTCCACATTAACATTCAAAGTTTATAGGAGCGATTACCAAGCTTTTCTATGTGTGATGTTCTGCCAATTTGCAGTGACCACACTCATTTCAACCCACGAAGAGAAGGTTAGGTGGCCTACAGAATAAACAATGATTAAAATATAAGCAAAACCAAAAATAAAATTCTGCTGGACGGCCTTGTGTAACTTGTCCTCCTACATCAGTGAGAATCGACGCAGCATTACACCGGTGCTTTGCGACAGGGACCAACAACAAAGTGTCGTGTTTGTCTCTAGGTGAGCGAAAGCAACACTCTCAGGAGATCAGAGAAGTCAGCAGTCACGACAAAGTGAGTCACGGCCAAAAAGGTCAACTCTGCAGGCGCACCTAACCGAGCCCAGGAGAACAGTCACCTTCATAGTATAATGACAGCCTTTCGGCACTTTGGATAAATGCAACCAAGCAGACATTGCAATCAACCAGCACATCTCCAGACCAGTAATCACTTCTCATGAAATCATTTTTCCAGTCCACCCCAACACATGCCTGACACACACAATTCTGCATGCGTCCATCTATTTTCCTCTAGAAAACCAGTTCCAAGTCTACCCTTGCCTCTCCAACAAGAGGCACGCTTACAGGCCTGCGCCTCCATGTGGAGTTATATGAAGGGGGCCAAAACATTATTCTGGAGGGTCAGAGAACCGAGGACCTACAGACATGAAACCAGAGCTGAACGCAAAAAAGTAAATGCTGCGAATCACAAAATAAAGCAACTGACAAGGTTCCTCACACCACTGGAAATGTGTATACTTTCAAATAAATGTACAAGCATTCTTCAGCAATCAATACAATTTTATCAGTTTTACATAATGAAACTGGATACATTAAACAATTCTAAACCATGACAACAGAGAAATTGTTCCAGGCAGTCTGATGCAAATATTTGTAATTCATTTTCGGTGAAACCAGATTGTAACACAAGTTTGCTTTCTGCATTTATACAGTCCTGAAGTTACACTTTAAAAAGTCTTTTTTAAAAAGGCAAAGCTCAACAGAATTGTCCACAGATAGCCAACAGTGTGACAATACAAAGTGCTTATTCAAATAGTTCATAAAAAACAGCTTGGATTAGAATTTTAACCCATATATATTCTTTCACCATTTTGGTGGATTCCCCAGATGTGTTACAGATTATAACAGTATTTTTTGAGTATAAGACCCAAATTGAGAAAGTTGTAAAATCTGCATTATAGGCCACAGATAAGAGAAAAACAAGAATTCATGTTGAACAAAATTGTTGACCCCAACATGAACCAAGCAAAATTCCGAGATATTCTGACTTTCTGCTTTCAGCTCTGAAGCTCACTCTCAAGGGAGCTTAACAGCTGATTCAATGATCTGAAAATAACGTCACATCTGCAAGATGTCATTGGGAAGAAATGGAAATGTACAACTCTGGTCTGAAGACAGAACTGGCAACAATGGCAAGGTTCAGGAAACCATGCAAAAGGCTGACTTCGTTAATCTGATGCTATGAAATATACTACATGCATGTGTACAGTATATGCGTTTTTTTAAAGTTTACAAACCAGGAGTGGTTGACGTTATAAAGTGTGTGTTCCAAGGAGGTGTGGCAGGGAGAGGACCTTCAGAAGACCTTGTTGATGAAGGGTATCTTGAAACTGTGTTTAAGTGCCAGGGTGGTGTCCACCTGCTCTGCTGACAGCAGGGTGTGCCACTGGGCCACAGGTCGGCGGGGGTTTGACAGCATGTCTGCCCAGTGACGCAGCTGGTTACCTGAAGAGTCGCAGCCCAGAAAGATCTTCCCCATGGCGTCGTTCCTGCTCAGCTTGTCGTGATCCCAAACGGAGATCACCACCTGCAGCTTCTGCAAGGCAGACACAAAGGAGCCAAGCACGGGATCACTATCCTGGAGCGGTGATAAGCACAGGATCAGGATCCTAGAGCACAGGATCACTATCCAGGAGCAAATAGGCACAGGATCACTATACAGGAGCTGCAATTTTGTAATGTTTTGGGTCAGATGAGGTTGGATAAGTTGCTTGCAGTTAAATTAACTGCTGTCTCTAAATTGCCAATAGTGTGTGTGTGTGTGTGTCCTGAATCAGACTGGCAATCAATTCAACCAGCAGAGTTTACCTGGTTTTTCAATTCAATTTAATTTTATTCATATTGCACCTTTAAGAAGAAGCACTGTCACAAAGCGTTTTATATAGTCCCGGGCCCAGAGTCCCCAGACAGTAAGCCAGAGGCGACACTGGCACGGAAAAACTCACAATTACCTGAATCTGTTCAAATGACACATCAAAGGTGAACGATTCATTGAAGTATGGGTTGAGTGTCTTATTCTTAACTGAGGTTTTCTTTCTCTTCCACTTCTTCTTGTCCAAAATCAGCTGCACCTTCACATATGGGTCTATCAAAATATCATAAAACAAGCAGACAATGAAATAGTGAGATTTCTCCATTAGCCGGTGTAACCCCATCCATCACAATACAATTTTCGCGGCACTAATTTACACCCCTTCTGTGATTACAAGGTATGATTGTACTTCACATGTGCCATTAGATTCTAATATCTACTTTTTTGTTATTTTTAATTCATTGATTCATTTATTTTTTCGTGGTAATTTTGTGCTTGTCCAATTCTTCTGTGAAACATCATTGATAAATAAGTCAGCATAACTTTCAATTGCCTACATGCCAAATTCTGTTGTTTTCCTTTTGCGTTTTTGCATGTCATGCCTTCATCTCTGGGAGGTCTCTATGTACTCAAAGTAAAGTTTCATCTCAGTGTCGTTCCATTTGCATCCTCCTTGTCTTTGGTGTCTGTCTTCCTCAAACTGTCTCTTCTCTCCTGTTTTTTTTTTTACACCCATCCTGAGATTACTGTGACTTCCTGTAAGGTTAACAAATTCCTTACAGGAATTCCCTCCCATAAGGTTAATATTATCTTAGATGCCACAGATGGTTGGTTAGAACATTTGACGTATGTGATGGGCAACGCCCCTCTGGGTTTTGTTTTCTAAACATTGTGGCTTCTGCTTCTTCAGAGGGAGACCTGAGCCACTGTCTACTGCCTTACCTGAAGATCCATTCGGATCCATGTCTTTCAGATTCTTGGCCTCCAGGATCACGATGGTCAGCTTGTTGGCAGTAGGGACATAACGCAAGGAGAAGCAGATCTCTCCAAGGTTCTCTTGCTGTCATTTGATAGCATTCCGAATTAACAAACATACGTACTGTATCAAACAGGCCAATCTCTGAGGCAATACAGGAACGACAAACAGACAAATTCCTGCTCAAGTAGCAGACACAGCAATAGCTGAAGTGGTGCGATGATAAACTGAACTGACCTCGAACTTGGACGGAGCGTTTAAGTCTTTCCACTCCTCAATCACATGGTTCCAGTCTACCGTGCCAAGCTGCAGCCGTAGCTCACCCATGATATCGTGTTTGGAGAATCTGTTGAAGTCGAACACCTGCATCACCAGCGTGGAGTCGCTGAGGTCGGCCTGGGACATCTGACCACCAAAATGAGCAATTGCACAAAGAGAGCACATCATCACTCATCAGAGCAGGGCCAGTGATGACATCATTATCTGGAAATGCGACCATGTTTCATTAAATCTGCAGTAACTTTCCTGTACAGTTATAAACCATATATTTGAAACTCATAATCTATTTTAGCATATTTTACCCTCAATCAAAACATCATCTCAGGATACTGAGTATTTAAACAGCAACGACCATTTGAAATAAATTAAGCATAATAACAGAATTAAAGAATTCATATATTTCAGAACTTATAGTTTTGTTTGATTAATTAAACATGAGAAATGTGCAAACATTTACATTTAAAAAATCTGAAGCAGATATATCCATCCTTCCATCCATCCTTCCATAAATGTTTATCCAATACAAAGTCACAATAAGGTTGATTAATATGTTTAAAAGAGTTCCATAATTAAATGAATGGCCTGTCTAATTTGTCTGTACTGTGTCCAGATATTCTCCGACTCCTAATATTTTCGTCCTTCTGCTTTAAAGCTGAGAGACATGCATGGCACACCTGGAATTTGAAATGCTCGTTGAACACTGGGTTTAGAGTTTTCCGGAACACTTTGGTCTCATAGGTCTTTGACTTCTTAGGAAGGCAATAGACTTTGACATAGGGGTCTGAAAGTCCTCCAAGGTCCATGGCTGTCAATGCGCTGGCCTCCTTAATCCCCACTGTAAGCTGCCAGAGAGTGGGCCGGCAGATGCATCAGTGGTCCTCAACAAGCATAGACACAGCTTACAAGAGAATGTCAAGTAGGAAAAAAAGCTGACGAGAGATAAATTAATATTTCCAGCGAAGACCTCAAAGAGAAAGCTGTACTGTAGAGGAGAAATCAGTAAACAAGTCAGCTTAATTAAATTAATAGTATTGTATCACTATCCAATGGGAAACTGGCACTTCATTAGAGTACAAAGGCAAATTTAAATGCCCATTTAGTCTCAGCATAAAAGAAATCACTTCTATGTGTAAACAGACACTAACCTCTGAGTTCTGTGCATTGTGTTCCAAAGAATAGAGGATTCTTCCTCTGTGTTTGTTGGCTGAGCCGTACTCTGTATCTTCTACCTCAGGCTGGACCTGCCAATCACGGACATTATTTCAAGTTCAACCTGCCAATCCCAGATCTGGTTTCAATTTCAACCTGCCAATCCCAGACCTGGTTTCAAGTTCAACCTGCCGATCACAGACACGATTTCAAAATGGACTTGCAAACAGCAGGACCATCTCAGAAGAATCTACACATAGTCAGGAAGCTGGTTATGCATTCATGGGACTAAACTTGCCTGATTGCTAAGACTGCACTTCTGAAACACACCAGATATTATAAATGGACATGGACAAACAATACTGGAGATAGCATCCAATTTCTAAAAGTGGAGATAAGCAGAAGCAAGTTTTATGCAGAAGACGTGAGGCTCATCTCACCAGTGCAGTGGACATGGAGCCATTCACATCTTTGAGATTGATCTGCTGCTCTGCTTTCCTGTTTTTCTTCTGTCTCTTCCCTTTGCAGCAACACTTTATGCAGATGCATAGGAAACAGACTACAAACACCAGGAGGACGAGAGCCAGTATCGCGTAGATAGCCCATCTTGGCACTAGGAGGAAAACCAGGAGACGTTAGAGCAGCATTTTGTACACAGAAACTGCAGAACACATATACATGACATAGACTGCTATGGCACCAATGCAAAGAATGGGGGAAGAGCATGGCTTGGTGGATTAAAGGGAAGCAAGCTTGTGAGATGTGAAAATTGAGAGTGGAGATATGTGCCGTTGGGGTGGAATTAGATATGGCGAATGAAACAGGTGCGTGGGCCTCCCGGGCGATCCATTTGCAATGTAGGGCGATGGAACCGAAGGACGGGAGCGAGCCAGGGGGTCTACATACTCACAGGGGATCTTGTTGAGCAGCTGCTCGATGAACCCCGGAGCGGCTGTGGTGGTGTGGTTAAAGGCAGTGGTGAGGGTTCTGGTGGGCTGAGAGCTAGTATGAACGTCTTTTGATGGGATTCGGGAAGTCATACTCAATGAGCTGAAATGATGAGATGTGAAAGAATAGGTTTAGCTGAATGCAGAAAAGAAGTGCCATGTTAACTATGGTATGGTATATATGAGGCAACCCTAACCCTATAGCATTCTCTGCTGGCTAGAGGTAGTATTTCTCTTCTTAGCATGGTAGGAGCAAGAACTGTGCTGTAGTACCTGGTACCGAGGTCTCACACCTGCAAGGCTGGAGGTTCGAATGTGAACCCTGCTCTGCTTGAGTGGAGCTGCTATGTTCTTGGCATGTCCTGCAAGTTTCCTTCATGTGCTCTGGTTTCCTCCTTCTTTCTAAAGATATGATCTACCATTCCATTCAGGGTGTCCTCATGCCCTGTACTGCTTGGGTTACTAACCATGATAAGTGGTTGAAAGATGGATGGATGGATGGATGGATGGATGGATGGATGGATGGATGGATGGACATGTGCATTATAAGTCTACACATACATCCATCCATAAATTCATCACCCACCCATCTTTCATAACCTTTTACACAGAGTAATGGTACACAGCACTAGACAGGATACACGCAATACAGGATGCCAATCCAACAAAGAGCACACACTCACTTTTACAATCTCACACTAAGGGTACATGATGCACACCAATCAACATAAATCACATTTTCTCAGAGCATGAGAGGTAATCCATACAAACACAGGAAGATCATGCGGCATTCAGATGTAGCTTGAAGTTTTTAAAAATATTATATTTTTCTTGACGCTTAGAATACTCTGTCCATACATCTGCTGGAATGAAATTGGAACAGTGTAGCAAACAGACTATTATTCGCAAAAGAATTGTTCCAGATATTTATCACATCAAAGAAATAAGTGAGAGAACATAGTCCAGATCTCAGCCAAGTTAAGAAGTTTCACACCACACGCATGCCAGACACACACACACACACACACACACACACACACACGCGTGCTCGAAAATGTAAGTGTCAAAGAAGCTCAGTTTCACTGGGTCACAAAGTCGTGGAGAGCAGAACCCTGGTCACGCCATGGTTAAACATCTCCACCAGCAGTGCTGACAGCAGTACCAACTTTCAACAGGGTGTGTTCTGCCCCATAATGATAACATTCCCCAGAATACAATACTGGGACTCGCTCTTTAACCGAAACAGAGAGGCCATAATTCTTCATGTAAAAGGGAATGAACAATTTGAAGGGAAAATAATAGCAAGAAACACTACAGAAATTCACAGTACTTCATTTTTATATCACCATAAGTAGTATTATGCTAAAGTTGGCACAAGTCTCAAATACAGCAAAACTAAAATAAATTGTTTAGACTTATTTACTAGTTTCCTAGATATATCTCACCTTACTCTACTTTATAAAATCTCCAAACGGTTACCTGCATCAGTATGTTCAGGAATGCTTACTTTTTTGGTATGAGGCCAAGCGTTGAATTCTGCCCTCATCCGAAAACTGCTAAGCTCTTCACCGCTGTACTCTCAGTCCACTGAGGCTTTGATTAAGAGGAATGTTCATCAGGCAGCAACACACTAGAAGGAAGGAAATCATTTTTACTGGGGGTAGCTGAAGGGACTCGTGTTTACACACCAAGAACACTCAGTGAGTCCGAATGTCATGCTGTCATAGCCAGACCTCGGTGTTGACACAGTCCTTAAAACTACCACATTATTTGTGTGAACAGCACATCAGAAGATCACGGTGATATCAGTGTTTAAACTGCTTGATGCAAGACTGTTCTGTCTACACACTGTCGCAAAATTCCCTCAAGTAAAAGTGTAGCATTCAGTTCATCATCATATAAAAATCCACTAGGACAGAACAGAAGATAGGTAGGGCCTGTGACATGTATGGACCCTGCAGGAAAAGTCAATATTCATCCTCACATGGGAGTATTTACCTTTAACTTTGATTAACATCGTTCCTGCTTGCCATCAGCCAGCGTCACACTCGTAAAAAAATCCTTTTCATAAATGTCCCATTACCCTTGTGTCTCTAACAATACCACACTGAGGAAACTGATTTGATGTGATTTTTTGATTGCAAAACTCAGTACTTCAAGACAATTATTAAACTTTGCAAACTATGTGCGTAAAAAATCAGTGCTTACAGCTTAAATGTGTACTAAAGCTGATCTTCATATTTCTTTACCGTGTTATGACTAACCAAAACAACTGAAATTCAGACGGCATAACTGCATGATCTTACTGTGTACAACTGCAAATCAAATTATCTATATATACTGCCTATACTTCTGAACATACGGTAGCTCTTAATCATGATAACGAATCGTGTAAATCTCAGAATCCCTGCTAAAATATTTGTTTTTTTGTTTGTTTGCTTGCTTATTTTTAAGAATATGTTTAAAAATGTATATACACATTGTATATTTTTAGCACTGAGTAATAAATGTAACATTTCTGGTGGTTCTTACCTGTAAACAAAATGCAATTTTCACTGTTTAATTTTTGCAAAAGTTATTTTGTTTTGTGTATATTAACCATCACACTGACCTAATGTGAGCATAAATTATCTCCAGTGTGAGATTGTGTGATTTACTGATCTCTGAAAATTGCACTGATATAAGATGAAAGGTATGCTCTTTTTAAACCATCAACACTGGCTATAATTTCAGGAGAAAGGTATGGATGAAAAAATTCATTAAACGTCTCAAATTAAAGGTTTTCACTCACTGAAATGGAGGCTCTGCATTTTTAATATCGAAAAAGCCCATTAGATACCTTTAAGTCATGAACACAAAATAACGGCTATTTACCTTTTATCTTACAATATAGACTTTCATGTAAATCCGTACTCGTCTTCAGTTCCCCTTTGTTCTTCTTCACTTCAATCCCAGTCATTGCATGGAAAGCCTCACTAGAATGTTTTCTTAACTTTCAAGGCATCACAGCAAAAGCAGCCAGCCATCTTTCAGGGCATCTGGCTCCAGGTAGTAAGGCAACCCCAGCCACACCTAATCCTTACACACACATCCATGCAGGTATGCTGGAGTCAGAGAAAGATTATGTACACCATTTAAAGGTGTAGGACTTCTCCAAGTAAGGTGAGTACTCTTATTTAATATTGTAACACAGAAACCAAACTCAGCTTGAAAATCAACTTGTGATGAATTTCCAAGTCGTTTGATATTTCATTTCTGTTACAATAGCAAATTCTGAGCACAGCAATATCAGAAAGACTGCATTTTCTCATTGACATACTGTTACTGTAACCTGAGGTGTTCAGCACAAGAATGTAAACAAAAGGTTTACAGAGGAACTGCAAGGAAAACAGGATTGGTCATATAATATTGTACAGACAGGGTATCGAGAAACTTTACACTTTCAAAATTAAATCTTGTTTATTGTTGTGTGGACGCAGGCTGGGGGATCACAAGAGGCAAGAGACTGATTGATGGTTACAAAATTACAAACAGGAAATTTACTGGGAGGATGGCAGAGGGCACTTAGTGCAGGTGCAAGGAGAACCCTGGACTGGTTAGGAGGTAAGACACAGGAGGCACAATGGCAGATCAGTGAGCACTGGAAAGACAAGGGTATATAAATAGAGTATTAACAAAACAATCAACAACAGGTGCGCGTCTGTGGAGCCAAGGGTCAGCCACGGAGCAGGAAGGCGCCCTCTAGCGGTGATCCAGGGTGGTGATGCGACATTTGTTAGACAAATGACATGGAGATACGTTGATAATGTTGTTTCCACAATTGTGTTTTCTGTGGCTGAAATGTTAAATTAGACACACAGAGCAGCATTTTCAATTTTGTTATTTATAGTTTAGAGTATAAGCATACAAATTGGGAACAGTGACACTGTGCTCAACGGAGTCGACCTCTTAAGCTCTTTTTACTCTATAAGGTGTTGTGGTTGATCCTATGGAATTATTGGGAAACATTTAAGCAAAGTATGACACTGTCATCAAGCATCATACGTCTGATGACTCATTATGGCTTTTAACTTTACTGAAGCACCACACCAAACATACCTGGATTAATAAAATAAGAGAAAAAATTGTAACAATACTATAGTATATGGTGATGTTTTATTTGCTCAGTAAAAATATTTATTATAACACATTTTTATTTTATTTTGCTCTTGATTTTACAACCTTAACAGCATGTAAAAACCATTGATTAATGTTTTATAGTCGTAAGAGAAACAAACTGTTTTGGTCATTTTATGTTATTGTGAATGCCATACAATTAGTGACAGGTGAGAAACGGTGCAGTTTGAACCTAATTGTAAATGAATGGATTGTTGATTAGAAAAGAACATTTTTTCCAAGAACTTCGTATAATTTATATCATATAATGATACATTATAACACCCTGCATGTTCTAAATTGAAAAAAACCGCGATAGTTCGATGTTTTATGTTATTAGTCCTCTTGAGCACTAGGCGGCAGTAATCGCCACAGTTAGTTTTTTGTCTGGTTGTCATACAAAGAAGACTCATTAGGTACGAAGAAGTAGTATTGGTTACATAAACTGAAAGCGATGCTTTGTGTTTCAGTTATTATTATTTCAACAGGTGTTTTGTATTATTTTTAACATCCAAACTATGCTGTTATATGTCTGGATGTGCATGATTGTTGTGGTTTTCTAATTTTGCATTAGCTGATTGGCAGATTGTTTGGAGCCGTACGTTATACTTGTTAACTAAAACTATTTGGCAGATAATTATGCTATATGTCTGAAGTGTGTTTCATACATTTAATAAATACATAAATTGTCGAGCTACGAAGTATTTTAATTTCTCCGTTTTATTGTTTATGAGACTGTTTTCAACGTCCCAGTCCTTGAGACGTGACCACTGAGTGTTGTGATAATTTGACTAAATTCATTTCCTTGTTTTTTTCTTCCCCAGTCTAATTAATATGAAGTTTAGCTACACACATTCTCAGCAGTCCCTATAATGCCACCGATATAAGATGGATGCCAATATTGTACTAAACCCTGACGTTAAGCAGGTAAGAGAATTACGTTATCGAGAAATATGCTGGGAGGTAGTCTGTAAAATTATATTTGAGCCTTAAAATGTCGCCTGACTGGTTTTTGAATCCTTTGCAATAGGATGGATAACGTGACATTTGAAGAGCTTTTCATTGTTTTGCATGATTGTGAGTTAAATTTCTCACAACTGCTATCTACTTACAGAAAGACCCAAGTCAGGCATTGGTTATTGCCATCACACACTTGTCCCTTTTTGACAAAGATGAAGAGCAGGAAGTAAAACCATCTTCCACAGATGATGAAGTGCTGAGTGCTGGTCTGGCATTTCCATTCATCAAGGTCATTGCTCTTGTGTGGCTGTACACTGAAAGCAGACTGTATGTTGTCATGTGGTATGATGAATGTGAATCTTCATTTCAAAGGGGAGGTTATTTTTTGCTTCTTGCCCTACTGTTTCCTGTAGGCAATACAGAGAGTCAACCATAAGCTTGTGGAAAAGAATCCTGATGAAACTCTTCTATTTGATGTAATTCTCATGTGTGACATCCATATTCCAGAAAACCACTCTGAAATAATCAACAGTGTGAAGGACTATGGTAAGCAGCATTCCATGAGTTTGAAAACTCTGAAATGAGTTAGCTGGAAGGGACGACAAACTGAATCTGAAATTTATTTCTTCTTTCACTCAGGTCTAGAAATCAGCAGATTTTGCTTTTGCAATAATGACAACTTCACCACCACCTTGCTGTCAAACAATGTGAAACTGTTCCTGTCAGCAAACAAAGATGATATTGTCAAGGCCCATCAAAGGGGTATACTGCTTGAATGATGCTGATGATGAAATATTATGAACTGTTGAAATGATGTTGGTATTGCAGTTATGGAAATTTTTAAGGAAATTTGGCTTTTTCGTATCCCAATTTAATGCACTTAATCTCGATTGCTGTGGTAAAATGCTCAACAAACGTGCAAAATTCTAGTGCTGGCTACTTACCCTGGAGTGATAGCGTGGTTTTGTTCCTGTGCAGGTGTGCCAGCCGCACTGCTGCACAAGTCAGGAAGCCAAGAAGCTCAGCTCAAGTTCCTGTTCACAGGGAACAGTCTGGGCTTTTCTGAGGATATGGTGAGCAGGCTGACAGGTGAAGGGTTCAGTGGAGCCCAGCTTGAGAGCTTCCAGGGTACCCAGGTACTCATGTTCCTTGATATTTGCTGTATTTTCACATTGAAAATAAATTGCAGTGTTTTCTGGTCTTTAGGGTTCTGTAAAAGAGCTTGTGGCAGTCATTGGAGAAATGAGGAGGAAGTTTGGGCTAGACGACAGCCCCCTCTGCACCTGCTTGGTAACGCAGTGGAGTCCTAGGGATGTGTGCGTGGGTGCCCTGAAGACCCTTCGCGACTGGGGCCTGAAGGTGGATGAGACCTACTGTCTCGCTGGAGCCCCTCAGAGTGCCATTTTGGACCGGATACAGCCTCATGTCCTGTACGATTATAACCTGCACAGCATAGGTGACCCAGCATTGTCCTGAAAGCAACAATCAGCAGCACTGATCTGTATATCATTCTGATTATTTATTCATGTTTAGTTGCTGACCTGAACTGACTTCAAATTGTGCATATTGTGACATCGTTGAATATCACAAAGTGTTGCGACGTGTAAACAAACAGTCATGATCTGTAAACATGTATCGGCAGTCACGATGGCAGATTTTATGTTTAAGCACTCTTTTTGTTTTATAGTTACCTATAATTAAAAAAGCCTTAGTATTTTTAAGCTTAGATGGTAAAATATGAAGGTTAATTTTTGTTTAACAGGACTGAACAGTCTTTAGCTGTATTTTCCCCCAAATTGAATATCAGCTAGGTCACAACTGTTTCTGTCACTTCCTTCAAAACCTTACATGGCATATACCTGGCATTTCTGTCACTTTGCCATAGATTCATCAGTGTGAAATCTGAGTGGATTCTGTTACAGTTTACTCCTTGCCGAATTGAAAGGTAAACCTGAAAAATAACCTGTCTTGTCCAGCATCTCATTAAAACAAGTATGAACAAATCCTGTCTGTGAATGTGGCATGACGGGCTTCGGTGTAATCTCATCTCTAGAGATAGCGCTCAAATCACTCTGATTCTGTGCCTGAGTTTTTAAACGCTACATGTGAAGTTAGTTTGCTGATGTATTAAATTTATCTTCTATTTCCCACAGGCATTTTGCACCTTCAATAAGTGTCAGGAGACTTATTTTCTGCTGATTAATGCTTTCCTAATGTTCTCGTGACGGGTCACGTGATGGCATTACAAAACCTCTCCGCGTGATTCTGCAAATATGCCTAGCACATACGACGAAATAGCTTGGCGCTTACAGCAGTAATACTTCTCTAATTTAGCAGTGTCCCAATCACTCAATACATTTTACTTACAATAGTTTACAATAATACATGCGTGGAAAAATATAACACGCTATTTTCGTCCACAGTGGTTCCTCTAATGAATCCATAAATTACAACAATCCCAAATGGCTTGTTATGTAGCACGGTTGTTTTTTTAAAAAATATGGTTGAGTCTCCTTTGTGCCGTTGTCTGAATTAAGGCAGAGCCATGATGAAAAGTCCGGCGATCGGCTTCTAGGTGTAACCTAGAGCCCACACATCTGGTAGAGGAGGGCGGCACCGAATCAGGCAGGTATCACGTGTCTGTGTATAACCTAGAGCCCACACATCTGGTAGAGGAGGGCTGCGCCGCGCCGAATCATGCAGGCAGTCACGTGTGTCGTCAGCTGACCGCCGGGCTGAGTGTTTATTAATGTCAGTGTGATCTGCTCGGTCATTGCTGGGATTCTCTGTTTTCCGTTGTGCGGGTGTGCTGAGGGCTTGGAAGAATCTCAAAATGAGGCTTTTCATACTAGTTGCTGCATTCGCCTGCGCCTCTCATGCTCTTGTCCGGTAAGGACATATTTAGTTATGTTAATTTGTAGGTATTAAGAGGTATAGTATTATTATGACAGTAAAGTCCATATGTATTTAAACGTGTATGCGGGCATGCAAACGTTACACAGACGCGTAGTGTATAGATTCACTTAAAAAGGCGTATGACAATCGTGGTGGTGGTGAAAATGTTATTGATCACAGGTAGATAACTAGTAGTGCGTGGCTAACCGCAGAAGGTCTCGCATCTTATTCTGTTTTTGGCTCACATCCACTTCTTAGGGCTTATTTTTCCGCCTATTAGTGGGATCCGCAAGCTTATTCTCAGGGTCCGCTTCGCTGGTGCGTTAAGGCCGACCGGGTCACATGGAAACCATAGGCGGCTACCCCTGCAGAACAAAACAAACGCGGGGAGTCGGTGCTCTGTGCTGTATTAGTATAGGTAAGCTTTCTGGAAGGTGGCCGATTCCAGTTAAAACGTTACCCGAGCAGTACTCGAGATCTTGCATTTGCCTCTTCTGGAAAAGCAGGCGTTGCCCTGTCTTTATCTGCCCCCCCGGGTATCAGTATTTACCCCCTGGGCCCTGCCCCTTCATGAGATTGGGCTGCTTTATCGGCGCCTGTTTATGCGCCTTCCACCCTGGATATCTGCACACGTGTAAATGTGGAAACTTCTCTTAAGTCTCGCTTCATACATAACTTTGAATACTCCGCTATTATAAGAGAAAGACCCTTAGTAGTCTTCCTCCCGGGGTTGGGGGTACCTTGTTATCACCCTGAATAAGCTGGAATCCTTCGCAACAGGACGCCAGTGAAGTGTGACAACTTCTGTGTGACTCAAGAAGCGGTTAACCACATTACACAGTTGAAGCTAATATGACGAGCTTCTATCGCAATGCCATCTTGAGAAATATGATGTTTTTACCCGGACTTGATTTTAAATGCCTACTTGATTTATATTATTATTAATATAACCATAATAACAATGTATTTTATTATTATTATATAATATTTTTTAAAATCCCTACAGGATCCCCTTAAAGAAGTTCCGCTCCATGCGGCGTACTCTGTCTGACTCGGGGAGTAGTGTGGCAGAATTACTAGCTGGACAGAAGTCGCTCAAGTATAACCTGGGCTTCCCCTCCAGCAACGCACCCACTCCAGAAATCCTGAAAAACTACCTCGATGTGAGTGTGCCTCCCAAAGGGTTTTTGTTATGGGTTGAAACATTGCAAGCTTACACTGATTCTTATCCTGTTCATTTAGACTTCTGTCCAGTCAGGTAGGTGTGCATCTGCTCCAAAAGGCACCCCTGATATTTAAGAAAATCTTGAGCTGACCTGTAGAGCAGATGGGGTTGTTAGTGAGGTATGTTTTGCTACCTGGGTTTCTCTAGGCAAGCTTGTCATGTGACCAGTGACTTATCCAGTGGCTGTTTAAGGTTGCCTTCGAAGTGTATCACATGACAATTCACGGTGCTGCCTTGGATTTTTCTAAAGGGTGTAGTGCTGTTATCTGATTTCAAACAGTACAACACCTGAGTACATTGTCTTCCCAAAGAAGTTTGTGGAATAAGAGGGTTCTGTATTTAAACTTGCTGCCTTGCTTCAAGAGGGAAGGTTGTACTATGACTTTCCTTAGTGTTTATTCATGGCAGTCAAATACTGGATTTTGGTATCTGTGCTTGAAACAAGTTGTCTCCAGACTGTGGAGATTACAGTGCATTTTTGTAGTCCACACACGACTGAAAGGCACCAAACACATGCCACTTTGCCAGTGATGTATTTTAAGAGCATTGTGTTGTGGTTTCCTCAGAGAAGGTCAACCACGTTTTGACCTAAATACGGTTCTTGTTACACAAGAGAATCACCTGTTAAGCCTTCTGGAAGACAGAGTAATGTACATAGATGACTTTATGAATGCAGACCTTGTCTAGGGCTTCTGGGGATGGAATTTCTGATCTCTTGAAGTGGTGGTAGAGCATTGGCGATCTCAAACTGCTGGAATGGAGTCTTGGTACTTGAGATTTAGGGTGTAAATTTTAAAGAATCAGTAGTAAACAGCAATTTTGTATTGCCGTCTATATTTACATATGTTGATGGAATTTCAATGTTGTACATCTCTGTATTGGGATGTCTGCCAGTAACTGAATGCTTCACAGGCTACTGGTAACCTTCCCCACCAAGAGTAAGAGCTTATGCAGAGACTGAAACTGGATATCTATTGATCTGGATTGCTGTGTGTTCCTGTAGGCCCAGTACTATGGACAGATTGGCCTGGGTACCCCAGCCCAGCTCTTCACCGTGGTCTTTGACACTGGATCATCCAATCTCTGGGTGCCCTCCGTTCACTGTTCTCTGACAGACATCGCCTGCTGTGAGTTTGAATGCATTTGCCTGCTTGACTGTGTTCTATGTCCAAATGGTTCCTACAGATTGATACAAAGTATCAATGAGTTCTCTCTTCTGCCGGCTGTAGAAGTGTTTAATTTGTACATGACTATTTTCTTTGCAGTGATTCACCACAAATATGATTCTGCCAAATCCAGTACATACGTGAAGAACGGGACAGCTTTTGCCATCCAGTATGGGTCTGGTAGCCTCTCTGGCTATCTTAGCCAGGACACCTGCACAGTAAGCTGACAAGAGTCTGGTGGACCTCATGTCACAGACCACAGTAACGTGTAACTTGACTGACCGGTTGTCTTCTGTCAGATCGGGAACCTGTCTGTGGAGATGCAGGTGTTTGGGGAAGCCATCAAGCAGCCTGGGGTCACCTTTATTGCTGCAAAGTTTGATGGGATCCTGGGCATGGCCTACCCTCGCATCTCTGTGGATGGCGTGACACCAGTCTTTGATAACATCATGACACAGAAGAAGGTGGACAAGAACGTCTTCTCCTTCTACCTGAACAGGTGAGATGGACAAGAAGCTTAAAGAATCTCACCACCTGTGCCTCTAGTGATGTTCATGGTTGGATTGATGATATAGAATCCATACTTTAAAGACTACTAATCTCTTAAACTGAGCTGGATTGTTTCTGTTCCAGAAACCCTGACACGCAGCCTGGCGGGGAGCTCTTGCTAGGGGGTACTGACCCTAAGTACTACACTGGGGATTTCCACTATGTAAACATCAGCCGTCAGGCCTACTGGCAGATTAGCATGGATGGGTAAGGTAGCTGGTCCCATCAGGACATGTTTACCTGTGTTTGTGCATCGACCAGTAGAGGCACTGGGCTCCCCATCACTTCTCCCAATGGAGATATTAAATGAGGTTTGACTTGAAGCCATGTTAAAGCTATTCAGATGTCACCCAAGATTGGCATGTGACAGTTCTTCCCTTAAATAGTAAACCTCTACTCTTCAGTTTCATTTCTAGTAATGGGATCTTTTTGCTCAAGTACACTTGATGCATCCATGTTTAATGAAACATAATTCAAACCTGCCCAGGTCATCCTCCTCAGTGTTGAATAGTGTAGCATTAGTCATCTGTTATAGGACCATTCAAAGCATTCTTGGCTAAATCTCTATTAGCATTTAGCCATCCAATCAGTTTTCACTGACAAAGTGCGACACTGTCTCAAAGGTGATGGATGATCTTGTAAAAGTAAACCCAGTACTCTGCCTTACCAATACTGCAGTGTTGGTAGCTTTAGATTCTGATCCTCTGCTCTGACAGGTTAAGTGTTGGGAGCCAGTTGAACTTGTGCAAAGGTGGCTGTCAGGCTATCGTGGACACTGGCACCTCCCTCATCACGGGCCCATCTGCTGAGGTGAAGGCCCTGCAGAAAGCCATTGGAGCCATTCCTCTTATCCAGGGCGAGGTATGACACGGTACCTTAAACAGGCCTCTGAAACCCATCTACAGACATATACATGTGTAACTGTGGGTCTCTCATGGTTTCTGATGCAGTATATGGTTGACTGTAAGAAGGTGGCAACCCTTCCCACGATCTCCTTCAGTCTGGGTGGCCTGTCCTACACTTTGACTGGGGAGCAGTACATTCTCAAGGTGAGGGTATAGCTTCTGCAGCTGAATCATGTGGAATCTTGCATTTAATCTCCTCCTCAAGTTTGTCAAATCCCTTTAAAACCACTAAACATTTTAATGATGAGTATAATGTCCAATAGAGGGAAGCATAGCTACGAGTGGTACAGGATATGTACGAGGGCAGTGTGAGAGTGGTGAGGTCTGCGGTAGGAGTGACGGATGCGTTCAAGGTAGAGGTGGGATTACATCAAGGATCAGCTCTGATCCATTTATTTGCAATGGTGATGGACAGGTTGACAGACGAGATCAGACAGGAGCCACAGTGAGCTATGATGTTTGCAGATGACATCATGATCTGTAGGGAGCAGGTTGAGGAGACCCTAAAGAGGTGGAGGTATGCTCTAGAGAGGAGAGGAATGAAGGTCAGTAGGACTAAGAGTGTGTGTGTGTGTGTGTGTGTGTGTGTGTGTGTGTGTGTGTGTGTGTGTGAGGACAGCAGAATGGTGAGGACAGCAGAATGGTGAGGATGTGGGGAGTAGATATGGCAAAGGTGGATGAGTTTAAATACCTGGGGTCAACAGTTCAGAGTAATGGGGAGTGCAGAAAAGAGGTGAAGAAAGTGCAGGCAGGGTGGAATGGGTGGAGGAGAGTGTCAGGAGTGATTTTGTGACAGACAGGTACCAGTAAGAGTGAAAGGGCAGGTCTACAAGATGGTTGTGAGACCAGCTATGTTATATGGGCTGGAGACAGTGGCATTGATGAAAAGACAGGAGGCAGAGCTGGAGGTAGCAAAGTTAAAGATGTTAAGATTTGCACTGGGTGTGATGAGGTTTATGGATGTGGTGCGAGGACATGTAGGTGGTTAGTGCAATGGAGCAGGATGCGGAGGACAGGAGGAGATGGAGAAGGTCGATCCACTGTGGTGACCCCCTGACAAGAGTAGCTGAAAGAAAATAAGGGCAGTGTAGTTCCTCTTTACTGTTGCCATCATCTCTTATTGCAGACTGCAGTGCCTCTTCCAGTCTTGTCATTCTTAATCTGAGAGCAGTATTTCTGTGTGCAGGAGAGTCAGGCTGGAAAAACCATCTGCTTGAGTGGGTTCATGGGTCTAGACATCCCAGCACCCGCTGGGCCCCTGTGGATTCTGGGTGATGTATTCATTGGCCAGTACTACACAGAGTTTGATCGTGACAATAACCGGGTGGGATTTGCCAAGGCTATATAGGTGCCCCCCAAGGGCCCTACTTCTGGGGGTCCTCCTCGATCAAATACAAAAAATGCTGTCACCATGGTGACTTGTTGCTTTTGATGTTTGTTAGCAATACTTTTTGTATAGAACTGAATGCACTGTGCTATTCATTTTAGGATTTCTCATTTTAATTTTTAGCAATTTTGAGTGCATTTTTGACAAACAGTTTAACTTCACTTGTTAAAGTGAATTGAGGGTTGGCAACACTGCTTGGTGAGTTTGGGCAGGCTCTGAGAGGCGGTGGCGGACAGGGCGGCCTGGCGTGCGACTCCATGGAGTCGCGAAGAGTTGGACACGACTGCGCTACTAAACAAAATCCAAGCAGTGTTGTTGTTTAATATTTGCATATTTTGGTGTTTGACTCCCTCACTGCCACTTTTAATTTTGCCCTGTTTTAATTGCCACCTTTGTTTCTGAATTGATGGAATGAAATAAAGACCTTTTATGTTACTTTCTCACTGAATTTTTTTCATCTCCATTTTTACAAAGCTTAATCTAATCACTTACCAGTCATGGTAAGTTTCTAATAAGTGATTCATATTGAGAGCACACTATGGCTAAATACACATCTTACACTTTTTTTTTTTTTTAATTACCATTGTTAAATTCTACATACAGGATGTAGAAAGATATAAAAAGATGAGGTCTGAAGCTGCCATGTTCCTATCCAAAGACATCTTTTGGAGATCTAAAAAAAAAAAAAAAAATTGGTTTCTGCAAGCAAAGGCAGCATTAGATGTAGGACTGTTAAAATGCTGGAGAGCTACAGACCATCTTCTGAAATTCTCCAAGATGTTGTCCCCCCCCCCCCCATGTTGAAAAGCAAAAAGTAAGTGCATTTCTAGAAACTAAATACAGGATTACATAAGTTATAGTCTTGCAACAATAAGGAAGTCAGATTCAAAAATTCCTCCAATGGGTGGTTAAAGCTCAATGTCCAAAGAAAGATTTTTGCCCTATTTATGGCTCGTTAATTTGCTGATGGCTTTTTAAAGAATTTTGAAATCTTTCCTAAACTTCAGGTATTGATGCTGTTCCTATCATCTTTATCTTCCAAATGTACCGCTCTGGAGCTGTCACCGTCATGACAGCCCACGAAGGACATTTGTGGGGTGGTTATGGGTGAGGTGCTGAATATGTTAAAGGAGTCTTCATCATCATCCTCCGCATCCCGCTCCTCGTTGTCTGGGATTATCACCACCTCCTCCTTGGCGTCGGGGTCGATGTCTTCTTTGAACCACACGGACTTGTAGCCGTCGTCACTTTTTCGCTCCTTGGTAAGGATGGGCTTCATTCCCTTTTCACTGTCAGTCTTCTCAGACCCAGCCAGACTGCTGGAGTCATGCAGGAAGGTATCCAGGGTTGGGAAGGTCACTGAGATTGCCTCATCAGGTGATGTTTCCTTGGCCTTGGCTGCTGATATTGTGTCCAGCTTCAGGTCTGTTTCATCTTGAACCCTGGATGCCTCGCTGCCAGGGTCTCCGTCATTCTGGAAGCCATCGTTAGTGTACTGCATACCATCCTTTGGTCCAGAAGAACCCTGGGCAAACTGCAAATGGAGTAAAATCTGCATGACAAAACTGAAAGTTTTGAACATTGTATTGTGTTCAAAGTAACACAAATCTAAAGTTGCTTTCTAAGGTAACCTCGTTCTATATCATCTTCCTTCTACCCCAGCTACAATCCTACCACGATTTTCCTTTGTGTTCTGGCTTGACTTACAGAACTGCGGAAAATGCTGGCCTCCGTCAGCTTCTGCCAGTCCGCCTTCCCCTTCTTGATGCGGAAGATGAGCAGGCTAATGATAACCAAGCAGAGCAGTACAACTGCAGCTAGGCTGGCACCCAAGGTGGCCATGTCTTCCATCCGGTACTCTCCGGGGGGTCTGGAGACTCCCACTGCATTATAGATCAAAATTTAGTGAACTGCATCACAGCACAAATGTTAAAGAATATCTTAATTTGAACCAGTTCCTTCCTTGTGGATCTGATTTTTTTGGCACCATAGGTTGAAGTTTAAAGCACAGTGAATTAAAAACTGATCATCTACAATGACTCGCTGTGTAGCTTTCAGGCAAGAGATACTTCAGGGAAAATTGTACTTAGCAAACCAGGTCTGTTGTGTTAAAGATATCATTGTTGACCAAGAGAACAGAGCCACAAGGATGGAGTATTTTGATCAATTTAAGTCTCACCATTGGGAATCACAAGGGCGACATGATTTTTTAAATTTCTTGAAGGCAGATATGATTAGGCATGCAATGGGGATGCAATGACTGAGCTGTATTCTAATTCTCCCTCCATTCAACAGGAATCACAGTTCTATTGCTGCACAGGATTACACCTGTGTGATGGACTGTGGAACTAGGAGGTGGGGTGTAGTGTTTGACTGTGGAATATTTGCCGGTCATAATCAGGGTTGTTTCTTCTGTTGGGGTCATAGTGATGGTGGAGGATGAGTCACTTGTGCTGTCTGTAACTGCTGTGGGTTCAGTGCTCATGTTGGTTGTAGTCATGTCAGTGGTTGACTGGTCAGTGGTAGTTCCTGCAAGAATAGTAGTGATGTTTGGTGCCAGAAACAGCGGTACTTGTCTGGGAACCAGCTACTCATTTCTCACGTCTTCAGCTGATACTTTAATTCTGAAGACAAAACCAAGCCAAACCAGACCTACCAAACGTGCCCTTGAGTATTGGTTAATCTGGCTTGTAACAATATACATTTTGAAGCCTAGCTGGTGACATCTGACCATCATTCCCAATTACAAGAAGAAAATTCATCACATGTCCAAAATAATGTGATCTTCCAGATTTCACCTGGCAGTATGTGGACAATGAGATTTGCTGTCCCCGTTTCCATATTAGAGACATCCACCGCATGGATCTGTGGGGAAACAAATAAAATTAACACCTTTCTCAACGGCACGTTCCAGAAACCAGAGAAGGTCCACAGTAGTGCACTAGCAGGCATCTATCATTACAAGTAACAGTAATCTACTGGCTAGACAGATTTACGTATGAGTCTGTTTTGTAGACTTATTGAGGAAAAAAATTGCTTCTGTGTGTCATAAAATGAGAAAAGAGATTTTTGGTTTTATTCTTTGAAACAATGAGCATCTCCTTACCTGCAGATCTACCAAACCTGGCATTACCTCTCCCTTTAGAAGCACAAAACCATCAGCAGTCACCGTAAAATCACTGTCGCCCAGAACTTCATACTTCAGGTCAGGATTTATACCCTACAAATACCATTGGTTCTTTTTAATTTAATTTCTTTGCAGCTAGCATTGAGTTCACCACCCCAAAAATACATTGAAGACACTCAACAAGACTAGGAGCAGCAGAGACAATGGCTTACATCGGCAAAATCGGCATCCCTTGCTTGGACTCTGAGAGGTCTGTTGGAGTTCTTCTCAAGAACTATGCTATCCAGGCCAGACTCACTGGAAGTGTATCCCTTGTACTGCTTCTTCTCGAACTGTGGAGGGTGCAGGCTCTTTCTCACCACTGTGAAGGTGACGCTGGTGGTGGAGAACTGATCGCTGTTCAGAACCTGGGAGGCCTGCAAAGCGAAATTTTTTTCAGGGAAATCCACACGTCATGTGCTTTTACTTTCCATGCCCAGAATGTGTGTGACATGGACAACTTTGCCTAACTTATACAAAACAAATTCAGACGTCCGGCAGGGCTGTGCAGAGACTATCTGAGGGGCATGTGCTGAAAGATGAGTAAGCAGAACCCCAGTTTCGTTACAATTTAATAAAGCCGAATAGCTTGGATGATCAATGTTATTAGAGAAACGAGCAACCGGGGGGACGGGGGAAGGAGATGGGGCGTGTCAAGTGTGTAACCGCCAATTTTTCCGGACACTTTATGTGGGTCTGGCAAAAACAGCTGGTGCAAGGCCCCAGCTCCCTCCATCTGCAGGTACCTCCAGTCCAGGATTTATTCTTTGTTTTTATTTCTTTGCTTTTAAAATAACTTGCTTCTGATTACTCAGTAAATTATATATTGTTTAGATGTGTTTTGTGGTTTTAAACCTACAATGTTATAAGAGAACGTAACACTACTTTACCAGAATCGTCAAAATAATTGGTCCAGGTACATCTACAGGTTTCAGCATGGTGATGTTTCCAGTTTTTGGATTGATCTCAAATATACCGTCTTCATGTCCTGAAGACATTGAAAAAAGAACCACTTGTAAGCATGGTATTGAATGGAGTACAGCAAGTCAAAACACATCAAAGATGAGAAAATTTTATTTGGAAAGCTTTTACAGTTGAGGCCAAACGTTTACATACACCTAGTCTAAAGACTTTCAAACTCACTGTTTCAGACCTCCACATGTCATGTTACCATACATTTCTTGTGTGAAATCAATCAGGGTATCTACTTTAGTTCCATAACAGGTAATGAGGAAATAAAATCTAAGAGATAAGAAATATGTTAATATTATGTGTGGAGTTATAAAATGTTGAGCTTGAAAGTCTTTAGCCAAGGTGAATGAAACCTTTGGCCTCAAATGTATCTAAATACCTGCAATAATTCTGTAAGCAATTTCTTCATTCCGTGTTTTGTCTCCATCAACGGCGTATACTGGGCCAGGCTCTAGTATCAGAGGACCAGGCTGCAGAACACAGAGGGAGACAATAATGAACTCCTTCTGAATCTGAAATGTCTGTTTTTTTTTTTTTATAAGCAAGATTCTTTCGAGAGACCCACCGCCTGCTCTGTTAGGTTGACACTGCCTCTGTAGCCTGAGTTCATGCATATTTTTGTGTAGCCAAGTCCTAATTCCACGCAGGGCTGGAACCATGGTGGACGGTTGTCGACGTCAGCGATGTTGAGAATAATTGTTGTCATGGCAGTATGACTGGTCACTATGGAAAAGGGCTCATCCTGCAATAAAGAGTTAATAATGTCCTAAAAATCACACTGAGATTGGGCAGATTACCAGAATAACAACGGATATCACTTTTCTCAAAAGAGAGACTTCCTCTGCCCAGTGGGCAATATTTGCTATGAATCAGATATTATGTATTCATCCAAACCTACATCCTATCTATAAACGGCCAAATAATGCGTCAAACTTATCACTTACCTGTGTATGTAATATCAGAGTGTGTTGTTGGATGGTGTCATAATCTAAGGTCCGTTTCACTAAGATATTTGGGTTGGTCTCCAATTGTAATTCAAAATAAACATCCTAAATAAAGAAAAATGACTTGTAAAAATAGGTATTTCTCTAGAAGTAGAGCATTTCTATTCCATGTGAATTTAAAAGCAGCAATCTACTGTACAAATATAGGAATGTAGTTAATGCCATATATTTCATCAGTGTGACAGGATATTTTATTCTTATGTAGATATAGACGAGTTACCTTTGGGTTGACTGGTTCCAGGCGATAAAACAGTCGATCTCTGTCAGGATCTTTGGCTTCAACCCTAGCAACACTCGTGTTCACCGGAGTCAGCTGTAAAGGAGAAATTAGCTCATGAATGCGCACGGGAGCTAAAGAAATCTCTATATCCAGAAGGACATCATGCATATTCCACACGGTGCAAAACCATGTCTGGAAACTCACCTCATTTACGTTAAATTCATACTGACTTTTCTCAAACGCTGGGGCGTTATCGTTCACATTCGTTACAACAACAATCACCCTCAGGTGAACCTTACAGAGAGACAATGAGGAATAAACACACATTTAGTGCAGCTTAGAATATTAAATCCAATGTCCAAATTATTTTGGATATTAATCACAGCCATCCCTCCAGCTTCCAACTATTGATCTAGTGAAGTGTTCTGGATCCAAGAAGCAGAGTGTAAGAAACAAGGGACACCATGGACAGGATGCCAGTCCTTAAAGGCAGGAGGACACCCTGGACAGGATGCCAGTCTATTAAGGCAGGAGGACATCCTGGACAGGATGCCAGTCAATCACGTAGTGTGCACAGACACATATCTTGCCTAATTGCACATTTTTGAATTACAGTACCATAGTATTAAATTTTTACGTTATACTGCTATGAATAAAAGAAGAGATTCTTGGCACATAAGTAGTTTATGTTGGGTATGAACATTTTGAAAGAATCACCAGTGAAGTCCCATTTATGTGAAATGAAAACTGCACAGATAAGTGTACCAGTTTAAGTCCAGTGGCAGACCAAATGCAGTAGGAGCAGCCATTTTAGGTACTAAATCTAGTCAAAATGCTGTCAAACAGGAAGACTAAAAAAAAAAATTCATTACATATCGCATACTGTTCAAAGTATAGAATCTGTGATAAATCATCTAGTGGCTCTTGTGGAAGTTTTGACTTTTCAGTAGTATTTATAAACAACATCTTTCTTACAGATGTGACCTTGCATTTAAACGTCAATTTATGCGTGGATGCCTGACTATTCGGCTGCAGTATTTGAAAAAGATCAAAATAAGGGAAAAATTTACACACGACCAATGTCTGCTGTCTTTTACTCACAGCTGTATAAAGAGCTCACACACAACCGGTGTCTGCTGTCTTTTACTCACAATTGTACTTGTTAATGTAATACATGTGACAGTTACTATATCTGATTGACTGCCGTAGTGATTGTCCGAGAAAGTGTGACAAAATTGTGAGGATTTGTATATTTACATTTAAAGCTAACATTACTAAAACACATCCCATCCAGGGTGTACCCTTGCTTTGTGCCTTGTGCTGACTGGGATGAGCTTCAGACCCTCCTACAGCCCCGACTGACAATTGGAAATACTTGATTTTACATAATGTTTCTGTGTAATTGTGTGTTTCTTTGTGCCGCTGTGTGTGTACCCTTCATTGGACCAAAGTACCCTGTCCATAATCGACCCTGTTTACTTCACATGGCTTCCTGGGAGAGGTTCTAAGCTCATGGTGAACCTGAAATTAATAACTGGGGATAGAAACCTATGGATTGATTGATGACATGACAGATATGAGACTCACAGGTAAGAAGCTGGCTTTTTCACAGCTAATACGAATTTCAAGAACTCCTGTATCAGGGAGAGTCTGAAACATGAAAGGATATGAGGAAGTCAATACCTAAACATATTAACATTATCACACCGTTTTTAAACCTACTAGACTCTTGGAAAATAATTTTTTCCTGTATTTCATAGGTGTATAAATGTGTACAAAAAAACATTGAAATTGAACAATGATAGGTGCTTAGATAGCCTTACTTCCTGAATGTGAATATGAAGAAATGCATGTGGCAAAGAGAGACTACTTTAAGTTTATGATGGTGCAACTTCCTTACAGCCTTTGTTATCCACGGTTAACTGCACTTGTGAAAAATTTAACTTCTGCATAAAGCTTTGAATTTACCACCTTTTAATAATATTAATGTATAGCATGATTGTGCTTCATGACATTGCACAGAATATTCTATGGAGTTCGGCTCCTGCAGTCTTAACACTGAGATGGAGACTGAACACTTTTTAACAATGACACAGCTTGTCAGTACAAACTCAGGCCGTCATTTCTTCAGCTGACGATTCTCTAATGAGATGTCTGCTTCACTCTGTATCTTGATTCACCTTCTGTAATTAGATGTGCTCAAGTACAGTAGAAATTATTTCATGGTTGGTGGTCTGCTGGCATAAATATCCAAAATAGGGACCCTGTTCTTAACAGGTGTCTTGTTTCTCAGTCTAAAGCAGCCAGCTGTTCAGAACCTAACTATGTTATTTACTAAAAACAACACAGGTCATCAGGAGGTCATTTATAAAATAAATTGATAAGCATTTGAGTATACCTCATAATCCAGCGGTTTCACAACCATTAGATTCTGACCATCAATTCGAAAAGCATTTTCTGGATTGCTTGATAACTTAAGCGTGACTCCCTCTTCAATGATGATTGTCAAAATTGCATAGTTAATGTTATCAGTCTCTGGTATAGAAATATAATCATTGGCCACTTGACAAACTACAACAAGGAGAGAAAAAAACCAGACATTAATAGTGTGATATAACACAGGGAATACATTCAGAGCACAGAGTTTTCTTAGCATATCCTTCCATCCATCTAATGAATAAGATGTTTTCTCAATTATTATTTAATTTTCTATTAAGATTGCTATTGCAATTCATCAAATCCACACTTTTAGCACTTTTAGCGAAATTGAAGAAGTTTAGTTCAAGATCAGTGCAAAAGTCTTTTACAACGGCTGTCTATAGTATAAATAATTATGCATACACATAAATGTTATCACTCTGTCTAAGTGTTTCACAGTGCCACACAACACTTGCTAAAGGATACCACAGATGGGCATAAAATGAGTTTTGGCGAGCACTAGTTTAAACTGAAACCATTGATTAATGGAATACTTACTCTGCTGAGCTTCACCATTGTTAAGTAGCAAGAAGACCAGCAAGACGCTGAAGACAGTATTGAGAGAAAAACAGCTAGATGTTAGCTCCATAATCCAGTTCAGGCTTCAGATCAATGCAGATGAAACACAGAAAGATAGGAGCCCTTGGTACCCACTGGTACCCCTCCACATAAAGCAGTGTCTGTTGGACGATGAGTGGTACTTGACATCCGTCCCAACCTTCGTAATTCAGCTTATCGGGCTTTATGGCTCAAGGAACCCATCTCGCATGGACTTTTGCCCCTATAAATGCATCTGTAGCAGCCCTGTTGTGTTGGGTCACATGTCACATGTTCTCTGTAGGAGAAAGCATAGTATCTGTGAGGGGGTCTGAGGTTAGGAGATTACATTATACGGCATTTACGAAGCCCCAGAATCATCATCCTGAGAGAGGAAATTTAACAACTAGAGTATGAATACTGGTAAATGTGAAAATCTTCTGTCCTTACCACTACTGCAGCCCATCCCATGAGGTGCAATTCAGAAGTCATTTCCTGTCTGCTTAACTACTTAGAAAGACTAATCGATTTACATATTTGCAAATGTTTAATTACTTTTGATGACAGTACTTTTGTTTAACCAGCTTTATAAACCAGTTTCTAGGAGACTGTGAAAACTGTTAAATGTCATGATGCACTAAATCATTGGAAATTATATTGCTGCAATAAATCACATTTAAAAAAAAAAAATTTAGATCAACAACTTTGCATAACTGATGTAGGACACTGGGATTATAATGATTTTTAATCCGAATGCAATGTTTTTAAAGCATTTCTTTCATACATAATGTACAGAGGTGAATTAGTGTAAATTTATCTACATTTATTGATGAAAAAATTCCAGGGTTCATACAAGTGTATGAGGGTAGAGCAGAGCAACTAAATACTTAGCTTTAAATTCCAGGGATCTCTCAGACATCCCCACAGTTGCCTGAAATTTTGCTCCTTAGACCTTACGGGTTATGACCAGTTCATTCCCAACATTTTGGAGATGCTTTCAAGACAGCTCTCAGTAGGCTATCTATACAGTCATTTAAAGTAATTAATGTAATTCAATCCAGTTTTATCAATTTTTTATAAAAAATGTAGTGCCCTTGCCAAGATGGCTGCTTTACAGGCAGCGACAACACGGCAGTAATAACAGCGACAGCCACGGTCCGAGACTGATGACGTTTTGACTTCGGTGGTGCAGCACGGGATCACTGCGTTGTGTTAACTCACAATATGTAGCTCGCACAGGACGCCATGTGTATGTCGATGACGTCACGCCCATTGGCGATCCCGTTACTCTTAACTAGTCTCAGAACAGCGATGCATGCACGTCCTTGAGCAACGACGCCTAGAGGTGCAAGCCACTCAGCTCCAAGGCTCTGGGTACAAGAGGCACCTCTTTCAGCAAGTCCCTCAGCTGCTCAATTCAGGCCAAGTAAAGAAAGCCAACAAAATGTGTGACTTAACACAGACAAAGGCTCCACTCAGCATGCTCAGAAGAGACACAGGACCAAAGATGAGCATCCAGAGGGAGAAGGGCTGGCCCCTCCCTGTCTGACATCTGCCTGTAGTAACCCAGCTTCATAGACCCTCCTAGAAAAACAAAAAAGCCATGATGTCACTTCTTGGCCCTTAGCAGAGTCCTTGTGACACAATGTACTCTTTTGTTGTTCTCCTCGTTGTTGATGTGCCTGGCTGACATTGTTTCTCCCATCCACTTCTCCATGTGAATAAGCATTCCGAATCACTGTTTTCATTTGTCACTCCTAATCCCCTGTACTGCTATTATTTTTCAGCAGCGACTGCCATCAGTCGTCATTACTGACATTTCGATTTTACAGCTTTTAGAGATCTCCGCTGTTTGAACAATCGATGAAATATAATGGATCTTCTGCAAGCTGTCTGGGACGAATGGCATAGTCTCAATCACAGACCTGAATTCTCCTAAATTCCTAGAAAGTAGCCATAGGAGAGCCATACTGTTGGCGTGTAAAGATAATGATAACTGATGCAGCGTATGAAGACTGCTGAACTCCAATCCTTTTTTCATTAACTAACATACAGCCATGACAATCCAGAGCCTATCCTGGGAAATACAGATGGCAAAGTCAGAACAGGAAGTCTGTCCAGCACAGCGCACACATTCAGTCGTGCTGTAAAAACTTTCCACTTTCTCCAAACAACACCTTTGGACTATGGGAGGAGTCTGGAGTGACATGATTTGGTGAATTAATAAAATGAAGGGCAAATAATGAACAACAGAGGGCAGAAGAGAACCATGCCAACCACAGTTCTGCAGCTAACCTATTTTTACCATTTATTACATTTAATCAGTTATTTACAGTACTGATCAGAGAAGTGATTTGTTAACTTTTTAGTCTACAACATTTTAGAATCTCAACAGCAAGGTGTCCAAGAACACAACTCAATTTATCAGTAGAAATAACTAAGACCCAGGAAAATGTTAAACTATTTCTACTGAAAATTGTTTTGTGTAAAGTGTTATTTGGGGAGGGGGAACCTTTGTTATAAGCAGTCTTGTTAAGAAATCTAATCTTTTGGGCTACATTAATTCCATTAAAATGTTTTCCCAGCCATATTTGGGTATTGTGTCACTTTAATCCTTCTAACATCCTAAAATCACATTAATGGTATACATCTCAACAAGCTCTGTATTTAAAGAGCTTCTAAAACATGCCACACAGCCCACTGCCTGTCGGTGCAGTCTCTCTAATCCACTAGCATCAGACACCAAGTTCTCAGGAAGTGTGTTGGCCAGGGGTGTCCATGAAAAGTCACAGCCCTGAGGGGGGGACAATCGTGCGACCGGGGGAAGGTTGCGTGGGCCAGTGTTGAAAAAAAAAGTGTGAGACATGGGTGTGGGTGCCAATCAATTCCCTGAGATGGTATGAGTCCAGCCTGATGTCTCTGGTATAATTCATGCGCTAATTAAAATATATTATGAAACTTTGGGGACTGGAGATTTCCAGAGAGTTGTATCTCTGGCATAATCTATAAACCTTGGTATTGTACGTATAATTGAGCTGACATAAGCTTTGGTCCAGACAAGGTCTTTTTGATTAAACTGTATTGATCGTAGTGATGGGACAAATGAGACTTCTAAACTTGTGGTGGGTGGGAATATCCTGAACTAACCAATCAATGCTGGCGCTAAATGAGGCTTCAAAACCCGTGGTTCGTGGGAACATCTTGAACCCTTGTATATAACCCTTCTTAAATCCTTAAAAGGATTTTGCAATTAGTCCTACTTGGAACGTTGCCTTCATCACTCAATGTCTTAATTGAGTCAGAGAAAGAGATATACCCAATAAGCTTAAGCAAACAGAAAACGAGTGTGAAACTCAATCCTCTTGGATGTAGACAAATTTGCTTAACTTACATGACGTCAAGGAGCGAGGCATGTGTCCATGGGCCATAACCCGAGCAAAGGCTGGGTTTCTTGCATCTTAATCCTCTCAGTGAGCCTTTTTGGTAACCTGCTTAAGCAACAAGTTACTGTAATAACTGAGGCAAGACAGCCAGGCTAAGGTGCACTGGCCTCTCTCTAGCAGGCATCTGTGTCTTTTAGCTAACTAGAAGAATAAGCATTAACACTGGACTTGGATGATGTTAAGGTGCAGCTATGGCAAATGATTCCAAAACAATACACAAGTGAACACCGTAGACTTGAGGTTGGTACCTATAGAGACCAAAACCTTGAAAGTAGCTTGTCTGCCCTTAGAAAAAAAAAAGAGCAAAATAATGTAAGTCCAAATCCAAGGAATGCAACTCAGAAAGAAAACTGAGATTGTCAGATCTTTTGACTAGCAAGGCTAAAATCAATCAATCAATCAATCAATCAATCAATCAATCAATCTATATAGCACCATTTCAACCACAGGGTTTACAAAGTGCTTTGCAGGCATTTTTAAAAAGCAGAGAAATAACAAAAAAAAAGGCAATTTAGAGAGAATCAGAAATTTAAAATAAGATTATGAAGCACGAAAGATTTTAAACTTAAAATTTAAATGTAAATACGGAAGGAAAAAAGTAAATAAAATAAACACATGAAATAACTCATCGTCACAAGTTATTAAATGCATTGGTGAACAAACGTGTTTTCAGCCTGGTGTTAAAAGTACTGAGACAAACAGTAGCTCTCAGGTTTCCAGGGAGAGAGTTCCAGAGTTTGGAACCATAGTAACTGAAAGCTGCCTCCTCCCTCCTCAGCCCGATATTGGGAATGACCAATAAATTTCTGTTGCATGGTCTAAGTGATCTACCTTGGACATACCTTACAATCGTGTCGCTGAGGTAGGGTGGGGCAAGACCATGTAAACATTTAAAAACTAATAAAAGATCTTTAAAATCAATCCTAAAAGACACTGGAAGCCAGTGAAGGGCTTAAATATGATAACTATGACTAGTAGGTGTTAGCACTCTAGCAGTGGCATTCTGAACCCGTTGTAAATTCGTAATACATTTCTTAGGTAGGCTAGCCAACAGTGTGTTACAGAAATCTATTCTACTTGAAACAAAAGCATGTATTAGTTTTTCACATTCAACAAATGACAGCATACCCTGGACTTTGGTAATATTACAGAGCTGATAGTATGCGGTTTTGCAGACATTGCTTATATTGGCTTTTAAAGCTAAGATCGCTGTCAAAAAGGACTCCCAGGTTCCTAACTTGTTGTTTGGCCTTCAGAGACACTGATTCTAAGTACACCAGTCTTTCCTTCTTCTGTATTTCATTTCCATTAACAAGCATCTCTGTTCCTTATTCAGTTGCAAAAGGTTTTGAGACATCCAAGAGTTTATGTCATCAATGCATTTAACTTTGGAGCAGATAGACCCATGAGCATCAGGAGCTAAGGACAGATATTACTGTGTGTCATCTTCATACTGATGAAAGGTGACCTTATATTTATTCCTTATACTTGACAGCAGTAGCATGTATAGATTGAATAATATAGGGCCTAACATTGAGCCTTGGGGAACTCCACATACAGCTGGACAGAACACACTAGGGACAGCATTAGTTACAGAACTGGACAGTTAGCCTGATTATGACCTGCAGAGCTCGATTTCAGTTCAACATCTCGCTCTGGTGAAGACAGGTTTCAAAAATAGGTACGAGCTTAGCGATAGAGTTTAAAGATCCCTGCAGCCAAACACAGCACATTCACACATACCTGAGTCTAGCAGGCTGTTTAATTAAATCCCTGCTGCCAAGTACTTTTGTTTTCCTTTTGTTATAGGAAAGGATCTCGCTTGTCAACACATATCATCTCAACACATGATACTCTAACAGCATATCTGTAATTGAAAATGGTCCGATCCACTTTACCACCTGCTGCAACTGGACTGTACCAGTTTTTAAAAGCTCCACCAGGATAATGTGCTTTTCCTCTCTGGACATACAGTGACAAAACATAACAACCTTTGATCGAGTATGTACTCAGTGGCCACATGATGAGGTACATCGAGACAGTACCAGGTAGGACCCATGCAGCCATGAGCAGAACATGCAAACTCCATGCACCCAAAGGCAGAGGTAAGATCAAACCTCCAAGCCTGAAGAGGGTACAGTGTGACTCACGGAGCCACAATGTTACCTGTGAATATGTCCCGTGATAAAAAGGTTAAGTGCAAATCCTCACACAGTCAGTTCTATTACAATTATATTTGGTGTTGCACTATACTTAGTTTGACAGACTTCAATAAAGATTTTTTTGTTTCCAATTTGCTGGTTCAATAAGATGCATCTGTGCCTCAGTTTGGTGGCTATGTTTGAAGGCATTCATTTGCCGTGGACAGTGGCAGTTTCAGACCATCTCAAGTAGAGGGGGCAGGCTGGGGTGAATTGTTCAGTTGAAGGGTCACATATGAGAGAAAAAAACACATAACTTTTGTTTCCACCAATCAAATTACAAGGTAATAAAACAAACTCTCTCATCTTGGGGGGTCAGTGGGTGTCCAGGACTATTGACAAGGGTGGGGGGTGGGCTCTGTCCCCCCTGGCCATCTCTCTCTTTGGAAGCCAGGCAGAAACAGATTAACCTCTGAGTGACAGAATAATCAGCTATGAAGCACCTGTCCAGTTCTTCACCGTTAAAGTTATCCTCCACTGCTCAGACTGAAGCATCTTATAAACAGCGAGCCCAAGGGAGTGTGAGTAAAGCAGACACATCTTAACCACAAGTGAAATGGAGGTGAAATAATTCTGATGTGAAGGAGAAAACAGTGAAGTAGCAGATCTGAAACTGCCATAAGATGCTGTGGTTGGGGAGGAGGTGTTGGCACAGCTACACTGAAAAACTGAAAGGAAAATCAATGCTAATAGTTTTCATCAACCTCTACATTTGCAAAGGACAATGAGTGATCCTGATGGAGAATCTTAATTCCAGGGAGATGAGATGTAAGGGACGGTTTTCTGTGGGGCTGTAGTGAAGTTTAGAGAAGATCAGAGAATCATAGTTAGGAGTATAGCTATGAGATCACACACCGTTCTGGTTGGACCGCTTGGTTTACAGTAGGTCGGGAGTCATAGTCAGGAGTATAGCTATGAGATCACACACCATTCTGGCTGGGCCGCTTGGCTCGACCTATTAAATAGCATATGTCAAACTTGTCCCTTCTCAATGAATTAATTAAATTAATTAAATACTGTTTAATCATTTAAATTAAGTAAGAAGAGAGACTCTCTGCTTTTCTCACTCCTGTGTCTTCCTCTGTTATTCTGAAATGAGCCTCCCAGACACCATTTTAAGACAGCCTTTTAGTGTCATTACTTGCCGATGTAAGTGACCAGCGGTGATGTCAGCCACCCACATTCATCCAGGGTGATGGGGCCAAGTAAAACTCGGCAGTTTCCTCTGATGGTCAACGCCTGGGAGGGATGACTGCTCGCTCCTGTGTTAAGACCCGGTCTTCAATCATTTCAAGAGGGTCATGTCTGCAAGAAAACAGCGCTGATGTGATCTGGAGCTTCGTTAAAAGAACAATAAATAACAGGGTAGTAAGTAATGTGTTGTTTGCAAGATTACTCTTCAATTTGTGCTGCAATAGAAATCTGTAGTTGTCAAAATGGATGGCAGCAGATCTGCATAACATGTACTCATAATAGCAGGTTAGTTTGAAAAAATTTGGCTGAATGTAAATTTTCTTGATTGGTTCAGTTTGTGTTCGATCTTCGTTCACTCTTTGTTACATTCAACTAACTTTTATTTATATAGTGCCTTTAACAGGATGCACTGTCACAAATTACTTTACATAGTCCCGGGCCCAGGGTCCCCAGAGAGTAAGCCAAAGGCGACAGTGGCAAGAAAAAGCTCCCTCGAGAAGAAGAAACCTTGGGAGGAACCAGACTCATGGGGGAAGCCCATCCTCCTCTAGCCGGCACAGGGCAGGACAAATTCATTAGTACATTTGAAAACAATGATACTGTATAACAGTTAGGAGGACAGCAGGGTATTTGAGGATGCAGTTAGGTGATCAGGATTGAAGAGTAGGTTTGGTGGCTGAGGAGGCAGCAAGCTGGTTAGTGTAGACAGCTGAAGTGGAGGAAGGATGTGATAGGCCAACAGATGATACGGGGATCTCTTGAATCCAACCCTCCGAAAGAAGCACCCCAAAGAGGGGGGCACGGGGGAAAGAGAAAGTGTATGAGCAGAGCAGCACTTTAATAAAACAGCAAGAGCCCCAGCATAACTATGAGGGAGAGCCCAGTGGGGATGCAGGAATAAGGAATCCTTGAATGCCAGCACCCCAACAACACACAGGACATGCAAAGCAGGAGTGAAAGCACTGATAGAACAGTTCATCCAAAGTCAATGGCACTGATCCCCACCCAGCTCTACACCATAGCCTTTAGGTAGGGAGTGAGTAGCTACCTAAGGTCTCTGTAGGCTAGATTGAAGATGTGTGTTTTAAGCCTAGACTTAAAGATAGAGAGCGAGCGAGAGTTCCACACTGCTGCTGGAAGACCATTCCACAGCTGCGGAGCTCTGTAGGAGAATGCTCTGCAGCCCAATGTCGCTTTTTTCACTCTTGTAATTAATAAATAACCTGCCCCTGAGAGCAAAGCAAACAGGGAGGGGAGGTTATGAGACCAACAGTCCGGACGTGTGGTATATGCTGGAAGTTAAACTAAGTTTAACTCATTATGTATGAAACACACATACAGAAAGATTCCCCTGCGATGAACTAGCATCTGATCCAGGGTGTACCCTGTGCTACCTGAGATCACCTGACTCTGTGCTGGACAAGTGTTTATGAAAGATGGATGGATGGATGGATGGATGGATGGATGGATGGATGGATGGATGGATGGATAATTCATGTTTCATGTTGATTTCTCATATGGCTGATATGAAGTGCATGTCTTTAAAGGGAAGGCTTTAAACATTTATAGTGTCTGCACCAGACCCTGCGTAAGGCTATGGACTGAGGCTTTTTGATTATACAACAATTAGAATTATTGCTGCAATTCAAGCCTTTGCTTTAAACAAACTCTCACTGCATGCATGTGATACACTTGATGAATAATTCACCTATGACATCACTTTTATTGCCAATGTGGCTGCATGCCAGTCAGCAGAACAATAAAATAGAGCACAGCAAGCAGAGCTCAATATTATGCGACTGGTCTAATTACTGTGTTTACTAGTTATTATTTGGCTGCTTATCACGCACTCCTATCTGAAGCCACTTACAGGGGGTGCAGCTTTTTATATTACTGCCAAAATACTTCAGGTTACACACCCAGCTCACGAGGAGACCTTGGGGTGACCGTTCCTTGCTTGCTGTACCTCTTGTTTGCCCTCTCTTGAAGTAGAGGTTCTGTTCTATAACCCAGTAATGGTAATGAGGCCTTTCTGCGTTTTACACCGATTGTCTGACTAAGAGACTCCCAACAGGACACGAGGAGATAGACAAGCATCAAATCTGGTAAAGAGAGCCAAATTGCTTTGACCTTTTCCGGTCAGGGTCACTAACTGCAGGTGATTCCCCCCTCCCCCAGGTTTTTGAAGCTGTGAGGAGAATTGTAAACCCTGGGAGCTCACAGAGGAGAGCCGATCTGCTGACTTGGACTGTGAATCCTGGGAGCTCACAGAGGTGAGCTAATCTGCTGACTTGGACTGTGAATCCTGGGAGCTCACAGAGGTGAGCTAATCTGTCAGCTTCACAATGATCCACACATTCTGCTTAATCTCACGGAAATTTTGGTCTTGCTCAGGGGTATAGCATCTCCCCTGGGTGCTCAAGAAACACAGCAAGACCTTGAAAGAGTCATTAGCAGCCAAACATCATTTTTCCAACCCATTCAGAAAGTCTGATGCCCTTCCTGCCCCTGGAGATGCTTGTTCCAGCTTCTGTTGTCAACTCAGTATGTCAATTCAGAGGCGTCACGGTACACAGCCATTTCCAGCTAGCATAATGTGACCATCTAAGAGCACAGTTCAGACTCCTTACCCACCTGGATGTTATGTCAACATAATAATCCTCACTGATATTTTTGGGTTTTTTTAGGTAACGCCACTTTTCAGAGTGGGGTGGAATGGTTAAGTTCTGATGTGAAATAATCATTTATTTTAACTTGCTATTTGAAAGCAATTCAAATGTTCCTCACTGGGGGACAGAAATAGAAATCATCTCATAAAGAGTTACTTCATTTACCATCTTCTAACCTCATATCCTGGAGAGGGTGGCAGGGGGCTGAAGCCTATCAGAATATGACACAAGCAAGATGGGATGTCAGGCCACTGCAGGGCACATACACTCACAACTATGGGCAATACCATCTAGGTTAACTACATGTCTTTGTGTTGCCCATAAGAAAGCTTGGGCAACACAGGGATCACCAGACACACACACAGCAGAGATGGGATTCAAGCCAACAACCCTGTGGGTGGGAAGCAGCAGTGCAACCCACTGAACCAACATGACAAAATACAACCAGTCAGTGCACCACTGCAACTGGACTTGCACTTAATTGAACCAGTTCGTAATAACCTTAAAATGAGCATTTTAAACTTGGTTTAAAACTGTTTGTAAATACCACTCAATTTCAGCCAGTGTAAAAGTGGCAGATCACCTAACCAAATGTTAAAATTACAAAACTGTCTCTTGTGCAAATGAGGATTTGGCAGTTATATGCTGTATGTATAAATGTATGCATTTAAATATGGATATACTGTACATTTTTCAAATGAAATAGAGGTTAAAAATGAAAAGCAAAGCATAATAATTCTTCCCATATTTCCCAGAAGACTCTTCCCACACCAGCAATAGAGAGGAGCGAGAATAACTAGTGTAATCCATTTACATTCTAATGACCTTCTGTGGTTACTATGGTAACCTTCAACAGCAACACCACTGGATAACTCTTACACCAACATCTGTATTAAGGCATTTAATTCCCTTTCTTCCAACAAACTGATTCGCACCTCTATTACCAGCCAGCTGCAGAAATTAATTAGACCCCATAAGACTTTCTCGCTATAACACTTGTAATAAGAAACTGGTCATTTTTAGCTAATTCCACCCATTTGTGAAGTTAAAAAGATCGATATCATAAATGATATCCTTCAGTTTTTGTCCTTTTCCTGATATTCCTGGGGAGCAGAATGATTCTACGGCATCCAGAAAATCTAAAAGTTGATGAAAGATTAAGTGACGGCAACTGTAGAGCATGTTCAGACATCTCACTGCTTAAGCTATTCACCATTTCGTCCTTTTCATCAATATTTTTAAGTTTGTCTTGTTTTCTGTTAATAAATATGAACTAGATTAACTGCCATGGCAACAAGACGACTGAAATTGTTACAAGGTATGCTAGTGTTTGCCATATGTACTTTTTCCTTAGCAATAGACGTGAGACAGGTTGTGTGTCTGGAACAGATATGATGAAATTATACTGTATACTGCACATTATAATGTCTGCCCATGAGAAGGAGGCGTTCAGTGTTCACTTCCATCAGCTACACACACAATGAAATTGCTGACCCATATGACAGAGCCACCAGTGTCAGTGGCCAATACTCCCTGATGTCCAAAGTGCCAATCCCAGGTCTTTCTGTAAGATTTCACATTCTTGCAGAATTCCACCACAGTCATTGGGGTGGGAACATCATTGCAAAAAATATTATACTGTGCTGTTATTACATCTAACTGGAGCTAAAATTTACAAAATTTCCTAGTGTTTATTTTGCAAACATGGAAATTAAGAACAGTTATGTTTTATTATGCTTTAAGGTAATGTTCGTAAAGTGCTTCTGGAAATAAAGGGCCTTTGCTCTGATCTACACCTTAGAATATAATTCACTGAGATTTGCCCCTGCATAGTCAGTAAATTTTGCTAATGGCAAAATAAATTGAATAAATATACCCAAAATAAAATATGCTCAAAGTAACACTTAACAGGTTCAAAATTTCCACTCACATCAACAGTAAAAATTCAGGTGACAACATTTCCGAAACCCTTATAAAGCATTAATGTAATTCAGAGTAATTTAGATATTTAAATTGTGTCATTGTTTGCATTAAAATTTTTGCACAAAAACTAATATGGCATTGCCATAGCAACAAATGCATCTATAAATTTCCAAGTGGGCTATTAAATCCATCTAATCTACCATTTTAAATCTGTAAATTGCAGAATTATATTAAAAAATAAATGGAAAACTAAAGCACTTCTCAGATAAGTATTCCTCCATCAACCTGATTCCGTATTCATCAACTTTGATAAACATTTTTAAATCTGAAAATCCTTTGATGCACCTAAAGCAAAAAATGTCTAATTTTACTGACCTGTGGTTCCTACGTAGGGCAGTAGTTAGTGTAGTAAAAAGTTGTGATGATTCTAGGGGCCCATAGCTGGAGGGGCCCCTGGAATGCATGCCAAACAAAATATTGTACACATTTGTATATATTTGGCGGCCTAGAATTCCTGATTATGAACCGACTTGTGTCACCATTCAAAAATATAACAAATGAAACTCATGTAACTGGACACTTATGGCAGGTAGAATCTCTGTAGGTTGATGGAATTGTTAGACAAATGTTATTTATTCAGAATAATGTAAAGACATTTAAACATTTATTACTTTCCATCCAGAATCTGTGTCCCTTACGTATCAAGCACCAAAAAAGTTCCTTTTAACATTGCATGTGTAATTTATTTAAAGTCTACCATGACAGTCATTCATGTTGGCTTGCACTGGCCTGAGGATAGACTTATTATGAATGACTCCAAATTGATATTTAGCATAGGCTCTCCTTTGAGAGGTCTCATGATGTGCTGTAAAAGTCTCTCCTTTGGTTAGATGTACTGAGCCCCAAATCCCCTCTGCATTGCAGGGAACTTGTCACACCAAGCCTTTCAGGGAAGCATAAGCATTTAGCAGAAGCAATACTCACAACGTACACACTGAAATATAATAGCTTTTTTTGTATTACCCTCTAGTTAAAAACCCAGTCGGAAGTGTTTTGGAATTACGCTCTTCCTTGCAGGGTGGGTGTGTCTTTGTGTTCCTGATCCCGCCCACAATCACATCACAATATCCCTACTTTCCGAATGGCTGTTTTTCCCTCTTTCTGTACTGTTTAGCCAAACACTGAAGTGGGAGAATATTATTCTAAACTTGTCTCACTTTGAGACCGTAAACTTTCTGTATGCCTTCCTGTGACAGGTCATAAGTGTGTGGTGTGTGACCTTTTCAGTTGTTATGTACCCAACAGTGCTCTGCCTTCCTCGATTATGTTGCTGGAATCCCTTCTGTAAATAACCTGAATACCGCTGTAAATTTCGTATACTCTGTGAGGAGCCAGGAAGTAGGGAGATCAACAACATTTGTTTAGATATATTTGTTTCCCTTTTTATGACTAGATGCAGAATGGTTTCACTTTTCATTTGGTTATGTTAGGGAGCTGATCTCCACAGTTAGCTGTATTTTCATTGTTTTTTTTTTTTTTTTTGGTGGCCTAGTTGGTTCTGAAACTGTCATTCCCAAACTCCAGTAATAAAATTAAGGAGAAGAATAGAATAGTGGTTTTGCTTCACCTTTTGTTTCTCCTGACCCTCCATGGAGATGAAACGCTCTCCAGTTGGCATTTGTCCCAATTACCGAATCTCTAACTATGACTATCTGATACCTTAATTAGTAACGTTCAGGAGGGTGTGAAAAGCCATACATAAGCCCACTAACTGATTCTTGCTTCCGATCCTTCCTGGTCTATTTTCATACGTGGGTCAGACCCCCTTCAGTTCCTCAACTAGCATGCCTTCTTGATGATGTAGCAATGCTGGGTTAGCCCACCTGGATTCAGCTCAGGGTAATTAGCTCAAGAGGCTGTTTTATTGCACAGCCAGTGTTCTGAAATTTAGCCTAAAGGGCTCTAGCTGGTAGTAGCAGCAATTTGCAGCACACTGAAGGAGAAGGACCTGTGATGTCTTAGCTGTAGTCAAAGCAGGAATATCAATAATATGCAACCTGTACACTCATATGCTACCCAGTGTCCTGCCAGTTACCAACAGGCTTACCCCTCAGCTAACAAGCGGTCAGCTGAGAACCATTCTTGTCCACAATGAGACATTTATCACACTGCCCTGAAAGCCCACCCCACCAGCAGAGCAAGAAGCACCAAAGGAAAATCAGACAACAAAAGGTGCCAACAGGAGTTTTACCTAGACAATCAAGGGTGTTGTGTGCAGCCAAAGCATGGAAATAAATGTGTTAAATTTAGAAGAAACGCAGAAGGAAGAGAACATAATAGAAAGGTGACAAAGACTGGTTGGCACGTTTACATAGCATTACACTTCATGCTTCTTGAATGCCTTTAAAAGGAAAATACCACCATTCAGCCTAATGGCGAAAATGATTACGTGTGTTAAAAGAAATGTGTTGCACTGGAGGCATGTCCATTGGTAAAAGAGTGATTCAGTCAATGGTACCCTTTTGATGCCCACCAATAAAATGCTGTCCTTTGCCTGGGAGGATGCTCAGTACAAGCAGCATGAGCAGAAACGGGCAGCCAGACACTGGGAGCCCAGGGACAGACTGGGAAATGGTCAAGGTAACATGGCATCCATCGCTTGTCCAAGTCCTGAGATCCTCAACAGACTCTACAACCCCGAAAGACACGGTTTCATCAGCGGTGGTGGGATGGAGCATGGAGACACACAGCAACAGCTCACTGAGGAGCCCCTGATGAAGGCAGTCTGAGATCTCACTATGCAATTACATGCAGTAGAGAGAATCATCTATAGAAGTCATTTGCACCAAGGGGCAACACGGTGGCAGTGCAAAGGGATGCAGTGAGTCTAATAGGTATCACTAGATGTCCAAGAGTTTATGGGTGGGTGGGTGGGTGTGTGTGTGTGTGTCTACCATGTTAATGCTCTGTTGTGGGGACAAAATGTTCCCAGGAGGTCATGAGAACTGGACATTTGTTGTGTCTCCACAAGGAAAAACTCAGTTTTATAAAAATCTGTGAATACAATCAAAAAACCAAAAGAGCCAAAAGTCTTGTATTTTGTTGGGTTACTTATGGTTAAAGTGAGGGCTGGGTGAGGGTTAGGGTTGTCATAGTTAGGATTAGGGTTAGGCCCATAGAAATGAATGGAAGGCCCCACAAAGTTAAAAATATAAATGTGAGTGTATTTAACCTACGATGGACTAAAATCCCATCTAGGGTATAACCCAACTCTGCACTGTCTAGGATAGTCTCCTGGCAACAATGACCAAGATAAACAATTGAAAGATGGATGGTTTGCATAGAAACCCCCCCACCACCACCACCTGTTTATTTAATGTCTTGGGACAGTTGTCCTATAGTTAACTATTGGCTAGTGTTACGCTTCTCATTTGTGGACATAAAGGCACAAATCACCTTTCCTCTTTCTATTTTGAGAACGATACTGGTCATATCTGTCACCAAGGTGACAGCACAGTCTAAACAGTGACTGATAAAACTACATCTCAGCTCCTCCATTTGCAGCACCTGTGCTACTTTAACAAGTGTGGAATTTTCTGTGTTCCTCCCATCTACAAAGGGGGAATCTCTATTGCTTGTCTAAAAATTGATGTCTCCACATTCAATTCAATAAAAAAGGTATGATTAATGGAGGGAAGAGAGGTAACATCTGGACTACCATCATCTGGGCCATCATCAAGCAGCACGTTTACAAAAGATTTCTTCTGATGTTTCATGACAGACCATCATAGCAGGACTTCCAAGAACAAGATAGAAGCAAAAGAATTGACTTCAGTCTAGCATGTTGGGTTTGTGTCCTTGAGTAAAGTCAAAAAAGAAAAAAAGGAAAAAAAAAACAAAAATACCACAGCAAAAATGTATCAAATTAAATACAGTTCTACAATCAATATCAATTCCCTCAGAGCTTCAAACCTACAAGGTGAAGATAACCTCCACATATTTGAGGATCAACCAGGACTAGAAGCTTCATAGACTGCCTGGAAAGGAAGAAGAGGAAGATGAAGAAAATGTGCACAAACTGGCTGTATAACTTCATTTTGAACTGTAAGAAAAATACTAAAATGACCCAACAAAAGAAGGCAAAGTCATCCAGGAAGCACCTGAATGCATTCAGGTAGCACTGTTCTGTTAATAGTCATTTTATTTCATGCACACTTAAAAACACCCTTCTATCCCTGTGAACCTGATGAGGTAAACCCATCGGTAAAATGCTCATTTCAATAAAACAGACATAAACAGAAATGATGATAGCTCTAATTATAGCCACCCATTGCATAACATACCAATAGAAATTAAACAGTCAGCAACATATTAATCATATTGTGGAGGTATTTGCCAGAAACCTTGCAATTTTGCATTCATTTGTAAGGCTGTTTCTCTTTTCTCAAAAGTCTGCTTTCCCATGCTAAGCTAAATTCATTGGAAGGTTGACACAAAATATTCAAGGAGAATTCAGCACAGGCAGAATTTATTAGTATTTCAGGACAGTCCCGTGGAACAATTAAATATGTATATGAGGATATGAAGGTTAATGACTTTGGGTTCTTTCAGGAATTAGACACCATTACATAAAACCAGTTCTGGGAATAGACTCAATGGGATGAACCCCAAATAATTCCTACAATCATTCAGAAATTAAAATTTTTCATTTGAGTCAAAGAATTTTGCCAGAAATGATAGCTATTATTACAAAATACTTTACAGTGTGTCAGAATTTCAGCAGTATCACTGACCAGGCGCTGGAGTAACAGACCTGTCAAAACAGAGAGGACTGATGCTATTATTTACTTACATTTTAACAGAAAAATCATTTAAAATATCAATGCACCTAAAAGTCTTTTTTTTCCAGAGGGTATATCAGCAGTTCTTGTGCATTGCTTAATCTTTTGATATGCTTTCAGTTTTGTCTCCCCTTGACCGGTGAGTTACATTGTAGCAGCACAGACCGTGGGATTGTGGGTAGCGTTTTGTCTCACCGTGTTTATGTGTGTGGGGACTAGCAATATATATTTTTGCTAACAGCTGATAGTGTGATATCACTGGCAACAGAGTGTAACGTTACCCAGGGTTGTACGCCACTTCCCGCTTGATGACCCCAGTAGACAGGTCAATGCAGGCCTGGAACCCCAGTTTCTGCTGATTGGCGTGGTGTTGGAAGGGGGTGCAGACCCAGATGCAATACAGGGAAGTGCAGTTGCAACATCCACAGCGGTAGCCTGGCTTCAGGACATCCGACCGTGGGGTTACAGTGTGAAGGTGGGAGTGCATGAGGGTGAACTACACTAAATGTCCCAAAGTAGAGCTGGCTTTAAAACTATAAGTGGTTCTGTTTTTTAATAAATAAAACAAGCATCAAAATTCAATAACGTTTCCATTAAATTATAGGTTCTCCATACTCCTTTTTCATACACCAATCATGCATACCACACAATAGTGGGATGATGGTTCTTCACACATGCAGGAAAATGAGACACAGAACGCATTTAACAACCCTGTTACAAATTATTCCTCTCAATATGGATAAAATATGAACGAATACGACAAAAGAATTTCATCACCTGTCATACTTACCCACTATTCACTACTTAATTATAATTCTTTACCCCAACCCAACACTACCCATTAACTTCTGAAATAAAAAAAAACAAAACATATTACATTTGGGCACCATTTTCAAACTGAGCCAAAAATACTTCCATCATGCTCGTTATCAAACATGCTTTATCATTTAAACATATGCAGGGCTCGATTGTATTATTTCTCCAGTAGTTATGAATCAGCAGGCATGTCCCACCTTCACACATTCAGGAAAACTGTTTGCTTTTGCGTGCCACCTCTTAAAACCAAAAGGGGGCCGGCGATAGAACACCAGACGTCTGTTGGTTCGGAGCTCAAGTAATAATCCCCGAAATTAATACATACACCTACTGTGTAATGACCACCATTTACACGGTTAACTAAATAAGTAATAACAGAGGGCTTTATTTGGACGAAAATGATTTCTCCCACTATCCTACATGACATAAATACTTCATGGTGCGTTTGAACTAAAGTGACTGCGCTGCTGTAACCAATCAAAACATTTTTTCATTATATACGTTTTGAGCCTTCTTACCTCCGATCACTGACTGATGATAGGTGTTAAGCAGAGACATTTCTGTTTTCAGGTCCTTCATCATTACATGACTGTACTGCTTAATCATTTATTAATAAAATTTTTAGTCGCAGTCTTGTTTGCGTAATTCATTACAATATTCACAGACAAGTCAATGATTAGGAAATTAACTGATTCTATTATAAGAAATTACATTACTGTGTTAACTGGATGAATCCTTATACTGAGCATGGAGGATTTTATGCCACATGAACGCCGGAAATTCCGTTCACCATCCCAGACTATATATATATATAATTTTTGCGTAATTCATCTGCTCTTCCTACAGCCCCCGGTTGGGTAGTGACACCCCCAGGCGCTTCAGGTTACAGGAGCCGACTCTGATTGTGAGGTCCTTCTCACACCAACCTCAGTCCCATTTTCAAGGAGAGCCGAGATCATCTGAACTGTAAGCGGCTTTGAGCCTCTGGATTTGCTGCTTTACGCATGTGGTTCTCTACCTACAGTCACATGTGTTTCTTTGATTTGGTGTTACACGACGTCGACACGGTGCATTCATTCTGATCGCAACATCTCGGTAGCTTGACGATTATTTTTTCACCATAAATAAGTTCTGTAATAATTGTTTGGAGGAAGCTTTGCCGGGATGGGATTTATCTCCGCACCCACGAAGCTGCCGGTGTTGAACTTGTGAATACAGTTCATCGGAAGGAGTTATCCAAACGACATCCAGCGACGGGCAGTGTCGGGCTTACCTGCTGAAGACCATGGCTGGATGAATCTGCTCTCGGTCGGAGCAGCCGTTGGAGCGGGGGGCGGCTGCCAGCAGACATGCCAGGAAACCTCACCGTCCAACAGCCGAGTCCAGACTATGAGCTTCCCGCTCTGATCTTCGGGACACTGCTTATCATCGTGATCATTTGTGGGAACCTGCTCGTGTGCCTTAGTGTATACAAGGAAAAAGCTCTAAAAACAACGACAAACTACTTCATTGTCAGTTTGGCTGTGGCTGACTTACTGCTGGCAGTACTGGTCTTGCCGCTCTATGTATACGCGGAGGTGAGTGCATTATAACATAAATGAGCATCTTTATAATGTCAGGCAGGCAGACGTCTGTCGATATTGAATCATATGGCTGAACGAAGACACACCGAAATGGACACTACACTTTCTGTGGTGTCCCTGCTTTCCCGTATAATTTCGAAAGCTTTTTCCGCGAAAAGGAATGGTATTAAATGTGAGTTTATGTTAAAATTGTATATACTTCTAGGCCACCGATTATGAACCCTTCTCGTCTCGTAACTCTGATAGCACTTCAGAATGATAAAAACGCGGGGAACGTTCAGTTCAAAGCCTCCTGTTCTACTGACAGTAGTTCTGTGAACGATGATGACATTCACCTGTACATAAGACTCTAAAAACATATTCAGAATTATTTGCAAGCATTACAGTGGAAATAATTGGATTAGTGTTAAAAATTTACACACAATACTTAAATCACATTAGACTCCCCCCACACACACACACACACACACACACACACACACACACACAAAGCAGGTTGGAATTTGAACTTCTATCCCTGGCGGTGTGGCAACTTTGCTACCCGTTGTACCACCCTGCAACAATTCATGGACATAAAATGTTGTCTGTTTCTTAGCTGTAATCAGTCTAAAACAAAGTATTATATCCCAGTTGCTGTATTATAAATCTTCAAGAATATGGTTGAAAAATCATTGTGACGTGAGAAATTCTCTATTGGTGACCATAGCAATTTTGGTCAACGTCTCCCAGTCGAAAAACAAACGTTGCATTCAGTGCATTTACTTGAGGGGCTGAACTGCAGGCTCTTATAACCTCATGTGTTGTGTGGCCTGTTGGACTTAGGCGTCCTAATTCAGGATGCTTATCTTCTTACTGAGGTGGTTATAATAGCTCTTTAATGAACTGAGCTGTTTGGCGTGTGGCTCATTGTTTAAAATATATATTCTATAATGTTAGACCGAATGCAAGAAAACCTTTCTGAAATGTTTTTGGTTAATTTTTTAGATGCAATGGAATGAGAAGAATACCTAAAAATAGTGGTTTTTTGCTTTTTGTTACAATGTCATATATTTCCATTCATTGTGGCTATAAATATATTTTAATGGATACCAGTGCCTTAATGCTATTATGCGCACCCAACTAAAAACGCGGTTTGAAAACAAAATGACACAAGAAGGAAATGTGCTTTTCTGTTCTCATCCAATAGTTAAAGTTTGAGTCAGTGGAGGTCCCTCAGTGTTCCTCACCTAGGCCTCAAATGGTACTTGTCCCAAATGCTAGGGGTACGCATACAAGGCTAGTCTCATTTGCTAGACAGATTATCAGAACCCTAAGTGTGTCACCCAGGACACTTTGGGTTCCATTCTGCAAGAACGAGAGATGGGACCTTGACCTGTTGGCTGCCATTGACTTGGTTGAACATGAGACTAACCTGTGTGTCTTAAGGGGGTCAAAAAGGTGAAGACAACGCTATCAGTAGAATTAATGTTAGGATTTCAACCAGACGTTTCATGTATAATTTGTTGCTAAATGTCCGGACATAAAAACAGTTGTGTTGGACAGATACATTTATAAAAAAGTAAAATAAAAGGCTGAATGATTTGCTTGGCTGGCAATACTTTTTTGATATGATGCCCTTTTTTAAGTAAATTTGTAGTTGTTCAGTCGAATTTGACTTTTGATGACCTCATGGATTCCGGCACGCTAGGCTTTCCTGTCATTAGCTACCACTCTGAGCTCCTGCAAGATCATGCACATCGATTCTTTAAAGTTTAAAAAAAATCAGAATTTTCAGAAGGTTATAAAGACCTCCATTACATTGAAAAAAGGATCCTTACATTTCGAGGCCAAAAGAGGCCAGGCATTGAAAGCTGCCAACACAATCAGGGTAGTTCATAGCATCACAGGACAGTTCATGCATGAGGAGGGTCCTTGCACCTTGTTTTGGGCTGACCAGCGCATCCTCTCTGCAGTTCCGGGGTGGCGTCTGGTCCTTGAACATGTTCATCTGCGATGGACTGATGATGATGGACGTGATGTTGTGCACGGCCTCCATTTTCAACCTTTGTGCCATCAGTGTTGACAGGTGGGCACCGTCCTCCAAATTTATTCAGCTGTTTTCATCTTTTCTTGCCATCCACCCACCTGCCTTCCATCCTAACCGGACTTGAAGTCCATGCTGGATGAAATAAGGCATGAACCCTATTTGGTTATCACACAATTTCAATCACTGACTAGTTCAAGTCAAGTCAAATGTGTCTTATTGTCATACCATCCATATACACGTACACATTGGCACAAGATAACACTCCCTCAAGACCCCAGTGCAACAATGGCCAGCACTGAAGCCTCACACGTGCAGGGTTGGTAGTTTACTACCTTGGTTCAGTTTCTCTGTTTTCCCAGGTGTTCTTTGCAGTCCGTTGTGTACATGGACCCCATGATGGGCTGGCCCATGGCCTATGCCCTGTACCCCGTGTATCCAGGGATGTGGTACAGGCTCACCATGACCCTACACTGGTTACAGATGAGAGATTAATTGATGTGTTAAACTAGGCAGTGACTGGCAGCACATTTACTTGTCTCTTCTGTGGGTTTCAAAACCTCATTTCTGCCTTGACTGCTTATAATGGCCACCTGACACAGGGGGAGACAAACCTGAAGCAACACCTCACATTGATCTTGATCTCTTGCTCCTTCACATTTGTCTGTTTTTTTCTGATCAAAGTGCTGGGTTCCGGTGACAGACAGAATCTTTCTGGAACACATTTGAAGCTTTAAGCATATGTAAGTCATATAATACCAGAGTAGATATTCAAATGTAATTTCCTACAAGTATTTTAGGCAGCCAAAATGTGAAATGTAGTCAATCTAGTTAAATACGATGGTCAAAATAACTCTCGTATGTGATTATCTTGATGTTTACAATTAGTATTTTAAGTCATTCTACCGAATGTTAACCAGCAAACCATATCAGACATGACATACATATAGGAATACTGGAAGGATGTTTTTGGAATGCTGTGACACCCAGTGCCAATTTGCCACTTGATTAAGGATGTGTTCACGGGAACTAGATGTCTGCTTGTATTTTTTTTTTTTTTTTTTTTTTTTAACCCCTCGGCTGGGAGACGGTGGTCTCAGTTAGGTGATTATGAAAAATGGCCATGGTTTGAAACCGAAGGGCCCCACTTATCTCTTCTCCGGTGATGTCCTGAAGACCAGAACCAAAACACTAAGTTGGGTAGCACATGACGCACACCAATACAAAGAGCCACCATTTCACATGGGGGTGCTGGGTGCTCCATAGCCTCTGTGGCTTCATCTGCGGTCTCCCCATGACACTGTGAGTCTATAACATGATGGATTAATCGGATTGTGCTACTCGGGGCACAAAATAATGATTAGTTATTATGCAATTAATAATGCCTCCTGTGTCATATAACTAACATCCTGTGGGCGTCACCAGGAAGGGATAAAAATAATATAGAAGAAACAAACGTTTGGATGGAAACGTTTTGTCTGCATTCTAATGTGACTTTAACTGTGATCGACATAATGAGTTTTTTTACTATTTAGTTGGCATTTTTTACCAAAAACAATCTTAGAGGTAGTAATTATAAATCTGAAGAAAGATAATACAGGCCAGTTAATTCATAGCTCAGGGTCAAGCTTTATTTTCCCCCACTTCAGATTCATTGCAGTGTCTGTTCCTCTCACTTACAATCGGAAGCACATCGACCAGAGACAAATCATCCTGCTCTCAGCCACCTGGATACTGGCTTTGGCAGTGGCGTCTCCTGTCATGTTTGGAATCAACAACGTGCCACATCGGGATACATCCAGGTGCCAGCTGGAGGACAACAACTACGTGGTCTACTCGTCTGTCTGTTCATTCTTCATCCCCTGTCCCATCATGCTCTTGCTGTACTGTGGAATGTTCCGGGGCCTTCGTCGCTGGGAGGAGGCGCGCAAGGCCAAGCTGCGGAACAGCATCCTGGCATGTCGCAAGCTGCAGCAGGCCGCCGCCACCGCTACCTTGCCCCTGCTGGACACCTTGCCACCGCCATTGCCACCGGTCATCGAACGTGACCTCGTAGACGCCAAGGCCGAGGAGCTGGAGTGCTTCTCTCGCCCGGACTCTCCGTTCCCCGCAGAGTACAAGAACCCGCCTGTCCAGACGGTGGCCTTTCCGGATGCTCTGTACACACCGGCTCCTGCCAAAAAGAAGAGGGCTAAGATTAACTGCAGAGAGAGGAAAGCCATGAAGGTACTTCCTGTCGTAGTAGGTGAGTAGCTCTCTGATTTAGCACAAATTAAATTTACCAGATGGTTAGCATTCCGGAAAAGCAGCTCTGGTGTGTGGGATGATACTCGTATTTATAACCGTGAAAATGATTGGGCATCCATTAAGTCATAATAGTAATAATGATGTAATGGATGCCCAATATAATAATAATTATTATTATGTCTCAAGTTTATTTATGAAAGAATGTGTAGCTCACACTTGATTAAGTTTTAATTGCTTTGTGTCGATCTAGACTTTAGTTATGTAGGGACATGTTGGTAAGTGGGTTTGTCTGATTGTATCATTTTGGGTATCCTCTTGCCCAAAGAATGGCTCAAAATAATGTTTAAGATGGTTAAATATGGATCAGCTCAGTCTTCGTCACATCCTCGTTACGAAAACTGATTGTTGGAGTGCAGATATTTGCTTACTAGTCAACCTGCGGGGAAAAAAAACCAGCCCCAATCAGAAAGCTGCCAGATGTCATCCTGTTTTGGTTCAGTTCTTCCCTGTGAAGTATGAATTTGGCTGTTATCTAAAGCATGATCTGATTGGCTGATCAGCTGAGACCCAGCTCTCCCTTTGAAAGTATCTTTCATAAATAGTGATGTGCTTCCGTACATCAGCCTACTGACGTTTCATGCACAAGTTATCCCTTAAACTCTTCATTAGATCTTTAACAGTATTACTGAAGTTCTTCTCTAAATAACGGATGTGAGGGTTCTAGATACACCCAGAGGTTAAGATCAGCTTACATAGCAGACTTTTGAATTGCACTTGGCATGTGTTCAGTATAATTCAGTTTTTCTGTGCATTATCGACGTGGTGCAAATAACTCTAAAGAGTAGCACTGAGTACTCTAAGTCCAAGTTAACAAGGTTCGAGGCCAAGTCCGAGATGCAGTCCAATTAATTTACAAGGCTTGCCTAACGACGACTTAAGATTTAAAGACATTTCTGCGCTGCACAGCCAAGGCTAGCAAGGGAATATAATGGAAGCTGTGTCTTGCGTATTTTCATAGTACGGCGTTTGTTTTCCAGTGTTGTTGGTCAGCATCATTTCGACCTAAATAGCAGTTTTAGACAGCAGCACGTTGTTGAGCGGACCAGTGACGATTCATGATGAGCACCGGGTTTCCGTGACTCGATAAGGATAACGATGCTGTTGTGTCACCTGTGTCAGAGAGCAACACGCATGAAGTTTAGTGGCCCACGCCAAACAGAAGGTACAACGGGAACACGAGAGGAAATTGTGTTGATTAAATCTGAGCCACCTGGGGGGACAGGGTCCCCCCCCGTTGCAAGTCTGCCCACAAACAGGAAATGGGACCAGGAATGGGCAGTAGAGGCTGATGATCATGATTTTTGACTGAGACGGGGGTGAGAAGAAGGGGAAGGACTTGATTGCAATCAAGCGGAGGTCCTCAATATAGCCCCAGGCAGAAGCTGTGTGCACACATCACTTGCTCCTGGGCTGCACTACCAGCTCCGGTGCCGTCTGAGGCTCTCAGCAGCCAGTCTGCTCATTTGGAGACTTCAGTAGCAGCACTGACAACACGGTGCGGGCCAGCAGTGCTTCTAATTGGAAATGTTCAAGGGACCGGGAATTCAAAGCGTAAGGTCGCCAAAGATTTGTGGCGTGGATGAGAACTGCTGAAGAACAAACGGCTGAAGAAACACTCACTGTGTGCGTGTGTGCCAGGAGACTGTCCTCTCAGCATCTCGGTGGAGATACGCCATCACTGACACAATGGCAATGAAAAGAAAGGGATCGAGTGTTAAGCCTGATGTCAGCGTTCTGTTTTTTTTACTTGTGTCAGGCAGCAGGTCACTCAGGCGAGGGGGACAGTGTCCTGAGATAATAAGTCTAATTCACCTTCTTCAGAGGAGGCCTTCACAGTAAGGACAGGAAGACCCAGACAATACTTACCTGGACTCAACTTGCACCTAAGAATAATACAGCCCAGTTGTTGTTTGTTTGAGCTGTATATCTTATGTATATTACACATGCATGTTATATAAACCTTATCTTCAT
>JAACJT020000016.1:3616360-3684227 GCA_009936485.2 Gymnarchus niloticus | reverse complement strand
ACAGCCCAGTTGTTGTTTGTTTGAGCTGTATATCTTATGTATATTACACATGCATGTTATATAAACCTTATCTTCATGACCTTTGGCTCTACATACTTAATAATAAGTAGTTAATATCCAAGTAATATTGCTGAAGAAAAGAAAAACGTCCTTTAGGAAACACTAGGAAATGTCCTTGAAATTGTTTTACTACAGTGGACCCTTGACTCAACCCTGGCCGTTTCTGGTGTCTAGTGACACCCCTGGCAGACGGGGTTTGACAGCTGAGCACTCCGGTTGTATCGGTCTAAGCTGAAATGTGTGTGAAAGGAGAGGTGCATTTTCCAACACTGGACGAGTTTTCTAATCTGTTATCCATCTCTGCTTTTCTACTGGGTATTTATAGCAAAGTCATTAGCATTCTTCAGTAATTCACCAAGGCTGGGGCTTCCACAGAAGAAAGCCAGATTCCTACATGGATGTGTGTGGCAAAGTTTGAGCCTGTTCTATCACAGATGCCATCTCTGCTGTCACTGGCACAGTTTTATCAATGCACGTAATTTCTCATAGATATCCACAGATGATAACTAGACCAACAGACAGACTTTACTGATCGAAGGTGAACTTCATTTGCAAACAGTAGCAGAGGAACTTAAGGTGCACAGATGTAGCACATGGTGTAGACAGAAGACAGTTCAGGCAATACACACAGTGACGAGGTTCTACAAATGAATAAGAAAATATAGATGCTGGGCGGCTGAAGTTCGCATTTCACTTTTCTCGGAGTTGTTGCAAGTCCCCCTTTTGCCCTTCGCACCTTTTATCCACAGATTGAAACTATTTCCTGAACAAATGTCGCAAATACCTCAAGCAAATAAAAATACAACCAGACTTCGGGGAAGATTATCCAGACGATGAAGTGAATTTGGATTTGCTTTGAGGTGCACTGGTCTATCATCTCGTCTCAGAGGAGTGCTTCTTGTGATGGTATTTGAGAAGGCAGCATGAAGTATAGGATGTGGCTGACATCATACTGTAGATGGGACATACTGACTAGTTACAGTTTCAGTGACGACTTAGTCTAACCTGAACATCCTGACATGCATAAGGCTGCAGTGTTAAATCAGCCATTTTCCCTGTTAACCTAAAGACTTGCAGACTAATTCTGTATTTATTCTGAGAGTCTGTGCTATTTTTTCCAGGTGCCTTCCTCTTCTGCTGGACACCCTTCTTCGTGGTTCACACCATGCGGGCCGTCTGCGAGTCATGTGACATTTCAGCCCACCTAATGAGCATTGTCACCTGGCTGGGCTATGTCAACAGCGCCTTCAATCCCGTCATATACACAGTTTTCAATACGGAGTTCAGGAATTTCTTTCGGAAATTCCTACACAGCTGCTGTTAACCACTGGATGCAAAAAGCACAACAAAAACATAGTGTTACCTGTATGTATTTCATAAACACAGCCTTTATCATTCTCATATTTTTGTCTTTGTTTTGATTTTGCAAAAACAGGCATTACATTATGGATGCAGCGTTTTTTTTTTTTTTTTTTCCTGGCTACTGACATCAGTACTTTTTGTCATTCCCATGTTTTTCATGTGGAAATATCCTCAGCAAGGCACCCCATTTTTTTGCAGAATAATCAAACATATCACTAGTGAGATGTCCAGTTATGAAATTAATGACTTTTTTATGTTAACATCCCGGAATCGAAATTGGCATTTGAAATAAAAGAATTTGGCAAATTTGAACTGCACATGAGTAGCATGTTTGAGGCAGGAGGCGTACAGCCAAAATGAAAGCGATCTGTCACAAGCACAACCCCACACTGTACAGACAAATAACAGACATTTTATAATTTAGTCTTGACGGATTCATCCATTATTTTACATGACAGTAATGGCAAGCAATATTCTCAGCTGTCTTTTTTTTTTTTTTGGTTGCTTCAAGCCCTACTCGATTGTTCCTGATTCTTCTAAGACCCCTGAGGTGAAAAAGGCTTGGCAAGGCTGTCAAATGCTAATATGAGTCCCTTACCAAAAAGCAGCTTCTGCTGTGCTCAGAAGAACAAATTAGTGTAACAAAATTTAGGAAAGACAAATAAAGAGTGACTAGGACCTCCCCCCAGGCTCCATGGACAGATGGCACTCACGTTGAATCGAGTTCTGAGATGTTTTCCTATTTGACTGCTGGGGAAGGATCACTAAGGCACTGTAATCGCCCCTATCAGACCATACCGCTGTGCTACTTAGTAGATTCTGCTGATGATCTTTGACCATGTGCTAGACAGCTGTTTTGAGGTCTTCCAGTAGGGGGCACTCTTCGTTCATGGTCACCTGCTGTCACTGCGCTGTGATACATTTCACGTGTGGTAGTGTCACCACTCGGATGGGAGCAAATTCAAGGATACAGCAGGAGAAACAGCCCCACCCCACTTTTGACATGCTAAATTAAATCGGAGCCAAGGAGGAAGAGGAGGAGACATTCCTCAGGAGGCTTTTAACCAAATCTGGGCATGTTCTTCTCCATTACAGTCAAAAACCCTCGAGCCCCTCAGCAGCTGTCAGGAGATGGCACCGCATCACATCTTCGCCGCTGGTCTTTATTTAGCATATATGATGAGTCTATTACACTGAACAGCGTGGTTCAAAATAGGATCACACTAAACAAACCTCTCGGCTTTCAGAAATCCAGCGACTGGACACCCACTCTGAGAAAATGCAGGCAGTAGGACCTCCAGCCCCCCATTCCTGCTGAAGGTCTTGGCATATCAGAATTTCAGATGGCCTCTATGATAAACTCTTGAGAGCCAAGAGCTAATAAATATTTTGATGATGGTGTAAAGGAACAATTTACCCAGAAGGTAATAGGACATATTTGTCCAAGACAGTCTGGAGAGTAACAGCACGCAGCCACAGATTGGTAATAGATTAGCAGGGATAGCTCAGAAGGTGCACCTCATCCCATATGTGCCCAGCCTGATTCAGCTTTTTTATCTCGACAAAGGCTGATAGGAATCTGCTGAATTTCAATATCACCTTTGCCTCAGAAATATACAACAAGGCTAATTATAATTTCTTTCACATCTCATTGTGTGCACAAACTAACACTTATTTTACATCAGTGGTTTGAAGAATTATTTTGACCTTGTGTTGAAGGAAGGGAGAGAAGATTTTTCATTGTAAACCAGAGGTTTAAATTCCCATATATACACCAGCTCGTGCCATAATGAACTCCTGAATGATAACTTTGTCTTTTCACTTGAAGATTTAGAGGTCATAAATCATTGTATGTTTTGTGTATGCAAACACAGTGGCCATTATAGCCAGGAAAAAGTCAAAATGTGGCACCCCACTTAGAGCATTTCCTCTGCACTCTAAATATATATTTATTACAAGAATATCCATCCATCCATCCAGTTTTCAAACTGCTTAATCCTATTCAGGGTCACAGGGAGCCCAGGAGCCTATCCCAGGCAGCCTTGGGGCACAAGGTGGGGCTTATCAGGTCAGATTTATTTAATCAGAATGCTGAAGTAATTTCAAAATAATGGTTCCCACTATTGCTAAGATGATGCAATGGAAAGAATGTCTATTTCCCAGTGATAAAAGGTATGGAAGAGGAAAATCCAACATTCGCCGCTCAGAAAAGCGTTTAATGACACATTGTCCTCTAGATAATACAGGTGTCAAAGTCAGAAAGGCTGGTCCACATCCACACCTTGGCATTCTTCAATGAAAACCAGAGCACATTGCTTCTTCTATCTCCTGGTAATGACGTTTACATCCAGTACTCATTAGCTGGTTAGGTTCATTTTTTTAATACTCCCGGCCAGCTTCCAGACACAAACCACCACCGAGTGCCTCTTCACATGCAGCCAGTGACTTGAATAAGAAATTAATGTCCTCCAGCTGGCCCAGATTTGATGGACCCTTCTTTCAACACCCCCTCAATCCAACTGCAACAGCAGTTCCATTTCATTTTTGGTACAGGGACACGCTTCTGACAGCTAATGAAGAAGATGACAATCCAAGAATAAAGGCAACATGCTCAGAATGATGCTTTGATGGCCATTGTCTGAAAAGAAAATCTTCTTTTAAAGAGTTACTTAAAGCTCCCTCCAAAAAAAAGAGGCAGGTGACAAACCTTCTGAAAGTTTCTGACGGGCTGATGAAACAAAGCTTGTTTTTAGCTCGGTCATGTAGGCAAGGGTAAGTTCTAAGAGCCAGTGATTTTTTTATTGACCTAGACATTACTGTCAAGGCTGCCATATGCAATGAAATGTATTAGTTTCAGATGGAGTCCCGAATTGGTTTAGCAGACTTTACTCAAAATACCTCCATCATGGGGAGAATACAAAATATATCTGTGAGGAGTCAGAAGACAATATTTATCTACATGGTAAATGCAATGAGTCATAATCTTTAACATAACAGAATCCATTCAGCATCAACCGCACACAAGCTATGCATTAAGATGTTGGGCTAAATTGCACTATGGTGAGGCAGCCGGTTGTGGTACAACAGCATCTGAGTTTGGATGGCACCTGCACAAGTGTGAATGTGCAGGTTCTGCAGCGGATCGCCACGGGCCCAGACAGAACCGCAGGTGTTAGTCCCAAATCAGAAGAGAACTCGTGTGGCAGGCAGTAGTTCTCGCTCAGAGCCGCCCAGCCAATCTGGCTAATGGGCTCCATCCATTCGGTTATGATTACATGGAAGCCTATGCATTCTGAGCAGGAAAGTGGGAGTGGATGAGAGGGTGGGGGCCTCATTTATCCATCTTAAAAATACTCTCTCCCCTGATTCTGTATGCAGACACACACAAACACTTTGGGGCAAAAAACGGGGCGAGGGAGCAAATTCGAGCAATGGAGATTGTGTCACGTTAGCTCATACTGCACATTGACATACCTTCCTGAGATTTGCTAGTAAACTTTTGCTATAGTGAATTTTTTTTTGAAAATAACTGGAAAAGGCACCTGTATAATCCCCGTGTACTGAAAAGTAAAATGATGATAATGATTACAATTTTTCATATAAAACTCGAACTAACAGATGCCTGGATGTAGGAACTGAGATTAGATTAAAAAAAAAAAAGAAAATTTGATTTAGAGTTCATTCACATGATGCAGCTCATGAAAGGCTTGTTAACAAACTTATGAACTGAATCATGTGAGATGGAGCAGGCGGAGATGAAAATCCTGCAGACCTGTGAGTTTTAAGAAGAAGGATGGAGAAGAGCTGCTCAAAAAAGCCAAATCTCATGCAGGGGGTGCTGTCAGGATTCATACGGCTGCTCGTTGTCAGGCCAACCGCAGATATTCTGAAATTTACAAGGCCATAAAGGTAGCGAAAATCCTTATTTCTCAATCAGCAATTAGCAGAATAGGTCTATGTTATGGAAGAACAAATGATGTTGCTAGAAGTTAACTACCTGGAAGGAACAGAGCCACCTTATTCTACCAAAAATAATTCAGGTCTTTCTAGAAAGACAATCAAAAGAGTGTTGTCTCTTACTACTTTTGCATCCAGACAGCCACTAAGATGTGGCTTGAGAACAAGGTTTGACTAGGATGGAGTCCAGATTTAAACACTACAGTGAGGATTTGGTCTCACGTTAAATACAAACTGGCCAGGAAACATTTTTCACAACAGTTTGAAGCTATCAGAACTGAGTGGAAGAATACAGACTCATTTTTCTATAAAAAGCTACTGGCAATTTTACCCACCAGACTTCAGTGTTTAAGGAAATCTATTTATTTTTTCCTAATTTTGTGACCAGGGACTTCTCGTTAAAGCCACAATGACCGGAAATTTTTTCGGTCTCTGGTTTGGTCTGTTTTTTGGCTCCGGAGTGTGCATAAACCAGGGTTTTCCCAGTGAAAATCATTCAACCATCTCTCCAGTGAGGTTTTCAGTCACGCTCTCTCACAGATACACAGCTCTCATGGGAGAATACCAGAGGAATTCTAAGATACTCTTCACAGGGCATCATAAAGTGGACCAAAAGCTATTATCACACATTCTTATTCTCTGGAATGACACAGAACAACACGGCCTGTTCCATTCGTGTTCGTTTCACTTCCTTAAATGTCAACGTTGATTTTTTTTGTCCTCACCAGTTTGGCCCCACCACACTTAGAGTGTAGCCCTGTTTTTTCACATGAGATTTCCCACACAGATGGAAAGCAGAATACACAAATGACCCCATTCTGGCCACAAAGCCAATACTACAAAAACTGTAGAAAATATATTACACTTTAAATAAATACATTTTTAAAATACTCCGAAATTCCAAGGCAAAAGTAAGCTGAAATCAATGGAGGTAGGGACACAAACCACAGCTAATTTTCAGCCACCTGTGCCAATGCACATGTCAGTCGGATCTGGCCCCAAGTGCTCCTTTCTGGCAGGTGGCACAGATCGGTTTGTTTCTGATCACTACCGCAGCACCTTTCAGGTGACTAACACAGTCTCAGCTTATCTGCGACTTTTATCTTGCTACAACGTTGTCCAGAGGGGTGGGAAAAGAGGAGGGTACACGGCTTGGTCTTTAAACAAAAAAAAAAAAAAAAACATAGCTCAAAGCCAGCAGAAATGGGACCTTATCTTCCTCTTGTTGCACCAAAAAGAGACTGAATTTATACCTAACAAATTCCCAGCTGAGTCGAACCAACACACCCCCAGATGTGGGGCTTCCATCAAAGTCAATCTGAGCAGAACACAGCGAGGTCCACGTGCTTATCAGGGAGATTCGCTATGCCCCCCTCCCGCCATCGGTCACCACAGCCATGTGCTACACCTTGACTTTCTCCATGTCCATTGGTGGCATCTGGTCTTCCCCCTGGACAGACACCGCGGCAGCAGGCTGGCAGCACATCTGATGGTCCTTCCAGTCCTGGGAGACCCAACAACAGGATGTCCAGAGAAGGTATGAAAGTGAAGAGAAGAAAGTGAAGACCAGATGCCTTAAGTCTGACACGCAGCTGCGACAGAACATGAAAACAACGACAGCCCTGACTCTGACGTGCCACAACAGCAGGACATGTAGACTTTCCTCAGTGATGCTGGGGATCATGGAGTTTTCCAGCCAACACCAGTACGTAAAAATGGCCAGTCTACGGGTGACATTTCTCACCCAAGAAGGCCATGCTTTCTCAAATTTTTTAAGAAGATAGGGACTTATGGAACAAGTTCAGTCTGTGGTGGCCCACACCTCCAGCATTAACAGGTGGAGTCCTGCCCTAGTGCCGATTTAAATGTTCTCAATACGTTATTGTGGGCCTCCACCTACAGCTCAAAGGCATACAGTTCAGATGAATGAGGAATCGTCCTTTATGCTAACATCCTTAGTTTACCCTAGAGCTTCATCTAAATCCTTCAGGCCAATAAACCCCAGCATCAAAACCATCTAATGAGCAAAACTTATGGATGAAAAATGAAGAGCTATAAACCAAAGCGACCAAACCTTCTCCCAGCATCTACTCAGCTTGCACTGACCTTTCTCTGGCAGAAGGTGGAACAGTAGTTAACCTTGCGGCAGCCGGTACACTCACTCATGGCCTCCCGTCCACAGTTGACGCACATTTGCTGCATGGGCCAAAAATATGATAAAAAAATACAACATTAAGTCAGATGGAGCCATTAGCCCTTGATGCTTCCTTTTCTCAGCTGGGCCCCATGTCACCCAGCAGGGCTCCTGTGGTGACAATGACACAACAAGCCAGGTGACCAGAGATACTCTGGCAAGAAATATTACACTTTGTGAGTCATTTGCTCCTACATCACAAACATGTGTTTCAGGCCTATTGTTGTACTTTGTATCCTACGCTGACGCAACCCAGGGCCACAACGCAGTGCAGTCTGAGCAATTATGTCAGAGCCCTACCCCCCACCCCGACTCCACCCTGAGAGACCATAATTCCGCCCATGAAAATAATGGAACGTGCTTTCCACTAGGAAAACAAGAGCTGCCTTGTGGCAACACATGGGTGATTATGTTAAAAATGGGTGTGATTCGTTAGCATGGAGAGCTGCCTGGAGCTGTAATTACCACCAGTGATCAGTAGAACAGACAAGATCCCTGAAGCACAGTGCATGGCTCAATAACCTTAGCCAATCGGGTCCTGACACCTCGGGTAAGCAAATCTACTGCCAAAAACAGCACAGCCTCCATCAGATGGAATCTATCAGTGGAAATTATCTTCCCCGACATTAAGGTGTGAAAAGCACAGAACTAAAATATGTCAAAACAATGCTCTCCACAAGCAACCCCAAGAGTCAAAGTACATTAAGACTTCTTCACTACAATTTTTCCCCAAAGTGATGGATCTGTTGTAAGCTGTAGTCAGTATGGGGCAAGGTTGTCCTGTTCCTCCAAGGCTGCTTCACACATTGAAATCATGCTGCTGAACATTAGTGGCACTGATAGGTACTCAGTCAAGAATAGAGGCTAAAGAAAGGGAGGACCTGAGGGCTGTGGGTGCTGCCTTTACCTTTATGATGATCTCTGTTGGTTTCCCTTCTGGGTCATCTGAGTGCTGGTAAGACAGCTGACCTGGGAAGGGCTGTGGATGGGAGACAGGGAGAGAGAGAGGGAGTGAGACAGGGAGGGAGAGTGAGGAAGGGAGAGAGAGGGACATAGGGATGGAGAGGTAGATAAGGAAGGAGAGAGAAAGGGAAAGAGAGGGAGGGAGAGAGAAAAAGTGAGAGGGAGGGCGGAAGAGGGACAGTTGACAGTGAGAGGGAGGAAGAGAGAGACAGACATGGACAGAGATAGTAGGAGGGAGAAACAGAGCAAGAGGGAGAGAAAGGACACACAGAGACATAGAAAGACAGGAGGGAGAGAGAAAGAGAGATAAGATTTTATTATCATTGTAGTTATACCACAAAACTTGTTTGGCAGCTCTCAGAGAGACCAGCAGCAATAAGACATTTATATAAATAAGAAATACAAGATAAAGTGTAAACAGGCAGAAGGAGCCAGCATCATGAGATCACACCAATGGAGAGCAGCAACTCTAGCATGAATTACACAGAGGTACAGAGGGGTAGCTTCTGTAAGCAAAAAGATTTCATAGAAAAATGGAGAGGAAGACCAAGCAAGCAAGTTAAACTGCTCCAGGGTCAGAATGCAATCTAATCATTATTTGCAGACAGTTAGCTTCAAATTGCATTCACGTACCGCTCCAGACACCTCCTTCCTTTCGGATGAACCCTTGTCCTGGCCCACGAGGGCCTCCTGGCCAGCCTGGCCAGCCTGCTTGGCCTGCTCGATGAGAGCCTTCAGCTGCTGGACGCCACTCAGCAGGTTGTTGGCGATCTCCTCCAAGTAGAGCCAGGTGCGCTGCTCGCCTGTCTCCAGCCCTCCAGGCAGACCTGGGGAGGGGTCTTTGGACGGTACAGGCAGGGGAGCCACGGCCAACGCTGGCAGGGATGTCAGGACTAGGGAAGGGAGACGGAGCGTTGGCTTAGACTGGGATCAGCAGAGACGTTCACATTCTGTTACTCAACCAGTTTACGCGACGGCTCAGTAACTGCAGACTGGGTCTCATTCAGTTTAGTCTGATTCATTTATTTATGCCACCTGCCCATCATAGCCAGCCATAACCTAAAGTGCTGAAAGATTTGAGGGTTCTTAACTCAACAAACCACATGTTCAATTTCAGCCCAAATTCTGATCAGAAGGCGAGCTCAAGAAGGGCATCAAGTACAGAAACACCCCTCCGGCAAAAAGATACAGCCCTCTGGCCTCGAGAGAGCTCTGAAGGTGCCCCACCGGATCCATGGTCTGCAGAAAGCTGCGGGACCACGGGCATCTCTCTGGAGATGCTCAGAGAGATCCTGAAGCCACTGCCATCGCAGGTCCGTGAAAGCTGGATATAGTGTTCACTAGGAACGTAATCATATAAGGTGATGTCCTCTAGTCTAATTAACTACATTTTCATCTGACAGACTAACTGTTTAAGGGTTTTGCAAGGACACTGTGGAACCATTCGTCATCCTTTAGGTCACCCTGCATTTTGTGCCCTTTAATTCTAAGAGGAGCCAATGGAGGCGTCACCGTAATCAACTTTTACTCCTAATTAGTCTGCACATGGCAGCTGTGACATTTAACTGGCAATTAAATGCTCTCAGGAACTTAAAACACTTGAGAGAGAAACAAGCTGATTTTCTGTTTTAAAATTGAACATTGAAATATCATTTTTAGAGATGTAGTGAATGTACATATTCTGATAAAAGAATTCTACATCCATATTTACATAAAACTTCCAAGACACTAAGAGCAGACAAAGGGCTCTCCACAGCACCCAGCCTTCCTCGAATCACCAGGGGACCGGCAGCCAAAGGGATCAGAAAACAGCCAAGAGCAGCTAAATGAGAAACAGACTTTCTCCTTCTACATCCGTGACTGTCATGGGGCTCAACACCTCAAGAAGGAGAGAAGCTGTGATTAGACTGGTGAGGGGGTGAGGCCAGGCTCTGTTTTAGCGCAAACTCGGGCAACGACATCGTGAGGTCACATGACAGTGTCGGCTGTCACTTCTGAAACCTGTAAACCGCCCATATTTTGTGATTACATGATAATTTCCCAGGCTCTGTGCTTCCTGTGGCAGGCCCCAGGCTCACTGCATCCCTGTCCTGGATGACATTGTGGAAGGTGGGTACGTGGGTAAATAATAAATAATCACTTTGGTTGTCTCGTAGGGTACAGTCGCACACGCACTCACTCACCCAGCCACTATGACATGTCCATTAGCCTACGTCACATGTCTCTGGAATGTGGAAATAACCCGGTGTACCCGAAAGAAACCCGCTGAGCACAAGGAGAACATGCAAACTCCACACACACACAGAGCGGAAGGTGGGGTCCAAACCCCCGATGTTTGTGAGACGTGTGCAAGGTTTTCATTGGCTGAATATCGACACACAAGACAAGATCATCGCTGAGAAGAGACCAAAAAATAAAGAAAATGAAGAAAAAAAAAAACTATGAGAAGAGAGATTATGGCAAAAAGGGTGCTGGGCACAAACAAGACGATTTCAGCTGCCCGGTGGAGGCTAGTAATGAGGGTTCATTTTTCACGGGGAGGGTCCCACTGTCTGCCACATCCTGAAGCTACACAGAGATCCTCCCCAGGGGCCTTGTTAGGGCCGGGACAAGAGCAACACAGCTTCAGATGGAACAACTGGCCCATCAGTCAGCCGAAGAGGGACAGGAGGGGCCATCGAAAGCCACACAGTACTGCATACGTGGGCCTGAAAACAAAATTTGCCTCTAACTACTCAGCTAGTGATGAACTACAGTTCCATTTGGGCCTCCATGCAGACATGCAGCTCTGACCGGCCTTAAAGCCATAATGAAGATCTGTTTGACCTTTAACTCTAGGAACAGGCACTGTTGTATAAGAGGTGTGTAAACGATCAGTGGAGGGTGGGGCTACAGCTCCACTTTAGTGAGGAGTGAAAAGAATACTCACAAGCCAGGAGTGCCATGTCACCTGACCCACCTGCCGTGTTGGCAAAGACATCCGCCTGGGTGGGGCTCTCAGAGATTATGGTGGCAGCATCACCTGCGGGGGTCCGGTCAAACGTCAGCGTACCCGAGGTGGTGATTTGCCCCGACGGTGATACGGTGACTGAAGAAGAAACACAAATTAATACAAAATATCATCCCCCAGGATACTCTCATTAACACAACCCCAAAATAATTATATCAACACATATCTCTGTGCAGAGGAAAAGGTTTTTTTTTTCATGCAATCACAAGAGCTTTCAATGATTATTTATAAATTTACTTTTTCACATTAAAATTGCTATGTGCGATGCAGATCTTCATCGTATATGCCAAGTCTCAAGGATAACACCTGTATGTAAAAAATAGCTTTCGGCTTGACAGGAAACGAAGCGTGACAACTGTTAACGTCACTGCCAAAGAAGGCCCATGTCTCTGCTGAGCTCATTCATCTGGCACACTAAATTGTCAGAGCAGAACAAAAAGAGAGCACATTCGTTTTGCTCGATGAAATTTCCATCGGGTGTCCATTACAAGACATAATTAACACCCAGTGTTTAGGGTGGTGATGGTATAAAGCTCTTCACATTCACATTCAGGATAAGTTACCAGGACGCTGTTTTGAATATTACATCACCGTTGGTTAACTTTGTCATCATTTTCAACCCAGGATTTGTTTCATTTTGCTGGTTATTTACCCAGCTGAGAGGATGCAAATTATATTCTTAAAGAACGCAAGAGAGATGAAAGGGATGGCCCACATCTTAAGTCCATTTTTTCAGATATAAAGTCAGAGTTCAATCGGTTGAAAAAACGTTCTACAAATGATGGACCAATGTATCAGCTTCTGTGGGCAACTCCGGCATGGGTGCCTGTGTGTAGGAGTGTGCGAGAGTGTATTGGTTTGTGTGTCAACTCACTGGTGGCACCTGGTGCAAAGGTAATGTTCTTTGCAGTCTGGATGTCCTTCTTCTCAGGCGTGGAGGGACGCTCGTTCTCCTTCTTTCGTCTCTTGTAGGGGACAAATAGCCTCACTGGCCCAGTCTGTGAAAAGTGTGGGGGGTGGACACAGATCTCTAAAACACAACACAACACTTCCTCCCAATGCAGGAAACACAATGAGCAGATTAAGAACTGTAACATTAGAGGTGATGCACCACATCATGCGTTAAACAGCAGGCTGTATGTTTATCCATGAGTTAACATTAGCAGGTTGACGGAATTACTACTATGAGAGAAATGAGGCTTTGATCGCCCCCTGGTGGATGGGATGACATATAGCTGTGCATCATAATCCTGGTCTGTCCCAAAGGGAGCCAATGCAGTAACTGATGCGAATTGAGTTGAACAAATCACAGACTAGCCCTTTTCCACATGACCAGCCTGCCACCAATAGGTTTAAGAAGCCTTGTTTCTCCTACTGCCACACCTGCCTATGCCCCCCTCAGGCCTTTCCGGAACCAGCAGATCTTACGACACAGCCTTCTCATACAAAAACGAAGAAGTGATTTAAGCACAGTGATAGCAAGAGTGCCATCAGAAGGTTTGGGAGGGCTGAGTCTTGTCTGTCACAAGCTAAGGCACACAGAGGCTCCTCAGTTTTCGGCGAAGCGGAGGTGGAGAAGTGACATGAATGGTGTTTTGCCCCCAGAACTAAGGCCACCTCGTTAATCTATAATGTACAAACAGGAGAGGCAGCGAACACTTCCATTATAGAACTCTATTAATTTTTACTTTTTAATACACCTGTCAACCTGCTTATTGCTGCTATAAAAAACATCTGTCGGGTCAGGGCAATCACAGACATGCATGGGAGTGAATGAAGTGCTAATGCAAGTCTGGTTTTCAGGCCAAGAAGTTCAGTCGCGGGTTCTAATTACCATATTTACATTCTCCCCTCTGAAAGACGCCCCATCCTTGGCACACTGAAAAAGTATTAAAGAGGGAGCGTAAGGGAAGAGATATATAGGCTCAGTATCTTACAAGGAGAACCGTGTAGCGGTCCAAAGTCAGGCAGACATTCAGTTCTTTGGCTGAAATTACAATGCACAGACAGTCAGGACACCCCAAACCCTGGAGCACAGTTACCTCAACACATGGCCAGAAAACAGAGTGGAAGCTACTCTCAGACAAACGGAAAACTCGAAAAAGTGTAGCTCCCTCTACTGGACAGCCTGTCATAATGCAAAATGCTTATAAGGACTGCATGCAAAGTTTTAGGAAGGCAATTAATAAATGGATACTGTAAACAAACAAATGTGACATAATTAATCAAACAGAAAAACTATGATACTCCTGGTCTTTGGGAGTCATATTTTCCTTCATTTTGTAACAGACTCAGAGATCCTCGGGTGTCCAGACTCACCAAGGTGATGTCATCGCAGCAGGCTGCACAGGTGCAGGAGGCCGCGTGTGGGTTCAGGATACGCTCCTGAAAGCAGAGCACTGTGTGAGAAATGCTGTGGAAGCCCAAACATGCAGCCATACCTCAACACCTGGCCCAGCTCCATGGGGGGATGGGGGCGGGGTTAAGCTTGGTCCACCCTACAATAAGCATAATCCAATGATGGGCAAATGTCAACCTATTACAGAACTGTTTTGTCATAATAAATGGGAAGGAAGCAAGTAAAAAAAAAAAAATTTAAGACAAACTTTTTGTACATGATGGATGGATGGATGGATGGATGGATGGATGGATGGAGTCATAACTGGTGATACTAATAACAGGATCATTAATTATCATCAGAGCTAACAAAGCAACAAAACCAGGCTGCTTTCTAATGCTTCTCTCACTCTCATGCTGGACCCCTGCTCCCCCACCTGTATGAGGCACTGCAGAGGACGGCCCGCATAGCGAATGCTCCTCTTCCAATCCTTGCTGCTAGCCCGGCCCGACATACCCTCAAACTCCGTGGGTGTGTACCAGGTGTTGTTATGCTTGATGCAGCGTCCTTTTCCCCCTGTTTTATGGAGAGCCAGGTAAAAAAGAAAATAATAGGATTCCTTAAATCTAAATTAAATACGGCTGTACTGTCATTTGTGGTAGGGTAATTTTCCGTTACACATTCATCTCATGAATACATAATTCGTCTAAGCTCAGCTGTCTCATCGGCTACGTCCCGAACCACCCGAGGTGCAAGAATGCAGACCTGACCCCAGCCGGTTTTTGTACAGGACGCCGCTGGTGTTGCGACATCGCACCGGCAGCTCGTTATCGTACACCGATGGGTCCCAGTTATACTTGGAGGCGTCCTTTTCATGCCCAGGGGGTAGAGGCGTGGCTGGTGTCTGGGGACCTACAGGGACAGTGTTGTCATCGACCATCGGCAAGGCTTTCAACATTATTAATACATCCGAGACGACAATCGGTGATAGATGTATATTTTAATAACAAATAAAATGACGTTAGTTATTTAAAAATTAAATCATATTTCATTACAAATTCTATCAAAGCGTATTAACTGTTCCTGAAGCTAAATGAAAAAGTCAAGACAAGTCGGTAGTAAACCTTATTCATTTGCACAATGTCACACCAGTCACGCACTATGGATTAAAATGCCAGTGAGCAGCAGTGTGTCTGTGTTTATACACACACACACACACACACACACACACACACACACACACACACACACACACACACAAACACCTACCGGGGGTCATGGGTGTGGCTGCCCCCTTTAACCCTGTCGCTCCCACGATGCTCCCATCAGTGTGAACCACAATCAATGTGGCCTTCTGGGTGCTCAGGCTGTCTGCAATCTGCAGGGTGGTCCTACCAGTCTAAAATAAAACAGGAGAGTCGGGTTTTCAGAATTTGCCGCTATCCTATATGTCACGGTTTTGCAGGGGCTCTAACTAAACAAAAATGTATGTCCCCCTCTCCCACTCAAACAACGTTCTCACCTTTTTTTTTTAGGACTCAATATTTTCACAAAAAACTGCAGATTTTCCATCCAGTTAGGTTGACCCCACCTTGGAGTGTACACATTTACAGGTGAGAGCTCAGCAGTGGGTCAGAGTTCAGGGTCAGTCATTTATCCCCCCAGTGGTGATATGGGTACTCTACTGAGTGGGGGATTAGAACCAGTGACCTTTTGCACAGAAGTACAGAGGCCTAAATCACAGAGCCACTAGCCACCCCAAGTTCCTACTCAGATACTTCAGTAGGAAGCGGTCGGGTGGAAAACTAAACTCTGAACAACAAAATGCATCACGTTCTTAGCTACAGGCATGTGGAACTGTGTGAAAGCTATGATAACTTACAAGGACGTGCTCTGAGATAGAGGCTGCCGTGGCGACGGACGTCGTAAAAACATTGTCCCCGGGCCCCTGGACATCCCCCATCGTCACGGTTGTCACTTCTGTTCAGAGTTCGAGAAACCACCAATCACCAGTAATACACTTAAATTATACACTTAAAATATTATTAGGCAGAATGTTGGGTCAGTGCTTAACACTGTATCTACACAACTTCAGGGTTGGAGGTCTGAATCCTGCATTCACTGTATGTGTCTAGTTTGCATATTCTCCACATGTTGTGTGAGGATCATCCTGTAATTGTGTTTGTTTGTGTGTGTGTGTGTGTGTGTGTGTGTGTGTGTATCACTGCCTTTTGCTCTAGGCTCTAGGCCCCCGATAAATGATTAGAAGCTGGATGGATAAATGAATGGATATAATAATAAGCCATCCCTTCTCATGAATTTAAGTTACTCTTTGACAGCAGCCGATGGGATGTATTTTGGCAAGCTTTCTCATACGCTCGCACGTAAATTTCACACAAACCATACTGCCAAATTTGGCCAGTATATGATTAAATATGAATAACTAATTTGCATTCATACTTAACCACATCGGTGAGTCAGAATGAAACATAAATTCAAAAGCAAACAGAAAACGAATAAAAACGACCCCTATAAATCTGGCATTTAAACATTACTATAACGTAACACGTGGACTGGTTGTAATAAGTATAGTATTTTGACATAATTGCCTTTATTCTACTAACCAGCCAACCAGCAAACTCAATTTAAGGTTCACTTTCTAAGCGTGAAATACTGTAAGTGTGTGGCAATTTCATTCTCTATTTGGCGTATTTTGACGAAAAACGGGGTGAAGTTTCTCTAAACACATATTAGACTTCCCCTAATGGCCCCTATAAATTAGCCCCCCCTACGCCCATCAGCTCGTAACTTTCCTGCAAACGCGCTTTCAGCCTCGTCTGGGTTCGGCAGGGACTCGGCTCCGATCTCGATGTTGCCAGGCTCCCCCATCACAGCCATCGTAGTGACTTCGGCCTCCGACTCGGTATCCGAGTTCTCCCCCTCCTCTCCCGGCGCCTCCTCCAGCCCGAGCTCCTTCGCCGCCGATTCGGACTCGTCCATTTCTCCGGCCTCAGCCGATTGGGGCCGAAGGCGTCCGAGGAGAAAGTCGGCAGACGGCGAACGCGACTCGTCGAATTAAAGACCGCGGAAATGCGCGACGAAACAGTGTAACCGAATTAAATTGTTTAAGACTCAAATAAGAGTCGAAAAGCAATCCGTTGATGGCTTCCTTTTCCCTTTTTGTTGCAACCGATGGGCCCGACAGGAAGGGGGCGGAACGGAAATTGTCGAAAGAAAACGAAATGACACGAGGTTTTGAGTCGACCGGTAACCTCACTGTTTCGTCTCAGATCGATGCTGAACACAAAAGACACAATTTTTATGCACATCGTCCTTACTGACTCGAAGCAATTTTACGTACGTTGTTTTCTCAGATTTGCAACACTAAAATGCCTTCGCTACCCGCAGAAAATTCTTCATGCCGGCAAATAATCATATAATAAAACTAATAATGATAATGTATAGGCCTATGTAATATCTTGCTTGACTATTCATTTATTAAATATGTATGATGATGAACTTTATAAGTCAGAGTACGAAATTCAGTGATGCACTGACATAAAAATTGGTTAATTTAACAGTCTGTATCAGTCTGTATTGGTGACAAATATATATAATAGTGACGACACTGCAGTCTTTTTAAATAAATAGGTTTTATGCTGTTCTAAATGAGTAACATATATCAGTGACACTAATTTTTAGAAACAACAATAAAGTCCCCCTGACAAAATACCTGTATTCATTCTGTAATGTACCGTGCTCCTGTGATAGTGCCTTGTTTTAATTTATATAATCTGTAAAACACTCTTCTGGTTGTATATGTGCTTTCAATTTTACTTACACTCCAGTAACCAGCAAAGTTATCTATAGTTTTAAAAGTAGAGTGTCAGTAAGTTCATCCACAAAGGTACTGTACATCTATAGCTGAGGTTGAGTATGAGGTTCTTAACAGAAATGCTAATGCATAAACAGGCTGGGGGTGTTGGTATTTCAAGGGCAAGGACAATTGACATAAACAAGAGAGAAGAAGGACAAACATGAAACCCTGGTCAGTACTCTTGGGACCCAGAACACCAGAGCACTGGTGACAGGAGAGAACTGCAGCAATTTAAAGTTTTCTTTTTAGTATTGTTCTCGATAGTTATACTAATCTCCCTAATTCCAGTGTAATAATTTCCATAATTCAGTTCTCTTTTCTGTGATTTCAGGCAGATATTGCACATGCAAATTCATTCATTACTTTTCCCAGCTAAAAAACTTTAAACTATTTGTTAAGCATTTTAACGTGGACAGTTATTTAGTTATCCTTCCAGAGTGTACCCCAGCCATGGGAAAGGGTCCAGGCCCCCATGACTCAGTAGAGCAGTCAAGTCAAGTAGCTCTTTGTTGTCATTTCAACCACATACGGTTAGTACAGTACATAGTGAAACAAAACAACGTTCCTCCAGGACCGCGGTGCTACACGGAACACAGGACTACAAAAGACTACACATAACAACATGAAGTGCACATGTGCAAACGTGCAAACATTGCAAACAGTGCAAGGCAAGACAGTGGTACAGACGATGACAGTGCAGTGCCGACCAGTACACAGCTGTGATATATACAAAAGTAGCAGGTAGTGATCATTTACAATTGATATTTACAATGCAAAAGGTAGCAGGTTGTGCAAAGATGTGACAATATAATTAGTTAATAAAGAGCAGATGAAGACATGACACTAGGAGCAGGGAGAAGGTAACAGTATAATAATAAATATATGATTGAAACAGGTGAGAGTGTGTGTGGTATCAGTTCGTTCCTTGAGTGTTTAAGAGTCTTATGGCTTGAGGGATGAAACTGTTTGTGCGATCTGGTAGTTAAGGCCCGAATGCTTCGGTACCTTTTTCGAGATGGGAGATGGATGGCTGATGATGGATGGATAATTATCTATTCACATAACAAAGTCTATTTATAAATTATGAAGAGATGCAGTAAACCATTCCAGTGATTCAGTTCTTTCCCAAAACTGTCATATCTGCATTCCCTTATGTATACATTATTACACATACATATTCTCTTCCGCCACCCCCCCCCCTTTGGGGTGCTTCCCTCAGAGGTTCAGATTCAAGAGATCCTCTTATCGTCTGCTGGCCTACCACACCCTCCTCGACTTCAGCTGTCCACATTGACCGGCTTGCTGTCTTCTGAGCCACCGAACCAGCTCTGATCACTGGACTGCATCCTCCAATACCCTGTTGTCCTCCTGACTGTTACAGGATTTGTTGTAATTTGTATCTATTGTTCTTATTTGTATTAATTAATTTGTCCTGCCCAGTGCCGGCCAGAAGAGGATGGGCCTCCCCCTTGAGTCTGGTTTCTCCCGTGGTTTCTTCCTTGTCGCTTACTCTCTGGGGATGCTGGGCCTAGGACTATGTAAGGTGCTTTGTAATAGTGCTTTTTGTTAAAGGCGTTATATAAATAAAATTGAATTGAATTTTCTTAGCTGTTATCCATCCATCTTCCATACCACTTATTCAGTACAGGGTCACAGTTTTGAGCTAATATGCCTAAAAAATTCAACATGTAACATTATTAATTTCATTTTTCAACCATCATCTAACCATTTATCCTGGTTGGGGCTGTGGGGAATTCATTTATTGTGATACTGTTTTATATTTTTTTTACAGGAATTTTAAACTTTGTTAAACTTTCAGAGATACTGCTCTTCTGTACTCTTGTCTCTATAATATTCCCCAGTCTTCTGACCATGTATCAGGGTCCCAGTGAACCTGCAGGCTTTACCAGGAAGCACAGACCACAAGGTAGCAGACACCCTGGATGTTCGATTACAGGGCACACACACCAATACACACACTATGGGCACTTAGACATGACTTTTATCATTTATCATTATCAGTTTACCTAACAGTATGTTTCTATACTGTGGGACAAGACTGGTGTTCTGCAGGGAGCCATAGCAACAGGAAAACATGCAAACTGTGCTCACTCAGAGTAATCTGGCCGCAGGGCTGCCATTGAACCCTCATGCATGTTACTCAGATATCCAGTATTAAAGGAGAATTTACACATAAATGTAATCATTTTACTGCTCATATTTGTTCCAAAAACATCCCAAAAGTTATACCCAATCAAACTTTTTTAATTTTTGGAAAGTAATAAACAACACTCGTGATGTACAAGTCATGTGAATCAGGCAGTAATATGCTTATGAAAAGGAAAAATAATGTTAATAATCAGAAGGCACCATCTCTGCATCCCTTCATGGAGATCTTCAGTCCCTCCAATACTTAAACAAAGGTTTCCTTTTTGGATCACTTAAAACTCCATATTTTTCTTTTCCAGCATCTCATCAAATCTTCTAGATGCAGAAGCATATTGAAGAAAAGCCCAGAAAATTTTTAGATCATGGTTCATGGTGTGTTACACCTTTTTGAAATATACACAGTGATATTTTTCAGCTATAACGACATGCTATGATTTTTGTTGTATTAGGTTATCATTTCTCGTAGATAATGCGCGGACTCGATTAATTCGTGCCATGATTAGATCACGACCTATTTATTTAGCGATTTTTTCGTCATGCTGAAAAACATATTCACACATCCCCCCAACTTTCGCATAACATATGCTCGACATATAGCCAGCTTAGTGTTCTTCAAAATCAAGGGTGATTATTTCCCATAAAATATGCGTGTCGTGAACATACAGCCTTCCGTTATTCTTCGCGACTGCTGCGCGAAACATGAACATTGATGGGAGATGGGAGGGTAGCGAAACTGCAAGGTACTGGAAAGGTGAACGAGATGATGAGAACTGCACATCCCAGAATCCACCTTCATAAAAGCCTGCTATAATCTCATCATCCCTGAGCTTTAGCGCTCCGTGGACCAGAGCCGAAGAGTGGAGCCTCCATCCTCTTACTGCGCTGGGGTCTTGCAAAATTTAGAAGGAGCCTGGAAAAGAGAAAATGGACTTAAATGCCATTCTGGAGAAGATGAAAACTGGCGAGCAAGACACCGCATTGATGGCATTGCAGGCCTATAATAAGGAGGTAAATTGCCGTTATTCACCTAATGATTAATCGTTTTATGTTTAAATATCTTGCGGGATTATAAACATGGCACTGGAAGTCATCATAGCGGATCAGTTCATGAAATCGACAGGCAATAATTTACAACATCATACAAAATCAAAATTATACATTAAATGAAAAATAGACCATTATAAGAATTGTGTCGCCAAAATATGTAATCGGTCGTAAATGACTGTGATATTTAAACTTCCAGCATTAATATATATATTGCAGCTGTATGTAATAGATGTAAACATGTTTTGCCCAGCTGCAAGGACTGTAAACTGCCTTTTTCTTATGATTTATTGACATGAATATTTGCTCTGTTTGTTCTGATGTCGCCTACAGCTGTTTCCTTGCGGTTTTAGCCTGCCATGCAAGGGTTGATGCATTATGTATAATAAGCCGTAAATGTTGACTACCAGTGTTGTCATGTAAGATTATTTTATCAGTAGTACTTATTGAAATGAACATAACTGTAATAATTATACGCATGATAACGGCCGTATAAATATAAATTCTGTGCCACCTTACTCTAATCACTTCATTTCGCCTTAACATAAAGGTTTTTGCAGTATAGAATCAGGGTAACTTGTTGAATGTCTGTTCAAGCACGCCATATAGTACAGCATACAGTAAAGCAGATTCTATATTAACGTGTATATTATTTATAAACTCCAGCGAATGTACAGACAACAGTACTGCTAACTTAATACCTTTCTTCGTTCATAAATGAAGACTGCACTGTTGCTGTTTTTGTATTAGTGTATCAGTTGAGTAACTAAATTTGCAACATTGTGATTATGATTCAGCCACTCCAAGGACGTTTTACAGCAACGTCATATGTCATTGCCATAAAATATGTTTTGGATCACTGAAGACCTAATTTAACATGAGTCTTCCTGTAACTTTTAATAGAAAGAAATTTTCTAAAGGAAGTGACTTTAGAAATCCCGTGTCTGTGACCGAATAGAAATATCCGACAGTTGACGTGTCTTTGCATGCACCCTTGATTGTGTGTGTCAGAGCAAATGGATTAAGTTGAACGATGCACACAAATAATTTCTTGGGCGCTGCTAAATCCTGTACATCTGACACACACCCCCTCTGTAAGTGCGCTGCCAGGTAAATGGCTTTATCGAATTGTGGCCCTGCTGTTTGTAGTCGGCATCTGATCACCGTGATTGACATCTGACGCCACTATTCTAAAGATGCCTCAGACAGTCAAGGACTAAACAACACGGCAAGCCAATGCTCATCTAGAGGTTATTCAGTCTGTTGCATCCTTGCAAGCCTTTTCCTGTTTGCTACACTTTCAGCATGGGGACAAAAGCACACACTGCCGGTTAATTACCAGTCTAACATTAAATTACCCAACTGAATGATTTAATCAACCAACAAGCTGTAACATATTGACTGAGACTCTTCTCGTTTTGTGTCTTTTTTTTCTCTCTTTTTTAGAAAAGCCAGTGCTTCATGTTTAACAGTAATGAGCAAGAAGACAGAGAGGTATGGGCACTCATTAAAATGTGCATTTATGTGTAAGCAACATGTTTCTGTATCAGTATCATATTGAAACAGGAATTTAGCTAGTTAGCCTATTTCCATGGAAACAAGTTCTGAGTTTAAGTAAGCTTGAAACGTGCAGTGTTGTATAACTGTGTGAACATTCACTGCCTGGAATGTTATGATATGTATTATGTATATATCAAGACAGTAGTGTACATAGTCCCATTTCCTGTCTAAGTCATGATCACAGGATACAAATGTGTCTCTGATGGGACTAACGTAATAACTAGTGATGGGACAAATCAGGCTTCAAATCCTGTTGTGAGTGGGAGTATCCTGAACTAACAAACCAATGCTGGTGCTAAATGAGGCTTCAAAACCCGTGGAGGGTGCTCGCACCCACCACAGATTTTGAAGCTTCATTTGACCCATCTCTAGTAATATAGTAACTATCAATAATTTAATCTGTTGAATGCTTCTTCAACCATCTTTTCATCTTCACTCCTATCTTGCCTACCCTTGCCTTAGGATTACCTTGAAAGAGGTATTAGTGTAGAATATACTTAAAACTGTGGCTTAAAATGGCGATTAAATCCAAGGCTAATTCCTGCATGGCAGCAGCAGTATGTTTTCAATGAGAAAATGCTCACACATTCAAAATCGGAAAGAATACTGAATCTCAAAATGAGTTCTTGGAAAGTGTGAAATATATCCTGAGGGATTTATCACTCAGAAGAATGAATTAATAAGCCCTTGGTCTCATTTATGTTTTGTAGGCCTCCAACAGCCCAGACTAATCTGTTTGTTTATGTACTGGAAGTTTTATAATGTTTTTGAATATGGTAGAATTGTCAAATTATGAATTATGGTATTCTCACTATCAACACACAAAAGGGACAGATAAGACAATTTGCTCCATAACTAGCAAATAAACTCTTTTCCACTGACACATGAGGAACAACATATGAGTCTCGAAATTTACTCGCGTCACATTCGGCCGGCCAGCTAATGTCAGCCAACTCAAATGACTGTCACGCATCCTTTGCATTTTATATTCCCCTCTGTGTTAAAATCCAGAGCATGAACTGAAGACAGGATGCTGTCTAGTTGGCAGCCCTAATCTAAGAGTTTAAGTAAAGCAGCTTAGCAGACCTGACTTTTGATGGATCATCAGCATAGGAAAAAGGAAGTCCTGTAGAGCGTGCCTGGCTTCGAGCCTAGCTGCTCAGGAGTGACACTGATGATTTATGAAGAACCAAGCACAGCTACACATCCCAGCCTTTTGTACCTGAAACATTGTCTCTTCCAGGGCTTGAAACAACACTTCCAAGCGCATCAATTAAACGAGAGCCCACAGAAGACATGTAATTGGCCAGAGGAGGAATGTAACTCCTAATTTACAGATGCCAAGGAATCACTAATACCTGGTCATTCATTTCTCAGATGCTTAGTACAACCACAAGAAAAATGAATCGTTCCTGCACTGTAGCTTATAGTTTTCACTTTAGTGATTCACTTTTAGCACCTTGCTCAAACATCAAAATCTCACTTGGGAAAAAGTGCAGCTTGCTGTTTCTCTGTCGGCTCCCCTGACTTGGGAATAGCAATAGTTCAGACGACCTCGGGAGAATAAAGGCCTCTTTGAGCCATGGTTCGTGAGTAGGATCTGTTTGGGCCAGCTTACGGCTGCAACTTTCATTTTCAGAAGGAATGTAAGTGTAGCTTCGCTTGGCTTTCAATGCACATCTTCTCTCCATCACCACAAACGATGGAAGGAGCTACCATGAAGAACTCTGCTGGAGCTTCACACAGTCTGTTTGCTAAGCTTGGGGCTAAATTTGTGACCTCTGCATAAGCGAAGATTCAATTCATCAGTTTGTCCCAAGGTAACCTTCTGAAAAGCTGATTGTCTCTCGTTTGCAGTGATCTCAGTAACCTTTGAGAGACCTCAGCATTATGATCTTTCTGGAATCATGCTGGTGTTCAGTCATAGCTAATCAAGACTGAAGAACATAAAAATGCACAACCTTTTACAATTGCAGTGCCTTCTGGCTGTGTATGGAGGTGATGCTGTCACAACAAGGCTAATTCTAAAAAAATAGCTGATTCCAAAGGAAAGCATTACCTCAGCATAAATTGTTTTTGGGCTTTAAGGTGCAGGATGGATTGTTTATGGTCCAGCTATTCAGCACATCACTCCAGAAGACCATTGAGATAATCATTATTTGACTTGTGTGCCTTACAGTACTTCCTCAGTACACCCAGATTCACTTATCTTTGACACTCAAAGATCTGTCTAACACGTCTTTAAACCTTAAATCCAGTACCTAGAGCAATACGCACATGAATCTGTCACTAGCTACTTGGGTGATAGAGCCTCAGATTAAAGCATGGCTCCAGGGTACTGATCATTGAAAGCTTTCTGCTCCCAAGTATTGATCTCATATCAATTTGAGCCACCGTCTCACCTCTTGCCATCTCCACTTAGCTCATCTCTACTTCACTTGGCCCACTAGCAGGGATGAGGGGGATGGTCACAACTGTGCCTGTGTCCTCAGCGGCTGGGAGAGCTGGTACTGTGCTTCCTGGAGAGGGGTCTGCAGCCGTCCTGTCAGCTGGCCTGCCTGGAGACCATCCGCATCCTGTCGCGGGATAAGAACAGTTTAGGACCTTTCGTCACGAGAAGTGCCATCCAGACTCTGAGCCGGCACGCGGGTCTCACCCGCACCGAGGGCTCCAACCCTGAGTCCCCCGACCCGGACGTGATGGTGGAGGCGCTCAAATGTCTGTGTAACGTGATTTTCAACAGCGAGGCGGCACAGGAGGCTGGGTCCCAGTTGGGGCTGATGGCCAGCCTGGCCGGGCGACTTAAGCAGTGCCACGGGCATGAGTGGAGCCACGAGGTCCGCTTCTTCGACCTGCGCTTGACATTCCTGCTGACCGCGCTCCGCGTGGATACCCGCGTCCAGCTGGCTCGCGACCCGCGAGGGGTCAGACTCCTGGCGGATGCCCTGGACGCCACGCTGGCCTTGTGCTGGGCGGACACTTTCGAGGTGGAGCGGGCTGACGTGGGGCAAGGCACACCGCCCCCGCCACTTGGCCGAGAGGAGACAGAGCGGGCGATGGAGATCCTCAAAATCCTCTTCAATATCACCTATGACGCCCGTCGCTGTGAGGTGGACGAGGTGAGAGATGCATAGGAGCATCCTTCCGTTGCGTTTGGCGTCTAGTTTAAAACATGGGCTGATCATACACCGCATCCTTCGGCTGATTTGGTTTATGCTTCTTCATTTCCTCTGCAGGAGGAAGCAGCCACATACAGGCACCTTGGCGCCATCCTTAGACACTGTCTGATGAGCTCAGCTGATGGAGAGGACCGCACTGATGAGTTACATAGGTGAGGGGGGACATGACGCTGGTCAAGCAGCCATCCCTGATGGGTTTTCCTATAAAAGGGCCATTTTGTTGCCATTTTTTTTTTCTTTGAAATTGTAACGGAAGACATCAGATGTCTTCAGAGATTTGATTAGGAGACTGTTGTAGCTGTGAATGGAACATTTACTATTGAAGTATCCTGGCCGATGTAACGAGCACAAAGTCGCCCTCGGTTCGGACACACTGAGGAAGTTGGTCATCAGCATCGCTGAAGGGGGTGTATAATCCATTTCCTGTTTGTCGGCTTATTAACAAGTGAAGAAGGAGTGAATCAATAGAAAGTCGACCAATATAGCTGAGTGCTGAGGGTTTTCCTTGTTTATGTTTGTGTTCATTTTTAAAACCATTTTTGTTGATCAGTCTAGAATATCACAGAATAAAATGACATTGCCTGTATCACGTTTACCTGAAGCCTTTCTTAAATATCATTCATTTGGTCTGTGAGACGGACCTAATATTAATATTAGTCATTTCTTATTATTATTCCTTAATATTAGTCATTATCTAATACTGAATCTCAACAAAAAAATCGTTTTGTAGTACCTCAAATGTGATCTGAAAAAATAAATTATTTCTACACAATTACCAGGGCTGATTCATTGGCCATTTGTTTCACAGTAACACCATGAAAAGTCAGCCTGGTTGGACTAAGCAGGCTTCAGTCAAAACACTATGCCAGGGGCTGTCATGTTTGTTGACCCTCATCTCTGATGCCACACCCTCGCCATCCCTCAGCCACACAGTAAATCTCCTGGGAAACCTACCGCTGCCTTGCCTGGATGTGCTGCTCATTCCCAGAGTGCAGCAGGGTTCCATTGAGTACATGGGTGTCAACATGGATACCGTCAACATGCTGCTGGAGTTTATGGAGAAGAGGTTGGATAGGGTGAGTGTCAATCATGACAGCAACGTCCTTATTCGCTCAGGGCGAGTGGGATGTAACCATTTGGTCCTTCTGTATTCTGTATGAGCTAGATGGTCTGTTTTTGTTTTTAATTCTTTTATGGAAGGTACCACTCTGCCCTTAGAGGTTTGCCAAGGTGAGTCGCAGCTGGTCGCCGTGCAACAGCAGGGTGGCGGCCTGTTAACTAAGACAGTCACGAAGGCTGCTGACAATTTCCATCTAAGATCTGGAGGAAGTAGATACAGCCTCAACAGATTAATCTATAAAAGCTGTTTGTCTGTGCACACCAACATCAGATCCTCCAACTGGTGGCTATGAACTGGTTGTTTCCATCCATCCAATAGCAGCATGTCCCCACCCCAGGTGGGTTGGGGTGCACTCTTTCCAGAAGCCAGTCCGTCAGATTCATCCACAGTAAAGCATGCTCTTTGTTTGTCGGTGCCGTATATTTTATCTGCAGGATAAAAAGCTGAGAGAAAGTCTTCTACCGTCCTTGAATCTCCTAACAGAAAGTGCCCGCATCCACAGAGAGACCAGGAAGTTCCTCAGGATGAAGGTCAGACCTTCTGCACACCCCCATTTCCTCAGCTTCCTGGTGTCCCTGGCTGTCAGTGGACATTGCAGGTCCACATGTGTGTTTTGTGTTTTTTTTTTTGTGTTGGGGCACGTGAGCAGGTGCTACCCCCGCTACGCGATGTGAAGAACCGGCCCGAGGTGGGCAACGCTCTGCGCAACAAGCTGGTTCGTCTCATGACCCACATCGACACTGATGTCAAGCACCTAGCTGCCGAGTTTCTCTTCGTGCTCTGCAAGGAGAGCGGTAGGCAGGATACCCCTTTAAACACTCAAGTTCACACTGAAACCTCTTCCAGTGTAGACAAACACTCATGTTCTGTGATGTACAAGACACGTCTTTTTTAAGTTCCCAAGGGTGATAAGCTGACGACTCAGTGGATGGACCTATAGCCCCACACCTACAGGGTTGTGGGTTCAGATCCCCCTCTGTGGTCTGGGATAGGCTCCCCCACAGCATATATTTGCATAGTCGGGGTTTTGTTCATGTTCAAGGTTCAAGGATAGGCTGCTGGTTCAAATCCTAGTTTGCTCTGCTGTCTCGAACTATTGTGAAAATATCAACCGGTAAAATTACAGCAGTTGTCCTTGAGTGATAAAACTTAGATATGAATAAAGATTTTTCCGTTATGTGCAGTAAATATGGTGGCACATTTTACTCAATTATACATTACATTCTCATTTCCTTGTTTGATTTAAAGTCTGCTTTATCTTTAATTAACTCATCAGTGAGATTCGTTAATACCCCCCCCCCCCCCCCCCCCCCCACCCCCCAGGCTCCCCGCGCGCTCAGCTACCCAGCCCACTCCCCGCGAACGGGCCGCGGGCCGCCGGGGGGCTGGGTGCGCGGGGGGGGGGGGGGGGGAAAAAAGAGGGGGGGCCCGGGACGGGGAAGGGGGGGGGGGGGGGTTTTTTGTGCCCCCCGGGGGGGTTTTGGGGGGGGGGGGGGGGGGGGGGGGGGGGGGGGGGGGGGGGGGGGGGGCTTTTGCCCAGGGGTGGTGCATTTACATGGGAAAGGAAAGCACAATAACAAAAGAGTTAAGTGGAATTGTTTAGCACCCCCTGCTGTGGCTCTGTTCTACCCTCCTGTTCTTTTTTTTTTTTTTTTTTAAAAACTGCCTTAAAAAGAAAAACTCAATATTTATGTTACAGAAATTAAGTCGTACCCAGTCTCAAATGTCAAGTTTCTACTTGTGTCAATGTGCGACACGGCTGCTGTCACATGGTTAAAACTCATGAGTATGTTAAAGTGGAAAAAGTCAGATGTTTATGTTTGACGTGGGTAGTGCCTTTTAGCAGAGCCCCTTATTACCTGATCGCGGTGACTGTGAAGACCTGTGCCTCTGGGTCATATTGCTGAAGTGATACACTCATGCTTCTAGACAGATTTTTCAGGCAGGAGACTGGGGGTGAGGTCTTCAGTCATAGCAGGCTGAAGAGTTTCAGCAGTCAGCCAAGAGGAAAACCACCAGGAACATCGAATCCCGAAGACCCGGCTTTTAAGGATCTGGAGACTATTTCCACACAAGTGGTGTCCAATCAAAAAGGTTCCCGGTTTCAGAGGTGGTGTGATGAATGGGTTTACGGCCCTCATATGTGACCGGAAAGAGAAGCTTTCATGGAATTAGGAAGGGGTTGGCGTATGGAGAGGATTGGCATGGAGCAGGCCAGCATTGTGAAGCGTGTACCAGCGGGGAGCGATGAAACAGATGTAAGTGCATTTAGATGTTTATGGAAGCTGTCAGTCCCTAACCTTAAAAGCCAACCAGTTGCCTTAATATTTATCCAAGAGACAAAGAGTGTGAACGATGAGGTCAAACTGAGCATGAAAGGATCAAACATTCTCCAGGAAGGCTACGGTTGCATCCTTGAACCCAAAGGTAATTCAAAGCCATGCAAGGGAGGGGGGGGAAATCCTGGGATAAAAGAGCTGTATCGTGATATCTGCCTCTCAGTTGATGCGGGAAAAAAGACCAAGAAACATCTAAGGGGTATCACGCCAGCCTGGCTCCCTTGCCTGGTCAGCGACAAATCGGGCGTCATTTGGAGAGCAGGGCCGCGCCTTTGAGGCTCCATAATCCCATTGTGGTGAATTACTGTGCACTTGTGGTATTGGTTAGCAGGGATGGGAAACTCTATCTGTCAGAGCTGCACTAACCCGTCCATACAGAAGTCACAGCGTGTTGTTCTTTAAAAAAAAAAAAAGAAAAGAAAACTTTGACATACTTTTCAAAACCTATAAATATGAAGACAGTTGTAGTGTTGTATGCATTTAAATATGCATTTAAACATCTTAATTTAGGGCAAGTTTTTTTTTGTTTTTCAATAATTTTTTGTAAGTGGATGTAGGGAGGGAGCTCTGCTGGGGTTTAGTTACAGGCACTAAAGGCTTTGGGTGGGGGTGCGGGTGTAGAAGGATGGGGACCAAGCATGTAGTTTGATTATTGTGGGGGGGTTATCAGAGTATAAACCCTATCTGGTGAAAGATGGGCAGGATGTTAAGGGACATTCCGTTCCTCGGTTTGCCATTTCCTGTTTCTCCCTCCTCACCAATTCAATAGGGGCCCTCTGTGGTTGGTGGTCTTGAGGCCAAGAGAATTGCATCATCTAATCTTTCAGTTTCTTTCATAGCTAAATCAGTCCCCCCACACACACCCCCTTTTTTTTTTTTTTTTTTTTTTTTACATTTTACGACTTTGTTTATGAGCTTTGATGTGCTCCGTCTAATTGGCTATCTTAAGATGAGGCCTCGTCTGGTTTCCAGCTGCTTAGAGGAATGTACTTCTACATTGTGTGTGTACGTACACACACACACACAGACACATACATGGAATTATAATTGCTGTTTATAGATGTCGCAAGATGACTTTGCTGTAAAGTTGACGAGGGAGACGATTCTGTTAGCAGGTGTAAATCAAGATTACATAACTGCGATGCCAGAGAGCAATGCAGAATACACATCATGTTTGAGCACACACACGGCAGCTTTCCCCAAGCATGGCCGACATGTGATCCTGCTGCATGGGAAGGGTCAACCACGCTGACACAGTTGCACACGCTCACCAGTGCAGGCACCGGCTTGAATGTTCCCACACAAGAACATAGCGGATCTCGTTGCCCCCCCCCACCCCCAACACTGCAGTGTCCCGGTTCATCAAGTACACAGGCTATGGCAATGCAGCAGGCCTGCTGGCAGCGAGGGGCTTGATGCGAGGTGGGAGGGACGGCGGCCACTACTCCGAGGACGAGGACAGTGACACAGAGGAGTACAGGGAGGCCAAGGCCCAGTGAGTGATGACACACCGTGCAGCCAGCTGCGTGTGACAGGCTTTGGGGAAGAGGGAGCCGCAGGGGGTCACTCTGGCTCATGTCCCACCGCCGTTAGCATAAATCCCGTGACGGGACGCGTGGAGGACGAGCAGCCGAACCCCATGGAGGACATGACAGAGGAGCAGAAGGAGCTGGAAGCCATGAAGCTGGTGAAGATGTTCGACAAGCTGTCCAGGTGAGAGGACACACCCCCGGCCCGAAGGTAGTCTGACCTGACCTTGGGTTTGGCGGGCCAGCTGACGCATCTCCGTATGGGTGTACAGATTCTGGCTTCCCTTTTGATTTAACTAATATCTAAATCTTCAGTGTCTGGTCGCACTTTAACTTTAGCTATTTTTATACACCTGGATACAATTTAAGAGGCCTTCAGGGCATGACACTCCTGTACAGTGCCTTACTCCTGTGGGTTTCAGAAATTGGACTGGACTGAATGTTATTCATTTGAATGTACAGAGCTTAAACTCAAAACCAAAGTTGGTAAAGATTTATAAACTCGACGGACGCTGAATGTTGTTGTCTTATGCAAAGCTGTTTTTCTGTTTTTGATAATGAAATAAACACTGGTAATTACAAAGTGCATTGGATAGATTGATTCAGAAAGTGGTGAAGGTGTTGCTATTTATATCAAATGTAAATTTAATGTTAAATTAGAGCTTTATGACTAAACAATTTGAATTACTGGCCTTTAATTTAGGACTTTCCAGTAAGCATCATCACATCACACTGGTTAAGCGTTATAAACCTCTGTCTGCTAGCTGTAACTCTCAGTCCACTCTTGTGATTTGGATGTCAAAGCTGAGTTAAAATGAAATTGTAGTGGTTGGTGAATTTGGATTGGTTAATGCCAATATCAGGTGTTTTTAAAGCACTTAACTCCCTGACCTGACCAAATTCTAGATATCCTAAGGTATCGACATCTGACAGCTGATCAGCCCCAGAAGATGTGCATCACAAGGACACACACTCTAGGCTTACAGGTGCTACCATGAAGAGCACCTTCACACAGACAGGCACTGCTCTGCGGCAAATGCCCCTCCCTTGAGTAGGAGCCATGGAGCAGGTCCTCCCTCCCACACACTAGCTCTGTGGGCTCTACTAAAAATACCCACATGCCCATTCGGCAGGGAAACCCAAGCGTGACTCTGTACTCCATGATTTATGAGCTCCCAAGTGGCGGCTGTTTTTCAGACTTACAGCTGTCACGCTTGTTCCTCAGCTGTGTCACATGCCTGGCGTCATGGGTCAATGGTTTTTGGCCAGCTGTCTGACTGCTTCCAAAGAACTTCCTAGAGACTCCTGGGGCCTGATGGTTCCTGGTGACAATTCAACACTCTCTGAGTTACTGCTGGGCTCCTCTGTACATCATCAGTCATGTGAAGTGTAGTGTGAAGAATTGGCCATCTGCTGGTCAAAGAATATGCAGTTCCCTCTTTGGACAACAGGGGCCAGGAGAGTGTGAACTAGGGACAGTGAAACATGGAAGCCTGCATCTTGCTTTTAGACTGGCCGTGTAAGTGTGACTGTGATTTTTGTTTACAGGGATCATGTGATCCAGCCCATGAAACTGACAGCTGATGGCCAAATGACAGCCCTGGAAGCCAGCGACCTGGAGATGCTGAAGCCCCAGCAACCAAGTCCACAGAACTCCATCAGCGATGAGGACAGCAATTAGGAAGTGGGGAGGGACTTGTGGAGGGGAGGGACTTGTGGATTTTGATGCTGTATGTTAAGAAAGGAGATCAAAACGGACTTACTCTGCTGTGCTTATGTCACACAGCCTGGTGACAAGCTTCCAAGCTCTGGCACAGGATGAATATGACTTTTGGAGAAAAAAATACTAAATAATCGCTCTCGTTGCTGTACAAAAATGCTGTATCTGCCCAGCGAAGTTTTTAATCTTCATAGCAGGCCCAGAAAAGTGACAAGGTTAAAATAACACTGAACCCCCATCTCTCTTTTGATTTCACGTTCTGTTACTCTGTTGCTATCCATGTTCCACAAACAGTACTTTTGCACAGCACTGCTAATGTAAACTCCAAAATCTTCTTGCATTTTGAGTTTTGCCTAATTTTGTAAATTTTCAAGTTTTATTGAGATTATCCTTTGGCTCTAAATAATTCTGATAAATGTCAGGTCTTTAATGAAGGCAGGTGATGTTTTTAATGAAATGGAATCCTGCAGCCAGCCGTTAACTGAGCTACAATCTGGCTGTTTAAAAATGCAAAAATATTAAGCATTCGTTTGGACAAGGGTTTATCAATTAATGTTTGTTTCCTGAAATATTACAGAACAAAATTCAATATTTTATCGTGAAGTGTAATTGAGATGAACTTCTCAAAAGATGGAATTTCCTTTATGACACTAATATTCTGGAGAGCCCTTTAGTACACACATCTAGTGTCATTTTTGGGTTCAAAATTCACAATTAATAATGACAAAAGGAGGGTAAAATATATTAAAAGACAAAATAAATTGTACTCATCTTTAATATAAGTTTAAAAATCCTCAAGTGATATTCCTGTTTTCTCCATATTTAATAAAAGATTGAAGTAAGCACCAATTAAAACATCTGTTTTAACACATTTATTCTGTATTTATTTTGGATAAAACAGTTCATCTATCTGGTGCCAGTGAGGGAAAAGGGAACGTTCCTGATAGCGAAGTCCAATGTCATTACATGTAAAGCGTGACCAAACAGGATCAACTCCCTTCCAAAGACAGCAAGCTCAGCTGCTGTTCCACATCACAGACAGCTGCATTACGTGCAGAGAACTCTGCTGCTTCAGCCTGATAACTCTCAAGGCTAGATCAACATGGCAGGGGCTGCTGAAGCCCCCTGGCTTCTGAGGTGGCGCCAAAGTCCTCTTGCATGGAGCTCGGGAAAGGACCCTTGGTGATCTCCTCAGTCTTCTTTGAAATTTGGAGGTGTCACATTTTAAAAAGACAGCTAAGAGGATTCCAGTGTTTATTTTTGTCCTTTGCTATTCGCAGGTGCCAGAGAAGATTGTGTAGGGTTAACCAAGGGTCTGAATGAAAACAGAGAAAGATTCAAAGACCCTGCATATCCTTAGCCCAGATTTGGAAAAATGTGCAAAGGATCAAAAGTTACGCATCAAAATTCCTTGCTTTCCACAATTTTAGTTAAACGTGGCAAAGGTCTGACCTTCATTTACAAATGGGTGTCCTGCATTGGACTGGTGATCATTTCAGGGTATGCCCGTCTACATGTCTTGGACTGGCTCCATATCTCCAGGTAATGGTTTTTAAGATGGCTGTATGAGGTGTACGTGAGCATCATAACTTTTTGCTGGCGTCAGCCATAAGTACTTCCAGTTCCTCCTTCCAGCCCACGGCATCCAAAAGCTTATGCACCCCCTCCACGACGTCTCCCAGCTCGATCACGTCCTTCAGCCGAGGTGAGCGCGAGGCAAAGGGTCCCACCAGGTCCCGGTTGATCAGCAGACGCGGCACAGACCTCTGAACGGCATAGGCCAGGCTGGCGAAAGGCTCCACCTACATCAGATTATTACAGGATGGCACTAGTTAGTGGCTGATCTCCCAGGAACCACAAGTAACAACATACCGGAGCTTGCAGAACGTTCCTTATGGTGTGAAGTGGTTCAGTTTTTCCGTTCCCGGCCTGAACTCCATGGTTCTTCCACCAGGCAGGCTCACCTCCAGTGAGGTCCCCATGATGATGAGAAGATCAGCGATGGGAAAATCAGTCAGGTACGTGAAGAATTGCAGAGGAAGTTGCTCACCGAAGAACACGATGTCAGGCTTGATGACACCTTCACAAGTAGAACACTGGGGCACGGTCCCTGCCATGATGTCAAGCTATTAGGCACCAGGAAGAAAAATGTTAGAACATTTTTTTAATTACAGTAAGACAATAATTTGTATTATCGCCAAAGTTTGCATTATTAAAATTATAAAAAGAATCAGATATTTTACAATTCAGCATCATACATGTGTTCCTTCAAATCTTTTAATTAACATTCTCACTTGCCTTACCCCTCCTGTCAAGGCATGACTGCAAAATTACCCAGAAGGCAATACAAATTAGACATTCCAGGAAATAAGCAACGTTATGCCTTTAATGTAACACACCGTTCACAGACACTGTTCGGAATAAGTGGTTAGAAGTTGGGTGGGTGTAACCATGTTGACTGGGTTATCCTAGGAAACGGAACCAAGCAACACTCACTCGCAAATCCTCGCCAGTGTACTCTTTCCGGCACACAGTGCAGGTGGCAGTCGCAAAAGAACCGTGTGCTTCCACCAGTTTCGCAGGAGGGATCCCTGCCACTAGAACCACACACACAGTCTGTCCATTTGTGTGAAGAGTCAACTTCAATACACTTAACGATTCCTAACCCGAAGCACAACAGAAGTCAAATACAGGTGAACACTATTAAAAAATGATTTGTTATTCAATTATTTTTAAAAATCAGATGCACAAAACTAAATAAATCAAAGTTTTTCAAAAAAAAAAAACCCTTTTTATTTTTGCGATACCTTTGTTGACCCCGTGCCAATTTTGATCATTTTTGGCAGAAATAGGCCTTAAGAAAACCGTAACAAAACATCAATTTTATTTTCCATCATATCTGTTTTATGTACTCCCACTGTACCGTGTAACACAAAAAACAAATCTGACTAATGTTCACAAAAATAAGCATCAAAATCGGGTAACAGTCAGGTCAAAAACTGATAAAACAAGTCATACGGTTAGAGCAAATGTTCAAAGTGTCGTCCGTTAGCTTTCACACAGGCCTGGAGCCATTAGACAAAAGTAAAAAAGGTTTAGTTTTCTTTGAAACATGGTGTATATGTTATATGACGTTGGTCCAATGAAATCTGTTCACATGCACAAGGTCCAAATCTGATTAGACAGCACAGCCTCGAAGGGGGTCCTTTATCGGTGGGTGCATGCACAGTGCACGTGTACTCACTCCGCTCCAGCCCGTCGATGTTCTGCGTGTACAGCTTCAGCAACTGGTCTTTGTCATGCAGGAGTCGGATAAAGTAATGGGACACGTTGGGCCGGTAGTTTCCTGGGTACAGCTCCTTGGCCAGCGTAAAGAATGGCTTGGGATTATGGTGGAAGTAATTGATATCAAAGATGGCTTCAGCGTACGGCAAGTTGTACTGTTGCAGGTTGTCGTACAGACCGCTGCCGGGCGATCTGTAGGTATAAAGGATTATACATTATTTTCGGAACCCAGCCACGGTTCCTGGCCACAAAAATATCCCCGCAATCCAGCAACCAAACAGGAATTGAGGGAAGAACGTTACACCTGAAGTCTGGGATCCCACTCGGCGTGCTGATTCCTGCACCCACCATCACCACGACTTTCTTGTACTCCCGCTCCCGAATGCCCCTGGCGATATCCACCAAGGTTTTCTGCGAAGGAGGTGCATCTCCTCCCTGCGTGAGCTGTCCCCGATGCCAACTCCAAATGTGAAAATGCCTTCTGAGAATGAAGAGAGAGGACTGTTGCCAGCATATATTGCGACAGGCAGCTCTGCAGAGCTCTTGTGCTAAAATACAAAAAAAGTGGCCGAAATCAAACCGTGGAGCAGCAGCTTGTGGTTACACACCCATCAGACAGACTGAGAGGCCACTGAAGTCGGGTTCCTGAACTTCCTAAATGGTCATGCTCGAGGTGAGGGATTTTAGCTGGCGTTGACGCGATGCAGGACAAGCTCCTCAGCTTTGCCACAAAAGCAGAGCAATGTTCTGGAACACACCGGATATGAGGCTATTTTAATCTGAAGATTGCATATGATGCTAGAGACAGAATAATAGTTTGTGAAGACATTTGAGCATCTCATCCCTATGATTCCTGAAAAGCAAAAACCAATATTTTTTTAACCCCCACAGTGCAAGTCTGCACTACATCCTCCAGCACCTACACCCTGTCTGTGGTTCCCATTCAACACCATTATTCCAAAGGAGCTAAAGGAGAATGCAGCCAAGGGTTCCAGCTGTCAGTGAATTACAGACAATCTGACAGACAGGAACCAGTTTGAAGAGCTGGGAGAACTTCAGGACTGCTGCACCTCAAGGGTGTGTTCTTTTACAATTCTTTTCTCTCTGTACACAAATGATTGTATATCTGAGGACCATTTCATCAAACTCCAGGAATTTGAAGACATCACTCTGATAGGCCTTAAACCTGATGGTGATAAGTCCATACACAGATAAAATTTGGACAGCTGTCATCTTTGGTCACTCAAAACAATCTAGACTTCAACTGTAAGATGGTGATTGACTTCTGGATACAGCCACCTCCCACTTGACTTAAATGTTTCAACAGTTGACATGGCTCACTCATTCCTGGTTACTGTCCTCTCCTAGGATCTCACATGAGATGAGAACATCACCAGCATCACAAAGAAGGAACAGAAGAGGATGATCTTCTTAAACAAACCCCAAGCAGAAGGAATCCAGCTCTACACTCTGGCCCCTGAGTCCATCCTCTCATCCTCAGTTGCTCTTTGGTACAGTGCTACATCAGCTTATTCCAAAAAAAAAAACTGCAGTGTATGGTCCAGACTGCAGAAAAGATTACGAACAGCCAGAGGGTCATGGCTCCCAAGTTGAAAAACCCAGAGAGAGAGAATTGTATTGGGCATTTAATGCAAATTCTCCTAAAAACCAATTCCTTGGATATGGAATATCCTCAGTGATTTGTTTCTGAATTTGGATTACGGTCAAATAGGATATCTTTCAAATTAAATAGTGAACATGTTGTAGTATTGACAACAATGGCCTTTAACTATGTCATGTTGAATAATATTAATAATAATGTGTGAATTTCAGGATACAATCTGTCAACTGATCTGAGTTATGATCGCCTTAATGTCCAATACACATATGTACGAAAACAATCAGGCTTTTTAAAACCAGACAGTAGAATGTATACATATCCATGTACCGTCAAGTCTACTTTACCTTTCACAGAAGACAATCCTATTGACTTTGACCCTATACCAGGACAAAATCTAAATGGCCGAAGCCGACTTAACGTGGACGTTATCATGTCTGCTTCAGCACTGTTTTGTTAGGTCATTTATTTCGTTCATCAAACGTGAAAATGGGTTATCAGAATTAGTTGCACTCCACACCAAACAAAGACAAATGCTCCCGTAAATAATGACAACAGAGCGCTCGCTCTTTTGAGGTTGGCGAACTCTAATTACGAAATAGCGTTATTACCGTAATATCCGTTGAATATGCTCTTAACAGAAAACAATTTTAGATGTAACTGGCACTATTCTCCCGTTGCCATGTGTATGCAAGCTGCTATTATTGATATAATTATTAGACTAATTTTGATCGCTGTTGTTTTTATTGAGAACAACACCAAACCTAGGAAGCACACTTTAAACGATTGTTCGACTTTCTCTATACCACAGTTACTAAGGTAAAAATGGCCGCCGGCGCGTTACCCAGAGAGCACCGCGAAAGCCGTGTGTCTGTTTGAGGTTCTCTCATATCCGCTGTTGTGTTTCACGGAGCGATATATCGTAAGAGAGCGGCGGTTACCATGAAAGATGTCACCGGGTACCTCAAACAGCAGCAGAGCAAGAGCTCGACGCCGGAGATGGCGACGGAGTGGCACACTTTGGAAGAGCTTTACAACAAAAAGTAAGGAGCCGAAATGCAGAGACACTGCGTGTGAGAGTCGGAAACATGCGCTGAGTCATGTAGCTAGCTGACATGGGCAGGCCCCCGCATCTGGGGACGGGTTTCTCGGCTGATCTGCTCACACAGTGGGTGGGTGATTGAGTGATTATCCATCGATCTATTGGTTTATGGAAGTACAGCCAAGATGAGTGAGTGTTGCGGACTGTGCGTCTTCAGTTTGTGCTCTGTCATGCCCCCTTCCTCCTCTGGCTGCCTGTAGACTGTTTATTCATATCTAGCCAGTCTAATAGTGTCACTGCCATTACGAAGTCCGTGTCATTTCTCACTTCAGTATCTAATATCGCAAGATAACGAGACGTTTAAAGTTGGCCCTTCTGTGACAGCGTTTTCAGAAAGTCATGTGGAGATGGTATTTGTTAATAACTAGCAGTCGCTGGTACTGGGCACTGCTCTGTTTTGTGGTTTCCGCGTTGTAATGTATGAGAGTTCAGGTTTACGTTTGCCTAAATGGGCTTTTTCATTCCGAATTTCATATTCTTGTCTGCATCGTGATAACGAATCCACTGCGCTGGCCTCTCTTCTCTGAATTAATCAGGTTGTGGCACCAGCTCACACTGAAGCTAATGGCTTTTGTGCAGGATCCTTGCTTTGCCACCGGTGATGGACTCATTCAGGTAAGTGTAGGACTCGAAGGACCGTGGAAATGCTGTTTAAATAGAGCGATCATAAATTTCAAAGAACCAACTTACTGTATCCTTGCCTCTTTAGGCATCCCCTAGTCTTGGCTTACTCTGGTGTCTTTTCAATTTTTTATAGTTATATGAAAACTTTCTCTGTGACTTTGAGCACAGGTAAGTTTGATACTGAGGTAAGGCTTAATTCTATGGAATAATCAATCCCGATCAGCTGCTCAGGAACTGTAGTTTCATGATGCAGAAGTTTTTCCACGTCTGACAGTTTGTTGAGATGGGATGGCAGGCGTGTTGCTGAAGGTTTCAGATGGACTTTGACAGAAGCCTAGCATTTTGACCTAAAAGGAGACTGCAGATCTCCCCCCCCCCTCATCGTTTCTGTCTTCTCACAAATCTAGAATCAACCCACTGTCCCTGGTGGAAATTATTCTCCATGTAGCCCGACAGATGATAGGTAAGGAAGCAGTTCTCATTTATTATATCATTTTGGGGTTACGAAAAATGTTTTATTATGATAAACATGCAACAGTATGCATAACTGTTAAATGTATATTTATTATTAGGCAATATATAGATGTGTTATGCTCATAGCTCCACCACCCCTTTTAAATGACTGAATACCCCATTACCTCGTGCTGCTGTGTACTTGCATATGGATCATGTGATGGTAAAGCCCACTTTACTTGACTTTACAGATCCCAATGTTGCCATCGCCTTCCTTGAAAAAACTAAGGAGAAGGTGATTGTCTGTGTTGTTAATCTGTTATGACCGTTGTCATAGTAACATGCAGTATGACACTCTGCAAGGCCGTGTTCTTTCAGGCTTGCATTTACTGTCTCCGTCGATAAACTAGGTGAAGAGCAGTGAAGAAGCTGTTATCCTCTGCAAGACTTCCATCGGTAGTCTCAAGCTGGAAGTAAATGACCTCCCAGCAACAAAGGTAAGTGCTGGGCCTGTGGTAGTACCAGTTATCTTTACTGCTTAGGGGAAAATAAGAACATTCAAGATGAATATAATTATATTTCCCCCCCAGAAACTCATTGAGGAGGTGGAGGAGATGTTGAATAACTTGCCCGGTGTGACCTCCGTCCACGGTCGATTCTACGACCTTTCCAGCAAGTACTACCGCATCATCGGCAATCACGCGTCTTACTACAAAGATGCTCTACGCTACTTGGGATGTGTAGACGTTAAGGACCTTTCAGGTAGTGTAGAGGAAAATCATCTCAATGCTCTCTACAGTGACGTACCCCAGCCTTGAACTCGTGTGTTTGAAGTGTTTAAGTAGATGGCTTAAACTGGGGAAGCAGTTTTGGGTATAATTTTTTTTTTTTTTTTTTTTTGGAAACCCCCACCTTCCCCACACAGAGGCTGAGCAACAGGAGAGAGCATTCACACTCGGGCTGGCAGGACTCCTAGGAGAAGGGGTCTATAACTTTGGAGAGCTGGTAAGTAACTTTAGTGTATCTAAAACGTGGTACACTTACCTGGATAATTTAATAGCTCAGTATCAGAACCTGCTCTGGGTTATGATAGCAGATCCCTGAAGTGAAACTGGCAGCCTCTGTCTTGTGATTCCAGGTCCAAAAGCCACGTGGGCTTCAGTCTTACTGTTGATTAATTGCCTCCGTTAATTACGGCACCTTTTGAAGCCGAGCCTTTAACACTGTCATTAACAGCTCTGGAACGTGTGCTCTTCCCCGCAGCTAATGCACCCGGTACTGGAGTCTCTCAGGAACACAGACAAGCAGTGGCTGATCGACACGCTTTACGCATTCAACGGGGGCAACGTGGAGAAATTCCAGGCCTACAAGAATGCGTGGGGTCAGCAGGTGAGGGACGAATCATTTTATCGTAACTTGATGTTTGATGAGTTGTAATCTTATACCACTTCTTCTCTTTAAATTTGACATGTTTTTTTTCCCCACAGCCTGATCTTGCAGCCCAGGAACACAAGCTGATGCAGAAGATCCAGCTGCTTTGTGTCATGGAGGTATGTGCACTTCTTAATAGGTCCCCCCCCGCTCCCAAGTGTTTCCACATTAACATTTCCTTTTCTGTCTCCGCTCAAGATGACTTTCACTCGTCCAGCCAATCACAGACAGCTCACCTTCCACGAAATCGCACACAGTGCCAAGATCCCAGTGGAGGAGGTCAGTCGTGGGCACCTCAAGTTGTACCGTCATAGTCTTCCTCACATACATGGGCTGTTTCCTCCCTGTTCTGGCTGAAGAGGGAGTTCCAAATGTATCACGCCCAGTGTGAACCGCATGAGTCCATCCTTTCAGCTCTTACCTCCCCACAGGTGGAGCTGCTGGTGATGAAGGCGTTATCAGTAGGACTGATCAAGGGGAACATCGATGAGGTGGATCAGCGCGTTCAGATGACCTGGGTGCAGCCGAGGGTATTGGACCTGCAACAGGTGAGGACGCGTTTTCCAACTTACACTTTCGACGACAACGGCGAGCCGAGGAATCGGGAAAGCATCCACCCCTTCATGCAACGCGGGCTCCGGGGCTTTCACTGATCTTCTGTTTTTCTTGTTGTGGTTCCAGATCAAGGGCATGAAGGATCGCCTAGACCTGTGGTGTGGTGACGTGAAGAACATGGCCATGCTGGTGGAACAGCAGGCGCATGACATCCTCACCTAGAGTGACTCTCCGACTTCCTAAGGGCATCGCCTCCGACTCTGTTTTGGAGGAGTGACTGTAAGAAGAGCTACAGCACCCAGCTCAACATTAAATGATGGAACCTCTTCTGAGTACTGTTTTATATGTCAAGTTGGGTGCCATGTTTTACGTCTACCTTTAAAAAAATGTTTTGGACCACTTTTTTATTCGCGTGTTTTTCTTTTGGCCCAGATAAATCAGACGGCCAGCTGCATTTTACTGAAAAGTGTACGTCGCGGAGTGTTTAATCTGTTAATTACAACAAGCGCAGTTCCTTTCTATAACCGCCCATGTTCAGTTTGGGATAATAGTCAGGATATTTAAAATATGTAATTATTTCCTTTTGTACTGCACAGGTTAGTTTGGTGAAACTACCACCACTTGATGACAGGGAATGTCCACCCCCCCAGACTTAATAAAGTTAACCAGCTTCATCACTCCTTCACTCCTCTTTTAGTTCTCTGCTTCAGCTACTTTAATATTTAAATGAGATCATTTTTATGGAAGACTGTATCAGTTCCAAATCAATTTATATAAATTGGCCAAAAGTGAAGAACTTCTCTAACTTGAGAGTTGAAATCTGTATGAACTAAGACCATATAGGGAAAAAAATTCCATTTACTGGTATGATGTGAGGAAGAGGATGAAAAAACTGCGACCAGGCAAATAAATACAATAAAGTGAGATGACAAATCCCATATGTGACGATCTGGGGGTGCCATACCCCCTGATCACCCAATCCTCGGCACCAAAGCTCATGGTTCCCCTTAATTGGAGCCTGCGTTCCACACAACCTGGGTGTCACCTGTTAGCTCCTCCAGGGCACAAAGGAGCAGCAGCAAGTCAGGGAGGGTGAGACAGGACCTGTGGGCCCATTGCAGGACAAGCCACTGGGGCAGGATGGGCAGTGAAGTGGCTGAGGGAGATCACCACCTGCCATGAGGAATGACCGTTTCCCAGGACCGTGTGACCTCGCCTGGTTGTGTCCTGCTCCACCTGCCCTGTGTGTGCTGATGTGTTCTGCTGCACCAGTCAATAAATGCATCTCCCTTTGGGAGATGCAACAGCAACTTTGGTGGTCTGTGTCTGTCCTCTGACACACATAAACTGATAACTGGTCCTTTGATGGATGGTGACAAACATCAGTTAGCCATATAATATATTGCCATGTTTTGCCATGAGTCTTATGTTCCAAAAATTTAAGAACTTGGTTTTGTGCTGAATGCTAGTCCCTTTTTTGACAAATTTTGCTATCTCCATACAAGTATGATGTTATTGCTGTGAATTTCATGCTCAAGATAGTCTTGTGTAACTTTCAAGTAGCTGAGAAGAGAACACAGTTAACGCAGGCTATATTTCATGTGGTAATAGCTGTGGTCTTCTAAAACAGTGAATTAGCCTCCATCAATCACTGAATGTGTATGTCCTATCTAGTGCTTCCTGTGATATGTGGTTTTGATGGACTGACAGGTGTGGTAATCTGCAATATTACTTCATGCAGAACACTAGATGTCTTGGTCAATCTACTGGCCTACAGTTACATGGGGCAGACTAAGCTGCATTACACTTTGCAGGCTTTCAAAATCAGTATAATTCTTTTAAACATTTTTGAAGGTTTTGCCATTTTCCCTGGTACTTTTTATCATGGGCCATCATGTGCTGTGTAATGTAATACACTAACATCACTATGAAAAAACTTGCAATACATCCTTAAAAAGAACCCCCCACCCCCCAACACACAGGAGGTGTGGTTCACAATACTATAAGCGCAACAGGGAATTCACCTGAAAGTGAACTGTGAATCAACTGCCCAAGTAGCAAACCTATACTATCTCAGCTAGTAAAGTAATTCTGTCCCTTGAGCTTACCTTCCAATTCCTTCCCATCTTATCCATTCCTGCTTGACAATGGAAAAGGTCTCCCGTAACTGACTATATCCTGATTACAGCAGAACAGGTAGATATTCTCAAACTATAGCTATTCACCTCTGTGCTTCTATTTCTAGACTAACTGGATCTATTGAGACTTTGGTTTCTGTTTGCACCTGATGTTTAGAGTGAGGAAAATACACTTTTTATACATGATATTGGGGAGGGGAAAAAAAAGCTTGCACCTTCCTATGAACATTAACTTTAAGATTCAAATTATACAGCAAATATCTAGCAATTGGTCAAAACTGATGCAATGAGATGAACCAAGCAAACGAATCTCGTGAACATTTATTAGAAACTCAATGCGTGAACGTCAGCTTCTTCACTGGAGGAATGCCTTCTGGAGGGCATGCTTGTCATGGAGCCGTCCTTCCATGCACCATCAGCGTTTTTTGTATTCGTCCAGGTTAACCAGGATATAGCCTGAGGGACCCAGGACTGTCACAAACATGGTAACCATCGCAATGACCTGCTCCTGGAGGACACACAGTGACAGCGAATAATACAGTCGGTCTAGGTACAGTCATACGCCTGAAGTTTGTAGGTCTAACAGAAAACAGTTATATGATCCAATCACTAACTCCCTCACACATTTAACGCTTTGAGGTTCTGATGGCCCACAATACATATCATAGTGCACAGAAACGCTGTTGATTTGGGATACTTTTATCTTACTGTTACATGTATTCACGTAGGAAGGTCACTGGTGATAAACACGGGTGTACAGGCGACCACCAGCAACGTCACGGAGGAAAAGAAACTGCGCAACCGTCTGCATTTCTGATACAAATATACACACTATAAAGTAAACGAATTTAAGATTTCAAAAGAATCATGCAGATTTAAAGTGTTAATGCGCTGAAATTCCGAACAGTTCACTTTGGTGGCTTTCGGCGGACATGAGTAAGTTAAGCAGACTACTTTTCACGCGCATGAAGAAAAGTTTCCTTTGAGTAACCTACATATCATACGTGGTACTTTGTAAACTTCAGTTCAAGACGTTCAAATTCCGATCTATTTTGGCCTATCGATACACAGTCGACCAGAAAATACGTGTTAAAATGTCAACTTTAATAAAAAATATACACATAAATAATTAAAGGAGCAATTAAGAAAGTAAGTTTAACAACTTAATTAAACACTCATTAGATAGCCGAGGTTCCACAGGACGTCTGAGAACCATATGGAATACTTACAGCAACCGTCACGTTGTGTTTGGCAGGTTTGGACGAAATGCTGGCTTTGGAGGTGATCGTAGACCTCAGAACAGCTCGGAGAAACTGGGAAGAGCGACTGAACGCAGACATGGTGCTTTAAAATTAAAATGTTCCTCTCCAGTAAGTCCTGGTTAAAGGACCGGGGCTCTGACTATAGCTGTGGAGCTTTTAAATGTCCTTCAAGAACAGCCTGGCGTTTGTTTCTCTGCCAAGTGTAATATAAGGCCAAGATTTAAAAAAATAAAAGAGCTTGACTGCCAACCCTGCGGGTTAATAAACTCCGTCCTGAATTCTAACTGGTCTGTTAGATCCTGGCTGTGGACCTTTAACTTTTACACAGGAGCAGCGTCACTTTATTTCCTGTCTTTAGAGAGTACATACATCTAGCTCGAAATAAAATATATATATATATATATATATAATATGATAAATTAATACATTTCAACAAGTATATTTTTATTGGGCAGATATGATGCCTTGTTCGACGGTATCTGGAGTCACGAAATTGATCTTTCTATAAGCTTTGACGGCTGTTCAGTCACTCTGAGCTGCTAGATCGAGATAAGATGTTTTCATGTGATGAAAAGACTACGATACGAACACAAAAACAACATAATTTTCCTCAGAGACGTTTTGCCACAACATTTCAGCAAGCTCTGCAAATTATGCGTGCAATATTGCAAAGACGCGCATCATTTTAAGCATAAATGGCTGGTTCAGTAGTCTATAAATAACGGAACACTATATTTTCCGCTGTCAATAACCTTCGGATTTTTCTGATTTCCACTGGTTTCACATTTTGAAGTCCTGAAACAAAATTTTGAAAGAATGTTTGTTTAAAAAGTTAGTGTATTGTAAATCGATACCATATATTCAGTTATTTACAGTTATATATTCACATCTGTTTTTATTATTAACATAATTTTCCTACCTTTTAGAACTGTGTACCAGCTGTCGAGTCCGAATTTGTACATATTGTTTTCTTCAAAATCATTCACATATCTTCTTCCATCTGTAAGTCAATGAGTACTTCTTAATATTGACTACTTTCTGTAAAGTAGTGACTGACACTTGGATGGTCTGACGGACACATTGACCCCAGTTCTGGCCATTTTGAGAAAACGCGTTATTTTTTTAATTTGATCTTGCTAGCCATTGTGACTGGCACAGAAACTGAAAAATTGTGGGTCAGTTGACCATGGGACCACCCATTAACGTACTGGACACACTTTAACAGCAAGCACTTCAGGGCTTAATCTGCAAAAAAAGAGAAAGTCTTACATTTTCCTTTGAGATACAGCATTGACTGTGGGCCCCAGTTTTTTGCATTCAGTCTGTTCTGCTGGAATTACACAGAATAAGCTAATGGTTATGTTGCTGAGTACTAGAAACACAATATGTCCACCAATATTGTACTTATTTCAGAATATTTTACCTTTGGTGCTGAGCTTGATGGCACCACCAGGAAGACCAATATTATTGTGCAAATCAGCATTAATGTTGTTGTTGTTTTCTGTAAACAAATTAGGCCACTTTATTTTACATTTACATTACTACATTGAAACACTCAGAAACATTTACCACACAATATATACTGTATACTGTTCACTTACCATTTCTTCCAGACCAACACTTGTTTTTGGATCACTGGAGTAATCTGTTGCTATCCAGTGGTTGTCCTTTTATTCACATCTATGACTGGAAAACAACGGGATCTCGGGTTCAATACCTCCCCCTGTGCACGGAAACTCTTGAAGGCACATATCCTCAGGTGGGGAAAAGCGAAGACATTAAGCTGAAAACAAAAGCTCGCGTCAGATCCATAAAACCTGTAATGAAAACAAATGGCATAACGATTTTCCAGCATTTGCCTTTGTTAAAGTTTTCCACAGCACTGGGATAGAAAAACAGCACAACTACAAAAGACTAACTTTCCTGTGTCAAATCATAAATTTGAACTATACATTTCCCAAAAAATTAACATTCAAAACTGCAGCTAGCTGAATATTATTCAATGTTAGTATAGGATTTCCTGAATCGAATACGGTAGAATGTTGATTATCCAAACCACTGCCACCCAAAAAAACTATTTAAAAATGACAGTATCTGGGGAGTATAAATACAGTGATTGTGAGTTGTTGTTAATGTACTTCTTACTTACTGCACTTTCTTCTTACTTCCCTCAGTGAAACATTGCTTAAAAAAATATGGTATCTACTTTCACTGCAGTTGTTCATATGTTGTAGTAATACTCCTGTCTCTTAATTAATGTGTTTGTTTCTGATTACATTACTATATTGCCAATAGTATGTGGACACCCCTTCATCAGCTGTTTCAGCCATACCCATAGCTAACAGATGCTTTAAAGCAAGCATACAGCCATGCAATGTCCATAGAGAAACACTGGCAATAGAACAAATCATACTGAAGCATTCAGTGATCATCAACATGGCACTGTAATAGGATAACATTTCGCAAATAGTTCTTAACTTTCTGCTCTGCTGGAGCTGCCTTGGTCAGCTGTAAGGGCTGTTATTGTGAGGTGGAAGCATTTTGGACCAACATCAGCTCAGCCACTGTGTGGTAGACCATGAAAGAGAAGACCAAAATGGAAGACCTTTTGAATGAACTGGAGCACCAACTGCAAGTGAGGCCTTCTCACCCTACATCAGGGCTGGACCTCAGGGCTGAATGAACATGAATTCCCACAGCTGACACATTGCCTAGGGATGGTTTGGAGTTCTGCAGATTTCAGCCACTCTCTTCTTCAAACACTGGTTTGGTCTACTGGATGTTTTACAACATGGACACTAACATGAATTTAAACTGAGGCTGAATGGACTGAACATGATGCTTTTTCCTCTTATTATTTCCACTTAGCTTTTATTTAATGGTGGCATTATATGTTATTAGGGGAGGGGCTCCTACTTCAAGGATTGTGGATTCAAATCCGACCTCTACCCTGTTTGTGTGCATGTTCTCCTAGTATTGTGCACATTTCCTCCAAGTACCCCAGTTTCCTCACGCAGTCCAAAGACATGAGATTTAGACTCTGAATCTGTCTCTGAATTGCCTGTTGTGTGTGTGTGTGTGTATGAGTATTGCCCTGTGATGTCTTGGCATACCATCCAGGGTGAAGTTAAGGCTCACTTTTAGATGTGTGGCAGATACTGAAAATGACACAATTTTTATGAAATCTGAAATCAGAGCTTAATAGATCAGAGTACCCAGAGGCACCCCACAGGGAGAACATGCAAATTCTACCCATAGCTGGGGGTGGGATTTGAACCCTCAGCCTTGAAGCCTCTGTGCCTCACTTTCATTTTCTCCATTTAATTTATCACTTGCCAACATAAAGGTATCACACAAATTCAAAAAGGTTTTTAAAAATCATGAAAAACAATTCTAATTATAGCAGCAGATTTGCTCAATGGGTAGCACGGTTGGAGGTTCAAATCCCACTGTGGTCTGTGTGCATATGGAGTCTGAATGTCCTCATACGTACAGTATATTGTGGGTTTTCCTCCCACAGTTAGGAGAAATGGTGTCCCTAAATTTCTTGTCATGTGCGTGGGCCTTGAGATTGTCTGGCATGCTCTTCAGGGTGTTTCCATGCTTTCTGCTCCTTGTTGCTTCCATAGGCCTCAGGTTCCATCCACTACCCTGTATTGGATGGATGACCATCAGCGGTGATGATTAACAATCACAGCCATGCCCACTAGAGGGAGTAGAGGAGAATATCCATAAATTTTCCAAGCAAATATATCTTAATAAAGTGGGAATATCGGAAAGTTAAGTACGAACATGAGTTGATTTGATGTCTGAAGCTGTAGGAATTTCTGGCATGAAGGAATAAGAAAGTTATCCTAGGCTATTAAAAATTAGTGCTTCTTGGAGTTTTTTGAAAAATACAATATCTATAAGTAATGTCTATAATATCTACAAACTATGCAACAATAATTTTGAAATTAACATTTTTTTCTTTTAGTTTTATACCTCACAAATATATGTGGATTCAAGTTTCCCAAAGTAGAATTTGGGAATATAAGCTATTGCTGATTTATTTCTGTGTTTATGTCTTTGTGTACTTTTTTCAGATTTTTAAAAAAATGTTATTTAAAACAAAAAACTTTAAATTAAACAGACCAAAACCTGTGCTATTTCACATATACTCGTATATTGATTAAGCAGGAATAAATAAAATAAATATGCAACAATTTAACATAACTAATTTGGAAACAAATAACAGCAATAATACAGGAGAAACAGTCTAGTGTTATGAAACAAAAATATGATCAAAAAAGGAGTACAGGGATTTATAAGGAATGAATTAAAATGTGTATATTAAAAGCTTAAAGAAAGGCCCTTATTTTGAATAAAATGTAAATGCTTCCAAGAAACCAGTCATGTGGTATCCATTGAGACTAGGCTTGCAGGCCCCTGCATGTAGATATTGACTGTACGATTTGCGCCAGGCGCTGGCCAAACTCCTGCAGAATCATCGCCTCAGCTTGAGGTAAACTGTAGCCTTCCTTTTCCACCTCCTCGGCTCGAGTAATAAGGCTGTCGCATGTTGTTTCGACGTCGTTGAGCGTGACACACGCTGGAGGACACCTGTTAAACACAGACATCGATGAAACCTAGGAAAACAGGGTCACATCTGGCATTATCTGCAATCCATTGATCAAAAAGACCAGAGATCAAATAAGGCTAGTGAAAAAAACTCTGTCCTTCTGGGTTTTTGCAAACCCTGTCATTCATTTATTCACAGGTTTATATAACAGCAAATGTGTCATCTCAGAGACAAATGAGATTACACATTTAGTCCAATATCAATCAGCATATCCAACTCCGTGGAAACATATGTGCCTTTTTAGCAGAATTAAAGTATTACATTCAAAAAAGTATACATTCCTAATATTGTAGAATCTGTACTGTGGAATCTTATTCCAATGTCAGGCAATCTAATTATTGATCTGTTATGTATTAATCCAACTTCATTCAGGTTGTGGCATGAAAAACACTAAAGAGGACACCAGGAACATTAATGAGACCTTCAGCCCTTCAGTCTATGTTATACTCAATGAAAATTACTATAGCTTCAAACATTAAATCAGCTCAAATCTGATTTTCTCTGCCTTTTGTTGATAAGAGGAGATGTTTTAGAGAACTGCAGTGCATTTGTGAAACAATGAAATATTCCATGAAGACCTTTACATGGTTTGACACCTCAGACTGTTCTTAACAGTATTACAGAGGATGCAACTGAAAGCTGAATAGTCAAAACAACTGAGTACACAGTTTCACGTAGGACAAATAAGGATTCAAAACCCTTGGTTGGCAGGAGTATCCTGACCTAACCAATTAGCGCTAAATGAGGCTTCAAAACCTTTGACGGGTGAGAGAATCCTGAACAACGAATCAATGCTGGTGGTTTTGAAGCCTCGTTTGTCCCATCACTAATTCTTGCTACTGCCTGATTACATCACTATATCACGCAAATTCTGCTGTTTTTATTTTACCATCTGTCATTATATTTGCATTTGTTATTTTCAAGATTTATTCTTTCTATGCACAAGCACACTCTCGTTGCTGGTTATTTGCTATTAATTTAAACACTGACAATCTTCAGTGTGGAAGTACTTTAAAGTCGAAAATGAAAACGGCCCAACTGCCACCTGAAATATTTGCAATGCCAGTGTTTTGCGAGACGGAAATAGCAGAGCTGCTTTCAAACTTGATAAGACAATTGAATGGAAAGCATTTATGGGAAATTAAATGAAGAAAGGATAATGAATTCATTGCATTAAATACATAGGCGTACGCGGATTTACGGAACTTAACGTTAAAGTTGCTGCTTACGTAAGTTCTGAGGCGAACTACGACTTAATCGATTTTCTTTGGAGAGTTACACCTCTTTGCTCAGTGTGCTTATTTACAGGAGCTGTTTCATTAAAGACTAGTTTGTTTCCTTACCTATTTTGTTAAAACAAATCATTAATCTGAAGCTCGTATGGAGGCTATTTTCTCAATGCGAAACTGCTCTCTGTTTGGTCTTACAACTTTTGTGTAGTTGTTGGTATTTTTGGCCAGCTTTCATCCAGACCATAGGTAAAACCCTGGAGACCCCGGCATACATAATGGTACCTCTGGTGTGATATATAGGCTTGTACGTATTTATATATCACCAGGCCCTAGATTTACATCCATGTGACTAATATCACTGCTGTTTATAAACACCTATATGTTTCTGTGGACCACTATTGTATATGTATTGTAAAACTCATCTCACAAGATTATATGTAGCTAAATGTATCCACAGTTATGTGATGGGGAACTTATGGACAAACGTCAAAGAGTTGCCTACCGCAGCACATGACTGAATAACAGTTACACTGCAGACACTTGCTTATAATGGCCATCATATATTGGAAGTGTTCCTACTGTAACATATTATTTCAAATCAGATCCTTACTTGTTGCTTTCATATATGCCTGTCTTGCAAAATCCAGTGTCTAGGATGTTGTCGTACTCTGCTGCAAGACCCATCTTACTCTCCACACTGTGATCGTAGTTCCTACAGCCGACACACTTGCAGATAGAGGAACACATGATCTTGGCCTGTAGGAGATCATCAATGCATCATCAGCTACCTCACAACTGGCCCAGAGCTTTCAGTTAAAGTGAAACAAAAAATAAGGACATGCAGTCAGCCAAAAGCTTATTTGTGGTTCAATTCAATCCAATTCAATTTCTATTTATATAGTGCCTTGTCAGAAAGCACTTTACATAGTCCTGGGCCCAACATCTCCAGAGAGTAAGCCAATGGTAACAGTGGCAAGGAAAAACTCCCTCAGTAGGAAGAAACCCTGGGAGGAACCAGACAGGTTCAAATTCCCTCCCACCCCAATTTCTGCAGAAAACCCAGAGTGGAGGTCACTGATGATGGCCTACCCCATCCCACCTGGAGTGGCATGCACCCCTCACCTCGTAACACTCGCAGTAGTTCTTCAGGCACCAAGAACGCTTGCAATTGCAACCCCTGTTATGATGCTGCTTCATCTCCCCCAGCCCTCGGTTGGTGATTTTCGGCTGAAATGCCTCAGGATTTCTGTTTAGATACATCTGGAAGTGTTTTCCCAAAAAAGGAATTCAATAACAAAAAGCAAACCAACAGAGGTCTATTCCAGTAAGCAGGATTTGTTGCTTAACTCGAGAATCGGGGACTCGACAAGTATTGAAGTTGGGCTTTCCGTTTTCTTCAGTCAGAATTCAGGTTTAACTATGGGATTTGTCAAACCCCCTTTCTGGAATGGACCCCAGAGCAAAGCACAGTACTATATTACTAACAACAATAACCACATATTGACACAATACATTATCTATAGTAATACATGCAATCATGTGCTAGTACTAGTACTTTAGTTTGCAGATTGGTTTTAATATTTTGCTTTCATCAGAGTCTATTTCCTATTTATTTCTTACACAAAGCTAATTAGAAATAAATATTTACATATTGCTGTCTGTCAACTGTTGTCTAAGAATGCAATCTACAAGTTTAGATGCTGAATGAAATATTATGAATGCAAAAAATTAGAAATGAGCAATATATTGCAATAAATCAAATGAAATTTAAAAATAAAAATAAGTAATTTCATTAACTTCACTAATTTAAAATACTGGTAATTTGGTTGAGGCAAAGAATGACATGGCAATCCAAAACAAGGACCAATGACCTGAACAGAAGGACCTTTATATACCTATGACATGGAGCACAGAACCATGATACAAGTGTCATACCTTGATGGCCTTATATCTCTCTGCCTTATGCTCAGTGTTGTTGCAGCAGCTGATGCAGTTGCAGTTGCTGCAAATCCTTCCATTTGCAAAGCAGTCACAGTAGCTTTAGGATACAAACAAATGCTTCAACATTCATTAGCATTAATGATGAAATAATCCATTCTGGCAACTAAAAAACTTGGCATATGACATTGTGGTATTGAGGAGACAGTCAATAATATTTTTTGTTCCAGCCTTTTAATTTTGATACTATAACTTAATTATATGGCTATTTTTTCATATTTAACAGCTATAAGAGATTCCGTATGGGATGTAATACTTCCTTATAATTACATAAACACCATGGAAAATGGTGTTCAAGTCAGTCAAATCAGCAACTCCCATATTCTTAATTAATGCACGTTAGGCTGGAACAAAAGCCAACAGCTCTTGGTCTGGACTTGGAAAGAGATCCGAACCTAACAGCTGTTACAGAGCTGCTCTGTGTCTGTGTTCTACCTCCATAGCAAACCCTGATAAGAGGCCCAATTTTTAGACGGACTCAAAACAGCGACCAGTACATACACACATACACAGACACACACACACAAAGACGGCAGACTTTAACTCATAAGTAAACAAATGCTTACAGTTTCAGGCACTGGGATTTAGTGCAGTTGCATGGCTTCTTTGACCTAGGGTCCAACAGAAAACCTTCAGTGAGACTCTTATTTCACTCACACTGGAACAAATTCTACAATTTTTAATGTTTTTGTGCCAATCACTCTTACCGAATAAGACATGTTTGAGGCTGTGTCACTGGTCCTCCTGAGTCGTCGGTCAGAGAACAGGAAGTCTGGTGAACCCAACAGAGCAGCAATCTTTTTTTAACCCAAGGGCAGGTCTTTGCTTTTGACTTTCTCTGTTGCTTTCTGAATTTTTAAAAACACTAATTCGCAAGCATGCCAATGTTCAGTCCTGGAACATGAGCTACCTGAGGGAAACGGGATCCAGGCAGGAAGTCATAGCTGCATTCTGTCCCATGAGACAGGAAGTTGACATCATAGTGCATGATGGGAGTGCTGGCCGAAGGCAGGAAAGGTGGGGACATTGTGACGTACGGTCCTAGCAGGTTTCTCACTTGAAGGTTTTCTGGATTTGTCATACCTGTTCATGTGGCAAAGAAAATGGAAAATTAAAAGCATTCTATTTATTTATACATAGCATTGTTGGGGAAAAAATAAACATTTCTAAATGAGAAGTAGGGGGACGCACTGTCTCAGTGGTTAGCAGTGTTGCTTTGCACCTGGGTTGGGAGTTTGAATCCCACCTCCTGTCTATGTGAAGTTTGCATGTTTTCTCGCTGCTTTGTGGGGTTAATCTGGTTTTCTCCTGCAGCCATGTGACTTAGTTTGCTTGGTGTTTATAAATGGCTCATAGTGTGTGGCTGTGCCCTACGATTCACTGGTACTCTGTCTCTCACATTGTGCCCTATGTTGCCTGGGATACGTTCCAGGCCCCCCTGCATGGGATAAGCACTTAGGAGATTGATGGAGATTTTCTGTCCATCTCCAGGAAAATGAATTAGGAGGAGGAGAACTAATGCCCACAAATTAGCCATCCCACTAATATGATTTTACTGCAGCACACCGTACAACCACGTAGCTGCAATAATACATCTGCTGTGCCAAGATACAAGCTGCATTCTTAGCATTTGAATATATGATTTAATATGGCCCTGACCTTTCCCAAAAGTAGCGCTGATCTCCGGTGTTTCTTTGTGGGACACGGACTCGAACTGATACTCAGAGGTACACACATCTGGTCTGGGGTGCAGAGAATGGCTGCTCAAACTGCAGCCATTTAGTGGCACAGTCTGTTGTAGCCCATCGAGACTGCAGAGAGCCTGGAATCAGCAATGAAATGTTTAAAAACAACCAATTTGATTCCTTTGGGCGTATACATATTTTAAGCCAGTGAAAGACATGCATGCTGTTGACTGCCCAATGATAACCTGGGCCATGCAGTATCACTGTCCCTGGTCCTATTGGAGACGTGTACCTGAATACTGTCAAGCCAGCACCATCTCACCTGACACATACCCGCCCCCTCTGTGGCTATCGTCTCCTCTGGCTGCTCAGCAAACTCTTGAAAAAGTGGCAGTGGTCCACAGGACTGAACAATAGGTCATAGAGGACAATCATAATGTTATCTGATATTGACTTCACACACCATAGATGGTGATCTCAAATATTAAATCATACCAGCATCATTTTTATTGTTAGCACACATATATAAATCAATGTTTGCTTTCTAAAGTGCCTTTTTATAACCCTTTCTATTATATTTAGGATCTCTGCTCATCATCTGTATTCATTATTGCAATCCTCTATGCTGACTGGGATAATGTTAGGCACTGCCTCACAAACTTAATATAGACAACATGAATCAAGTAAATAAACTGTTCAATGAACACTGAGGCAATAGCCATGCACTGGGTGACTTGGGCTGAGGGCATGGCAGGGTTGCCTACCTTCTGTAACTATTTTACAGACTTTCCATAAATTTATCTAAATTTCATGTGTCCGTAAATCAATTAAGAAGTTTGACTGTGCATGAAAATGCCCTGCTATTACTGCTTATGTCAGTGCTAAATTTTTGACTGCCTGTGAACGTTCATCCTTGTCACTAACTTTTTTTTTTTGCTAAAATTTGATGAAGTGTGTAGATAGGTCATGTGCCTGACAATCAAAAGTACCAACCAATGCACTGACAATCCAGCCGTCTTTGCTTGGTAATGGTGAAAAAATGGAGAGACCGACAACTTGAACTATGACGCCCTCAGCAAGCCAGCCACACCCAACTCCTGCCACAAGCCAGCCATGTCCAGCTTAACCTCATTCCGCATTGCCTGAATATTGAACCCAGCTGTATACCATTAAACAAGACTTTAAGTAACCTCAAGTATATAATTACGCAAGGAGAGAGGCAACTGTAAAAACCACAATTTCAATCTCTATCAGTATTCTTACTTCAGCTCATAGCAAAGCAGAAGTAGAATGTGTATTTTCACAGATGAACTTCATAAAGTCTGACCTCAGATATCATCTATCTACAGAAATGCTAAACAGAACACTGACTGCGAAAAACAGCAAAATCTTCTGACCCACTAAAGAGATGATGAATGTTAAACATACTACCATGTTTGACCACAAAAGCAACTAAGCAACTCTGCAACTTAGAATGTGTGTTTTTATTGCCGCAGTTTTCAAGGCCGAATAAAGATGTCGGTTAAAAATATGGGTTGTAAGAAAAATAGTCCAAATAAGTTGGTCATGTCAGTAAAACCACAAGCTTATGGTTGGCAACCCTGGGGCTCAGCCAGTTCCAAACCATCCCTGAATGGGTCACAGTTATACACCAGTGTCACATCCAATCTCAGAAGTCAATGCGATGTTGTTCTACGTCCATTAGCTAAACCAATATCTCCATGCCTGTGTTATATGACCTGAGGATCAGCTATCTCATTGTTTCTTTATGAGAAAGATGTATATGACTAAAGGAATATTTGGATATGTTGAGGTACACAAAACACCTTACCACCAGGAAAATTAGCCAAGTAGGCTCTTTTCACATCAACAGCTGGAGATGCACAGCAAGGCATATTTCTTATGCATTGCATATTGTACATCATTCTCACCTTGGAGAATATACAATATGAATCTTTTGAAGAGCTACGCTTACGAATTTGCCATTGAAAATTCTGTGGTTTTAAGGTTCATATCACACCTATACTCTCCTAAAACCACTAAACGTTTAAATGTGGATTATGTTTCTCTTAAGATTTGCTGCACTTACTGACATCATGCTATACTGAGACTCCCCTTCAGGGTTCCATGCACAATCAATGGCAGTGGCATCAAAGCTGCTTTCCAGTTCTGGTGCAAATTCCAGCGAGAACTGGAACGTGGTGTTCTGTGATACTGAGATACCAGGAAAAGTGAAAGGAGGGAAACAGCACTGAGAGGAGAGGGAATCTTTCAAAAAATGTGTAAAACATGAAATTTACATCTGCACCCCCAGCATCACTGCATAGACAGCTTGCCTCACCCCCTCCACTGGTATTGATGTCTGATCTGATGTCTGAATGGTTCTCCATGGAACACAGGCTGTCACTGTCGAAACTCTGCATATAGGCCAGACTTCCATGATCCTCATGGGAAAATACACTTGAGGTGTAGTACAGATGATCATAGATGCCATATTGTTCCTGCTCTTCAGAATTCTTCATTCTCCTCTGTCTGGAAACAAAATCCAGTCAAATTTCATTTCTTAAAACGTTTTCCTTGGCTAAATCTCATATTTGCACTTGAAGGAGCTAATTACAATATATACCACTGAGTCATCTTTAAAACAAAACGTCACGCAAGTGAAATGTTATTTTATCCAACTACTAACGTTATCTTCATTATTTTTGTAAAAGCAACACACGTACTCTATATACACTGCATAGTCAATCATGTCCTAGTACGTAATTAATACTGTACTATAATTAGTTAATTAATCGTTGATCAATGTTATGATTACTTAAATGCACAATGCGCCCGTCCGCTAATTGGAACAAACTTACTGAAAACAAATTATAGGTTTTTCCTATTTTATCGTGGCCACAGAACCAACTAAGCGCCGCACAGATGTGTTACTGTAACGATCGTTAGAGTTATGATCTTTGAAAATGATGTTTCAGGAAACAGCTGGGCACTTCGTTGATTATTTTCAAATAAAACGGCTCTCGTGCGCACCAACGATTTAACGTTCCGTAACGGCTGTCGAGCACGTGCATGGACCGAACTGGAAAGGGGCTTAGCGCGCTATGCTCACTGGCCATGCTCGTTTTCCGCTGTCTTCACTTTGTTGCACTGTTATAAAACGCCTTAGCATCTAACAGATGTGAATCAGAGACGTTTATAATTATGCGCACTTTAAATGCATACCATTCGAAACGTCGGAAGAGGTCAGCAATATAGTAATAATCTCCACCTACTGTACTAATACCACTTGGTCAAAACTTTATACCTCTTTCATTAAGCTAAATACATAAACATCCACCCAAATTTCTTCTAACCTCTTGGTCTTGGAGCGCCAACTAGGAACTGAAACGCTGCTACATACATGGACCAAATTATTTTTTGAATATAATCTAAGGCAATGATGACTTAATTAACCTTAATGATTACGCGCGAATTTTTATAGAAATCCTTTAGCCTGTGTATTTATAAAATGTCTTCTAATTTCTGTTCATATCCTAAAGATAAACAGATAAAAAAGATAAACAACATATTTCTAGGAGTTCCTATTTGTTAGGGTAAATGTAAAAGATGAATTTTCCGTAGAATGCGATATTTGCTGGAGGTTTCGGAAATTCTGTGAAAGTAACGGAGCACCAGTTCATATAAAATATTCGTGTCATATTATCCAGATGACTTGGCGCAGCTGGGAGAGGGATAACTTCAATGACATTTTGTGGCCATTTCAGTAAAGTTCATCGGCCGGTAGATGGCGCACATGGTATGGTATATTGACACAGTATCTTGAAAAGGATGGTGTTTAATTCATCCCGTTTATTTTTTAAACTGCTATTTCTAACATATTTTAACAATCAATCTTTGTTAACAAGCTTATCAAAGATTCAGCTAACACACAGTCCAAAGATGTGTGCTGTAGCCTGGCGTTTAATTGGCATGTCTAAATTGTACATGGTGTGTGGTTGTGCCCTGCACTGGGTTGGCACCCCACCTTGTGCCCCTGTGACCCTGAATAGGATTAAGCAGCTTGAAAAATTGGTGGACAGATGGATTTAACTGATGTACTGTATGTTTGTTGTTGGGTAGTTCAGTGGGTAATAGTGTTGCCTTACATCTCCAGTGCTGGGGATTTGAATCCTACCCCTGGAATTTGCATGTTCTCCCTGTGTCAAGTCGGCTTCCTCCTGCACTCCAACAACATGCAGTAAGGTTGTTCAGTGTCTGTTTAAATTAACTGTAGCATATATTACCGTGTGTGATCTGTGGTGGACTGGCATCCCATTCAGGGTGTTTGCCAGCCTTATGCCCTATGTTGTATGGCACGGGTTTGCTTTGACCCTGTACAGGTTGGAAGATGGATGGACAGAGATTTGTCTTTAAATTTCCTACCACCTACATAAACCAAATAGTCCTGTACTTGCTTAAAGTTTCATAAGTCGGAACATATGAGGGTGACCAGGTCAAGGGCAGTAGGCAGGAACAACAAGGAGACACAGTGGGGAAACACAAAGATCTGGTCAGTACTCCAAGGACTTTGGGTGCTGGAGCAGACATAACACCCTCACCACAGCCTTGAACATGATGGCAAGGTGTCTAGCTACTGATCTGGGATCAGAGGGAATTCCTTTGGGTGTGCACTGACAGGCATGGCCCGAACATTAGTGACAGATGCTCATTCGAGGACATATTGATCATATATGGACTCGCTTCATAGTGAACGTTAGAAAGTTCTGCATGGTTCACCCCCCTATGACTGTATTAGGATGGTGCTTATCCGAGTACGGAGGACAGTAACTCTTCAGTCCTGCATGTGCTTGCTGGATTGTCCAAAAAGGACCATGAAAGATATCTGGAATATACAGGGAAAACTCTACCTTTGTGATGGTTCCTCTGGGAATAATCTGTGTGCATCTTAAAATAGTCTTAAAAGTGCTGTGCATTGCCATCTTGTTCTGACATTCTAATACTGAAGCAAATTAATCAGGCTACAAATTCAGTGACCTCTGCAAGGGTTAAACCTTCTGGAGATAATGAAAACACTCATACCCATCCCAAAAAAGGCAAGGAACATGAGGTAGTGCTGTTAATTAGCTTTATTTAAAAGACATCAGTCTTTTAAACCTTTGCATCAACCAAAAATAATAAATCAAAGTCTCTATATGTTAATAGAGATGGTAGTGAAGGCACCGGCAGCTGTTACTATGGGAGGAAGATGAGCAGAGACAGACAGCAGGGACCCATTCGTCAGGGCTGAATAAAAAGCGGGTGAAATCCAAGGTCCGGTGTAGCTATGTAGAGGGTCACGGGAGACTATTGTTGGATCATTTCATCTGATGTGAGCAAGGAGGGTAAATTGTCAAGCACTCCCATTTCTAAAGGATGAAAAGGAAGGATTCCAAGTGAATTCAGCATTTAGAAACATAATTATGATTATGGAAGTTAATATAAATGTGTTAGAAACTATAGTGGCTAATAATTTAGCAAAGTGTTATTGTATGTTCCTGTATTTCCTATTTCCTGAGGGCTCCATGCAGGACCTTCCTGCGGTGCTGTATGTGTATGCAGAACAGTGCAAACCGTATTGATGGGGTGCTTTCTATGTTACAATGGAAACAGGTTTTGCTGGCTATTGCAGAACTAGCCTTTGTTACATCTGGAAAGTTACAATATGGGAATAGGAAGTCACAAACTTGGCAGAATTGTCCACATACACTTGACGAGGATAAGGTGCAGTGATCTCACCTTTCAGCTTTAGGTAGGATAAGAAGTCAATGATAGTATGGATTTCGTTCTCATTTGCTATTCTCCAGGGCGCTGCAAAAACAGAGAGCACATTTGTAATGGTATTAGCATAAAAGTTGGCCTAATATCAGACATTAATGTAGCTCTAACTGTCCTTAGATATTGTTTTCCCCCCATTGGCCCACTTTCACACCTTAAGCTTCAGGTGTAAACATTGGGGCCCGTGACGTTCACCTGATTTGAAGTCATCTTCTGTGGGCAGGTCTCTCTTCCCTGCTAAGCCCTGCTTGTCACCGAAGGTTCTGTGGTTGTCAATGGCGTCTGCACACAAAACAACGTCACAGATAATACATTTGTCCCTTATGGTGTCCCACCACACCCCCCCCCCCATGTCCCACTGCTCTGTGGGTGCATCACGACGCTCAGATAGCATCCCAGAGAAAAGGAACCTGCAGGCCTTGAGTCAAAGAAAAGTGTTCAGACTGCGTTTGGACAGAAGCGGGAAGCCAGGACACAGGGGCACTCCACGTCAGTAAGAAAGCCAGACACGGGGTGTAGAGGAGAGGTTTCACCACACATAGGCACAGGCAAAAACTCTCCAGTAAGGTTAACTGAGCAAAAAGGACACAAGATAAGTGCATATAAGGCTACACACCCCACCATCCTCTTGATGGACATATAAAGACAAAGGTTTTGAGGCATGTGGCCACTTCCACAAAATTATTTCAAAATTACATTGTTAGGTAGGTTTGAGGCAAATCCTGGTGCACCTGTTAACATTAATTTATGAGAGTGTAAACTTTAATCCCTCATTTCAAGGCCCCAAGATTATGACGTTTGTATAAAGTACAAATTAGGAATCAATGATAAAGATTAAGTGCCGGTATTAGTGTATAATGACTGTCTATCACAAAGAGCCTGGTCTAATGCATCACCAAGCTTCAATGACTCTCCACCAGTTAAAAAGTTTAATATGTTATGCGCTTATGAAAATGCTTTCTCTGGATCAAATAAACTGAGGGATTATGATAGTTGTACATCATATCAGTTGTCCAAAGTATCCATTCACAAAGTTAATCTTTAAAAGTAGACAGGGAGTGTCCTAGGTGCCCTCAGTGTAGGAAACCATCTCTACTTATGTTACGCCTAAGGGGTTTGGGTCATCAGCCTTTTCACATGTGATATTAGCCACACACGCTAAGTAACACGGACACAGAAAGCAACGCATCATGGAACAATTTCTCTGTTGACTTCAAGTAACCTGCAGGATCTATCTTACATTCACCCAGTAGTTCTTCTCTCCCCCTCGCACTGGGAGAATCCTTAATCTGTATTAGGTGTTCAATACGACCTGAAACAAAGGGGATGAGTGCATTTGACCTGGGCTTAAAATATGTCTCAGATGATGACGGTGCAGTGCTGAGAGCTGTGAAGTTAGAAAGCCAGCAGATTCAGACGCTCACTATAGTGTCAAACTCATCTTCACTGAATGGTGCCCAAAATGGACTTTCCCCAAGAGCAGAGCCTGAGATACAGATATACACATCTTATCCCCTCATATTAACTGTATTTTTCAACTGCTGCTCATAACACAAAATACAGACCCATAAAACATTTTGGTTGTCCTTCTCTTTCAGGAATAGTTCCAGTATGAAAACATTGAACTATGCATTTTATTTTTGATCCTGTCAAATAGTACAAGGGAGTGTGCCACAGATTTAACTCTTAACAGGAAAGAAATTCTTTCCAAGAAGTCATACGTTATTGTTCCACTCAGTGGTACTATGCCTTTGACACAATATCCTTCAAAGTCAGCAGTGGAGTTATAATTCTCCAGCAACAAGGAAGAGTTACCATGCACCTAACAATGATACATAGCAGGAAGTTCACCCTTCCCATGGACAGACATGGGGGGTAAGGAGGGAAATAAGAACATTTATGGGTAGGAATCCATCGTACTACATCGCACAGGTTTTCGAAAAATTAAAGGTGGAGAACATTCTTGTGGAAAAGATACACAAGAAAAATAATGAGAGTAGTAATGGTGAACAAAACAATTCTCCGCGAAAGATTTAAACGAGACACGTGGAGAGAAACAGCACTTATTTTAAATAGCAGTGAGTGAGGAGGAGCGGAGTTAGAAATGGAAAAATTAATAGATTGTGAGGAGAGATACTCACGCGGACCAAGGAGATAGCCAGCGCTGTTCAGCGTCCAGCCGCGCTTCTCTTTGGCCTGTTATGAAGCAACACAAGTAGACAGACTCCCAGTTTCCATAGAGCTTCTCTTTTCAAATCTTTATTTTAAAAACAGCTGTCTTTTTATGCAACTTTGCAAACTTTTAGACCTTTGTAGACTATTTCCTGAATGACACATTATTTGAAATTAATTTTTTTAAGTAGCAACAGTGCGAACGTTAAGTACAATAAAAGTTGAAACAATCAAGCTATTTATTGCAATGGAAATGAGTAAACTTTAAAATAATGGATCGTTAATATTTTTCCTTAAGCGCATTGTATTTAAACGTGTAACCGCATTACAGCGAGGTTAATAGCTTTTTGTTCACTCTTTTGCTCAAAGTGTCGTAATGTTGATCATACCGCAATCACTAATCCAATGGTCTCCGACAAGGCCGCGCAAAAGACAAGGAAAATGCAAACAACACCAATTGACTTCTGCATCTGTATGGAGGTGAGAAACATGAATGTCAGTCAAATGATGAATCCTGCTAATTAAGTTACAAAAAGATGCAATATCTGTAAAAATATACAAGAATTCTACATTCGCTCAGAAGGTTTGGGTGTTTCAAGTAATTTTGTAAATATTCTCCCATAGTAAACTAATGTAATAAAGAGCAGCTGAGACTTACCTTGTATGACTTTTAGTTGGTTCACAGAAGAAAATTCTAAAACTGGGAAAATGTTTAAATTTTTAGGGAACGAGTTGTCACTAAAACAAATATATTCTCTATATAAAACAAACGTCTTAGAGTCTATACTCCTGGGAGAAGGTTTCCATTCTGTACTGTGTACTCCTGGTGTGAGAACTGGATGATGGGGGGGTTGTCTTCTATTTATCCTGAGCTGAGAAAAGAACACCTGTTGGCGTTTTTACGTCATCACTTTAATTCTATCCATTAGTGTCAATACGTTAAGATGATGAATATATTACAATAATGAGATCGGGCTCTGCAGAGAATCACTGGGTGTATGAAGATGGAACATATTTAAAACATTACGTCAAATTAAAATAACCACGATCCATATATGAAATCATGTTGTGCGAGTCTGGCTTCATTCATTCTTGAGACGTAAGCTACTGCGCGTGTGATTAAGAATTAGACCTTTACATTACATTTACTTATATTAATTTAGCTGCTTTTGTCCAAAGTAACGTACAAGTGGGGCAGACCACGCAGATACACTGCAAATACAAGCCAATTTAGTTAACAGAGCTGCTGGACTGAGCTTAGTTGAGTAACCAATAGAACGTGCAAGTTAGTATTGGAATCAATGCATTACAAAACGTTGTATGAACCTAGCATTAAAAGACAACCAAAAACATGATAAGGACTAAGTTCCATCCATCCATCCATCCATCCATCGTGTGTAAACCGAGTAAACATACGGCGTTAAGTTCGTGCTCCTCTGAGCGCAGCCTCCGTGTCAAACATGTTAAAGTTGGAATAAAAGTAGCATCATTAATGAACGCACCACTGCTCTCCTACTGCAGGCTGTATTAGTTTTTAAGCTGTCAGCCGGCTTCAGGTACCTGAATCACACACTATAAATCACACTAAATCTATAACATTACAAGACCACAAAATACTATTTCAAGTGTTCCAGATGTGCTAGCAAAAACGCGTTACAAGTTGCAGTGTTTTGCCTATTATTCCGTTTTGTTTAAAATTTTAACAATCAACCAGAAATTAATATAAAAATTAGGATTATTTATACCTAAATCCCGAAGCCTCCTATGTATAGCGTTTATTAAACTGATGGCCACGCACCGCATTATGCTATTTTGGGAGCAGAATAAAACATTTTTTAAACATTTTTGTTTTAGTGCTGTGATCATCTTCATCAAATCACATACATAGGACCTAAAGTTAATACTGAAAATGTGATGGCTCAAAACTCCCGTGTTAGCACTTTTATGCAATAATTGTTCAAAGGCTAATACAAATGTGTAGATTGTTTTTATAAAAGAGAGTTGTAAAGATTTTTACATGTACAGTAGTGACCTGCTTCCTTTCAGTTATTTAAGTCTGTCACCTTTGCTTCTTCACTGAGCCACTGGAGACCAACATATTATTCTCACCTTAGACCTGGGATGTTGGATAGAGTTCAACATTGGGGGAGACACATACCATTTTGGTTTTAATAACATAGCCCTATCAATGAAGTAAATCTATGCATGGTGGAACTAATGCAGTTGTAGCCCTAAACTTGAATGGGTGAGTGAAATAATGGCATTGATGTAGCATTTAATAATAGCATTAAAAACTGGCAAAACATTAGATGCACATTTGGCACTAGAGGAGTGATCAAGGTACAACAGAACAGAACACCTCATCATCTGCGTGTCAGTAGTTTTTTTAGGCAAATTATACATGTAACTTTTTAAGTCTACAATGTAAAAATATTACTAGCCAGACAGATCATATTTTTCAGGAACTAACTATCCAAGTTCGCTGCATGGCTTGCAGGAGTCACGTTCCATTTCTGGAGGACTGCCTGTGTAGTATATTTGGTTATTAGAAAGGATTGTTTAGATACGCTCAGTAGGTTACAATTGCTTTCACTGTCAAATTATTGTGGGGCTATTTAACATTTGGCCTGAAGCTCAGCCAATTAAGGAATATTACAGACATCAAATGGCCTTAGCATGGAGCTATATCCTAAAACATCAGACCCAATGAAATTATGGAGGAAATCAATTTATATAACCTGTAGTAACAAAATTACAAAACCCCAAAGCAAACAGGAATGCTATCTTGTTTTAAATAAATAGCACACCATGGCAGAATATTTAGCTAAAGGAGCTTGGTGGATAAAGGGACGCGTGTTCTCGGCGATCACAACCTATAGCTGGGTAACTGGAAGCCCGAAGCATCCAGACCTGACTGCCCAGAGAGAAAAGAGTGAGCACCTAATCTGCCAGCAAGGGCTGATGGAGCCGGAGCTTCAACTGTAATAAATTAATACGGCCATGCCCAAAATTTCCAGATTTCTGTCCTGCTGATTCAGGTATGAAAAATGTTGTGTTTTCCACATCCTTCAAAACTGTAAATTATATCTTCTGCCGATAAAGAACAGGCAGTACCAATACAAAATTAATGAAGAACATGTCATTATAATAAAGGTTTTGTGTTTACTCTTTGTTATAATATGTACAAATAAAATCTTTGCATGCCAACAACAATACAAAGAAAACATTTTGCCAAGAATACAAATCAACATTTTATAAAATGGTTTATAGATATAAACAATCTTTCAAACAATCCTTCATGCCAATAAACTGATTCAATTAAAAAAGGTGTGAAATCAGCTTTCAGTGTGAAATCAACTTTCGGCTTACCAAATGTAGAATTAAAGTGATCATTTTTGATGAACGGCAGTAAATATACTGTGTCTCGTCGATAAACAAGCCTCGTGATAACGTGATTCAAAAGGACGCCATTTCAACGGGATGTCAATCGAGCGCAGGAGCTACGCTGGAGTATATGACGTGCTGTGTAACACTGGCCTGTAGGGGGCGCTGCTGTTCTCCCTGTGAATGATACAATAAAGGTGAGAGATGGCGCATGTACTGACTACTTAACCTAGGCAACTTGATTTCTTATTAAGTACTTGGTGACAGACAACTACCTAGCTGTCAGGAAAATGTCATATTGCCTGCATGGCCCTTTGCCTGTAGCTAATAGGATAAAAGTATGACTGTTTTTTTTAAATGAAGCACGTTCTCTGATTATGAGAATAATATCGTCGGCATTTGATTAACTACAGATGTTCAGTTGGTATATTTAGAAAAAAAAAAAAAATGCTTTTAGCCTGTCATGTACTCACTTTTGAGTGTAAATTATTCAACTAGCATTTTCATTTAAAACTAAGTTATCAAGCAGTTTATTTAACAAACAATATGTGTTATCCATTTGTTATTGTTTATTTGTATTCCAAAATACATCTAATTGCAGATTTTGATTAAATTTATAGGACAGGCTATTCAAATATTTGAATGTATTGTAATTACAATAATGCTAATTTGCATAAATAGCCACCCAGTTATGTAATTTTCAGTTCACACTTTCTAAGGGCTGTGGTGTTTTTGATGGTCCAAAAATTCATCAGTTTATTTTTTTTTCATAAACTCTGCCTAACATTTTCAGCTGGTTATTTGTTTTGCTTCATTGCATATAGTTTTTGCAAAGGTAAACTTTGTCAGGTTGATACATACTATTAACACAGACATAACAGTTTTATCATTTTTTTTTAAGTTATTGCAGGGCAGCGGGAATCTAAAAATAGTTGACTGAAGACTACACTCTTGTGACAAATAATGGTACAACTCGACATCCCTGGATATTTCAAAAAGGCCAACCAGGAATTATCCTTATTATATTTGGAGCCTATATAATTGGAGGTGTGTGTTTCATTATGTTTTTTTCCTTTGTAAATTGAAGCCCATGCAAGTAATCTAGTGAGAAAACAATCTGGACATTACCCAGGCTTTGAGTAGTTACATTTTTTAATGAAAGACCTCTCTGAAATCCTCAAATTACACAAGAGTTTGAATTGTATCCAATACTAAATTACACCTCGATTTTAACTTGGTGAATATGAAACCCTCTCCTCATCTCTTTTATTAATATTCCCTTCAGCCATTGTCAGAGCCTGCTTTCATTCACTGAAGGTGTCATACACTGTGGCTATAGCTTTGTTGGGTTTGCTTTTGGGAGTGTTGAGCTTTCACTCTAAAATGGTAGTTATGGAGTGAAGAAGAATGTAAGTAATTATGTTTAAAATACATGGGCAGCACTTATTGACCAATTTATTATGCGCGATCTGTTCTGGGAACATTCAGTTACTTTTAGTATCATCTGATGCTTTTTTCACCTAGCAAGGTGTCAAGTCATTTTGCACCTCACCGCAAAAACCTCCACAAAATGCCGTGTGAGGATGATATGCTATCATTTACAGCAATCCGTTTATTATTGCTTTGAGGTCGCATAAAATTATTACACTGAAAAGTTGCCAAAATTAAATCAGATATGTATTATATAAAAATATGGGCTTGTGTTATGACAGGTACTATTTATGACTACTTTATGAATAATCTGTGTAATACATATATTACTATAATGATTCAGAACACTGTAGGGCCCAATCGCAGAATCAGAGTTTAATCGGAGTTATGGAGAATTTTTATAGTGAATAACAATTTGGTTTCTATGAACAAATATTCCTCAAAAGCAATTGTATTTGAATCACCTGTGACACACCACACACCTCATCATATGTGAAAACCCCAGCAGTGTTGGAGTCCCTAAAATACTCATATCAATGCATCTTCTGTGATCAGCTGTGCATTCAAAGATTGAAAAGTCTTTTCTGTCATCCAGTCTCACACTGATTCACACACACACACACACACACACACACACA
>JAACJT020000016.1:3530102-3616260 GCA_009936485.2 Gymnarchus niloticus | reverse complement strand
CACACACACACACACACACACACACACACAGAAGCACCCCTATACCTGCTTTAAATAGAATGGTCTGAACACGTAGTCACTAAATGAGCCATCAGTTTCTGAGAAAAGAGACTGGGAAAAAACATCAAGTAGCCGCCCAGTCCATGTATATCATTTTTTTGATTGGATTTATTTGACAGACGCTCAGGTTGACTCTGGTAGCTTATATACCAGTATAGTGAAAGTGAATTGCTTAGAACTCTTTACGGTGTATTCTGCATGTTGTCAATAGTATTCTATGTTTATAATTCTATATTTTTTCCTTCACAACTTCTTGATCTATCACCCCTGATTTTCTATATTATTGCGATAGTGACAGCCGCAGTATTTGAACACTCGTACCTTAATGATTTGTTTAACATTATTGTCCTTTACTTTGCAGTCTAAATCGTAAGGTAAGCAGTAAAACTGACCTGCATGACCTCTGCTTTTCACTCACAGATTTTAAGTGCACTATCCACCCAGTAGCAATAGTCAGTGTTCCTCGTGATGTAACGGTACTGGTGTGAGTCTTTTTTGTAAATGTGTCATTTCCGGTCTGCACCGATAATTGCGCTCTCACCATAACCATCATGCATTGGCCGTGGTTTTTACTGGCACTGAGCTGTGGTGTGTGCCTGGGGAGGAGTTAAAGCAGCTTATTCACTCTGCATGATCCACATGACCTATCAGTCACAGGTTAGAGAGACATCATGTGCAAGACAGGGTAGGAAGGCTCCTAAACAACGTATCATACAACACATTTGTTAAGAGGCCGACTGTATCTGCAGTCATCTGCTGTTGATGTAGGCTACAGTGTCAAATATACAGTAGTTTTCTGTGTTTAAAGCGGCCTTATTACCTTTTACAAACTTTAGTATGTTCCTCGGGACTGGTGGTTCTTCCTCTTTTAGTAAATGCTACTACAATGCCTTGGGTCCTGAAATTTCTTGGTAATGTCTCCAGTTCATACTGAAATAGCTGGAAGTCCATCAGATTTGTGAAAGTTATATTACATTACCTATTATGGAGGCAGTGCATTGTTACTGTATAAGCAGCACTGTGGCCTCACCCAAGACTGTGAATCTGATTTGTCCTTTGGTTCTGTGTGCGTGATGTGTACATGGGCTTCTTCCAAATACTCTGGTTTCCTCTTCTCATTGAATCACTCTGAATGAGTTTTCATACCTTTTTTTGTATTTTCATTGTGTCTTTTGCTTCTGGAATATTGATATGTAGATTACCAGTCATGGACTTAACTATTTAAGAAGTTATTACATTGGTGTACAGAAATGATACATATGCTATTGCCATCATTGATTGGTTAGTTCAGGATACTCCCGCCCACCATGGGTTTTGAAGCTTCATTTGTCCCATTACTAATAAGATGGGTCTTTATCTGCAACCACTAGAATTTGTTTGATTTATTTACAATTGTTCTGGCCACAGTTGCCATCATTATTGATAACAGATATCAAAATACATGTGATCAAAATTATTTGCAAAACAAAACATTCTGCTATAATAGGGTACTGTGTTTGGTCAAGGTAGGGAAGGTCTGGTACTGCCTTTAAAAGTGCCATTTAATCTCCCCTTTATCGCAAACCAGAGTAACGTGCAGCAGTGCAGTCCTCACTTGTGAACAGTATGTTATAAGGTTGAGTCACCTTTCATGTACGTCACTACTTTTGAAGTTCGAATCGCTTCTGAAGAGATACAGCTTCATAAACTCCAGGGTAAATTGGATGCAGTAAGCCGTAAGTGAAAAGGCTTCTGACTGCTTAATGGTTTTTCTCACTATGGTGAATGAGAAATGCATTGCATCATTTGGTCTCAATTTTTCATGTTTGGAGTTCATTTCAGTGACATCCCATTAATATCTTATTTTTCACAGAAAACCCTGCCCAAACCGATAGCACAAATCAACAACCAGATCTACAAGTAGCTAAGCTTCGGCTACTATATTTGGGAGGATGACATCAGCAGAATCATTTGTCACATTTCTGATAAAAAAAAGTCATCACTGAGGTGTTGCTCTGTGGTGATGTTTCTACATAGTCAGTATGACTTTCCATGTACAGTATTTGACATTCCACATTCAAAAGTGAAGTAGGATTCTGGGAAGAGACAATCAAGGGCTGTTTCTGAATGTATGACTTTCTGTTTTCATTACATTTATATAATCCTATTACTCGCTGTCCTATAGGAATTAAAGTCCAATTTGGAGAAAAACAGGCAAGATGCTTTTAGAGAGCTTGGTAAGACAGTAATGTGGGTAGAATTTGTTAAGTATGATGGGTTCCTTTTTTAACTCTTTATTTCTGCCAGATTGACAGCACCGTTGGCACTTTCTCTTAAGAGAAAGTTTTGGATAGACATCCTGGGTTGATATCAGTTAACCTGACAAGGATATCTTACACTAAGTTCTAGTTATAAAAACCAAAGAAATCCATCAATCCATCGATCGATCAATCCATCCATCCATCCATCCATCTGTCCATCCATCCATCTTCTTATCATTTAGGGTCACAGGAGATTCTGGAGCTTACTCCAGGCGACACAGAGCACAAGACTGGGGTACACTCTAAACGTGATGCCAGACCATCGCAGGGCTAAACTAAAACAAAGAAATGTAAAATCAAGAAGTTAATACAATATAATTTTACACATGCATATTTTAGTTGTTTCTGTACAACATTAGTCTTTTTTAATCTATGATGTACTTTATTACACTTAGGTAGTACGTCAACATTTATATTTAAAGTACAGCAAAAGGTATTTGTAAATGTGCCATAGCAAGAAATTATGTATTATAACTAATGTCCACCCCTGCTGTCATGTATTACATTTATTTTCACCTACTCTGGGAATAGAGATAGAAGGTGATTCTATTTGGCTTCTCACTATGCACCAATATTTTGGTTACCAACTATATAATTTATTTTACAGGAGCCCCATTAAGCAGTAAAGAATCACATTTAATGTCCAGCAGCATTTTACGAGAAAGCTGGCTGCCGTCAGTCAGCACTTTATCTTGACCTTTACAGAACCAGGTCACATTAACCCCAGCACAATGGGACTGAGTAGCAGGGTGTGTGTCCTGCAATTATGACTGTGCTTTTGCTTTTTGGGGGGTCTTGCCAAACTGAGGCACATGAACAGGGGCCTGTAGCTTTGTGCTTTTAGAGCAATCTTTACAGGTGCACCCTTCAAAGGAAATTGGACACCTAACAAATATCAACAATTAGGCCCTGAAATATGGGAAAATGGACCTGAAATGGGACATTGAATTGGGTAGGGTAGAACTGGTCCAGCGCAACAGTGAGAATCTGTCAGATCATTGACATTATACTAGGGAGTGGCAGAATATGAATGTATCCCTAATCAATACAAGGTTAGAGCTGCATGCATTGTATTAACAATCCTCTCATAGACCTGATTTCCAGCACAAAAGTACAGTGTGGAGATTTACAGATATGTAATATACAAACTGGTAGGCGACTTGATTAGCATTTCAAAAGCTTATCTGTCATCCTGTGAATGAAACAGCGGATTAGTGTTTGTGCTTGCCTGAGGGTCAGGAGCTTAGCTTTATTTCTTTATGTTGCAAAACATTATTTGAATGTGAACCAATATCGGATTATCCCAGCAATACAAGGATATGCAAGTCCACTGCTTTCATACAATTAAAGCCGTAGGGTTGATGTGTAAAGGTGTGATTCCTTTTAAGATTAACCCTTAGTAGGCTTGTTGCACAGGCTAGGTGGGCCACTTGCGGCAGGATAACTGAGACACCTTCTGCACAGTAATGTCTGGGGACCTCCTTTATGACATGGAAGCTAGAGAAGGTCTGACATACATTTCACAGTTTTTCTTTTATGTAAAAAACTTTCGTTTATGTGGCAAGATCTTGGTGAAGGCCAGTATCCTCTCAAACCTTGGCTCAATGCTTCTGCCGACATTTCGCTCTGTCAGATTGCAGATACACATCTATAATACCTCTGTTACTACGTGTAATACCTCTGATTTTTTACTCTAAATGTGAAGAGGCTGGGATGAGCTATCTCCAGTTCACAAGATTCACCCTTGATGTACAATTTGGCAGGTGAATCATAAATGTCCTGAATACCATGACTCAGAGGTATAGATGTTACACAGCCACATCCCCTGGCTAAGCAGAGACAGGATACAGACCACGTTCATTAAGATCCTGCCGGCTGCCACAATCTCCCACCTTCCTATAGCTCACCAGGAGCTCACTTCCCACAAGCATGACAATATTTAATATGAACTCATCATCAAAGTCCAGCCTCATTATGAAAGAGCAGCCTGTTGGTGCCAAACCATCGCATCTGATTTGGTCTTCATTAATGTCATTACTTGAGGACTTCCATTCATTTACGTCCACAGACCTCAGCTATTTTGTTAGAAATTATTTTCATTAACACACAAAGTGTGAAGCAATGTTGAGTGATTCCTGCAGAGTAACCGTCTGCTTTCATCTAATATGTTAGTCTTTTATTTCGGAGAATGACCATACTTCTTCAGCTTTCGGGATACCAAAACATATGAAAATGAAGAACCTCTCAGAATTTACACCTAGCAATCTCTGGGTTGGGTAAGGTATATACTTATGTGTTTGCCTGTCAGATGTTACCAGCAGTTTGCTGGTTTGCAAGGGAAGGTACTCTTTCAGCAGTTATCAGGAATCAGCCAATGTAAAACTGGATCAGTGACACAACATTGGTCAAAGGGAACCTTAAATTCATACAAATAAAATTACCATCGGATTGTTCCAGAAAACATGGATATAATCACTGAATAAGATGTAAACTAATCCCGGTGGTAGAACTTGAGCTTCAATGTTAGTACAGGGATCTTATAATGAGATGGTAATCAGGTTTTGTTGTTGGCTGAGTATATTTCAGAGTGTAGTCTGCTTTTCGTCACCATAAAGATTTCAATCATTACATAAAACAGTAAATGCTATTAGAACTTTCCATTTCTATTTAAATAGATATGTGAGGTTCGCAGTGACTTGTCTTAATGTTGTATTGAAATCATAAAAATGTCACACCCTGAATACGGGAACGAAAACAAACCTCTACATTACATCAGTCACCTAACACCATGAAGGCAGTAAACAATGCTTACTGGCTGGCATTTTTCACAAGATATTGAGATAAAATGTTTTTCAAGTGGAAATAATGAGAACAGGACTAAAACACTGACAAGCGAAGAAAATAGTTTTATTTTCTGCGTAATGTATTTTGTGGGTGTGCTTTGATGATGGTCACAAAGACCATAAACTTTAAATAATCACTAACATGGCACATTCAGTTTTGGGTTAAATTCCTCTGGGTCAACAGGGAGCTCCTCCAAATTTTCCCTTGGTTGCAACTGACTGTAACTATTAACAAATGAATTAGCCCTGAAATCTGTAATGTGTGTATGAGCAATCACATGCCAGACTTTCTGTGAGCATCTACATTACAGCATTGACAAGATGTCTTCCACACTAAAAAATATGATGGAAGAATACAGCATTAAGTAACAAATCAATGCTATTAGTTTGAGAAAATGACTTTGATTAGTCAAGTTATGGACACATCAAAATGGAACTTCAAAAAAAAAAAACCATTTAGGCTGGTACACAGCATTAGCCATTTCTGTATTTTCAATGTGATTCTGCAATTATCTGTTATTTTGTAAGCTAGGAGATAATGACCCTTTTTGTCAACTTCTTTTGCCTTTGTGTCACTAATATCACCTTAGTAAACGAGGAACCTTTACTCTGAGGTCCTTATTCGCCCATGTGACATCTGCGATGACCTTGTTTCTCACCTCTTCTTCTTCCAGCAGTCTCGCTTGACACTCTCTTGAGATGCACCATCCCAGGTTCTTCCAACTCAGTATCCAAACTTGAAGAACAATTATAAATATTGACGTCAGGTAATGAATGTTGCAATTGCGTCACTATAATGCTGCTGTAGGTCATATTTATTCAACGCCAATGTGCTCTTATGGGAGGGCATCTTTTAACGAGAAACTCTCGTGCTGCACATAAGGTGGCCGCATTACGAGCAGCTGGAAGTCACCGTGAAGGCAGAGGAGACGTTGCAGAGCCTATTATGAGTGATTCGGGGACAGTGGCAAACACAGCAGCTCATAGAGTCCACCTGTAATGACCCAGTACATCAAAGGGCTCCAGTGGTGACAAGCACTTTCTTGCCTTTTGGGAAGAGGGAGGTAATCTGCAGCACAGTCATCAAGGCCCATAAACAAGGCGGCTGATAAACATGGATTGTAGAAATCTTCAGAGGTACAGACTGCTGAAGGAAGTCAACATTAGCTCTCTTAGGCCTTACATTTTAGGGAGGGGACATAGTGTCAGATTCTCAGTCACATGACTAATTGTGTGTCAGACCCTGATGAAAGCTTAGTCATGCCTCTGTCTTGTGCAGCTATTAGATTCTTTTTCTAAAAGCTGTAGTCCTTAGAGTCCCAAGTTGTTGGTTCATCAAGCTCACAGATTTTAAAAAATACATTTTACATTACCCCATGCCCCTGACCAGGATAAAAGTTAGAAGATGGATGGATTGACATTTGGATATTATATTTGGATTTACTGTATACAGGTATATAACTGTACATATGTTACACTTCCATTTCTGGGCAAAAATAGAATGATTATTCATTATTAGTTTCTTACTTTTTGTTTGGCCCCATTAGCCAGTTCTGTCATGAGTCATGATGTGTCCATTGCAGAAGATATTTCAGGTGTTAATTAGAAAAATATCAGTGAGCATGTGTCACATTTCCGATGCAGATGTTGTTGACACCATTTGGTAGAAAGCTAGGTTCTTTAATGAAGTATGTGTGTAAATAGGGGGTCATCTGGAAATGACACATCTCAGCTACACTCCATATGATTCCTTAAAGATGAAAAACAACATGACTTTTAATGATTATACATTTACATTAGCAGTCACTTTTGTTCCAAGCAACATACAAGTGAGGAAAGCTTGGAGTCAGAGAGCAGGGGCAGCCTGCAGCCCTGGAGTAGTTAGGGCCCAAAAGTGATGATTTCTCTGTCAGCCAGATTTGACCCTATGACCTGAACACGGATCCCTACACTGCAAAGCTACACCCTTCCTGTTTGCAGGCCGAATGGAACAAAATAACCCCTGAAACTTCACTTGGTATCCTCAGTGTCAAAACATCTCTTAAGTGTTATTACAAAGTGGTAAAAGCTTTATTTTCCCAAATTTTTTGAAATGTGTTGTAGGTCTGAAGTTGACCAGGCAAAACATGAAACGTTTGCAATACTGTTTGCATACTGTTTGCAATGAAATATAAGTCAACTTAACTGCATTTTTTTAAATTTGCATTTTCCATACCATCCCAACTTTTTCTGTTTTGGGGTTGTATATTAGCCAAGCGGGAATGTTGCTTAGTTGTGAAGTCTAAGTGGCTTTTTTTTTGAGGTGCGTGTGTTGGCTCATCTGAGGAATATCCAGCTTGCCGTGCTTTTGTAGGGTTGGACTCCTCAGAAAATACATCCACACGTGTCAAAGGCAGATATGGTATACTATGAGATGAACAGGTTTTTTTCCGTGCATGACGGGAGCACAGAGGCTGTGCTACTGATGTTTGGAAGCTGCGATCACTTGCAGACAGCGTACTCCTAGAGTACTCCTGCCATGAACAGCAGGACCACGTTTCAGGTAAATAAAACTATCCTTTAACAATATAATCCTTGACATTCACATTTTACCCAAATACCACGTTTAACATGAAACCAGTCCTTTAAACACCAGCTGGCCCTTTACGATGAACATACAAAAAGCATTTCCATAAACTATGATCAGTATTGTAACTTAGTATATTAATATTTAAAATGGCCTTCAAACCGTGACTGTCACCAAGAAAAGCCGATTTTAGATGACGATGTTGATTTATTCTGGCATGTAAGTACAATGCCACTTGGTGGCTAGAAAGTAGTACTGCAGTACTGTATACTGCAAAAATATTTGCAGACATTAATCAGTAGATTTTCAAAAAGATTACAGTAGTTAAGTAAAAACTACGTTCACATAGCAACATAAACAATATATTACTATGCAGTGGCACTATTAGTTGTAACAAGTGATTATAGAGTACCAAGGCAGACCACCTCAGACCTGCGAAGGATGGACAGCGCCACCTACTTGAGGCTTGCTGTGCAGAGACGAGGAATATCAGCATTTTACCCTTAAGTTCAACATCAATTGCAATAATTAGAGCTGAAATCATTTTCTTGTCACTCTTGTGAAATGATGCATAACGCAACTTTAGATTTCCATTTTAATTATAAGACAGACCTCCAGTGTGCTGTCATTCCTTATTTTGTTCATTTTGTTGCTTGAGTAAATGCTTAAGCAGAGACAGGACAAATGAGGCTTCAAACCCCATGGTGGGTGGGAGAATCTTGAACTAATCAATCAATGCTGGCGGATTGGTAGTTTAAGACACTCCCACCAATCACAGGTTTTGAAGCCTCATTTGTCCCACCACTATTTGTAGCCAACATACCCTTCAATGTTTCAGTTTCAACAGGCAGATATTCTTAAAGCAGGCCAGGCACTTGGTTCCTTGTTTAACAGCAAAAACTATGAACTTTTAAAGAACTGGCAAATAACTACTGTACTGCTTACTGTACTTGTTAGGCCTACTGAACATTAAAGTGCTTCATTTGGCTGGGTTGTACAGTTACAGAATGATGCACCACAAATGAACACACAGCAGCATAATAAGTCCAAGGCACCACCTGCTCAGCAGACTTTACTTCCCCGGGATTTATAAATAGCCTCAGTATGTCCTGTCATCCGTAAAACACTTAAATATTTATTTAACTCCAGTGTTGTTATGGTTGTGACAGCAAAATAGCAACAAAGAAGCTGATTATATAAAAATAGCGGGAGTGTGTCCTCAAACCTACATTTCCTTTTTACCACCATCACAGGCCTGAGAACAGTATGAGTCACAGTCATTTTGCCTTTTTTTAATCCAGGCTGGAAGAGCCAGTTAATGCCATTGTAGGTTCCCCTCTCAACACAGCCACCCACTACTTCTTGCTCTGTGGACTGAGGCCTCCATCAGCTAGCCTGGAGCAGCGCATTATTCCCGCCATGGCACGCCACAGCTGACAAAGCTCTACAGAGACGAGAGGAAGCCACCCTCGAGTGGCACGGCAGAAAGTTCTCTGGGCCACAGAAGGGGCCTAAGACAACTCTCACATTCAGGGCACCTTTTGACTGCTTGCACAAATGTAGCAGTGACATTTAAATCAAACTTTCCCTCTATAATTCAGTAAAGTGTTCACAGTTCCTGCTCATTAAGCAGAGCAATTTCAAAAAAAAAAAAAAAAAAAAAAATGTACAAAGTACATTTGAAACTGTGCTGATGACTGATCATCACACAAGTCTGCTGAGAAGGACGGGATAAGGGAAGGCGTGTCTCCATCCCTTCAGTAGATCAGGATAGGGACCTCCAGAGTAGAGACAGCACAGCCCGCGGAAGGACAGCAGGCATGCAGAACTCTGCAGAGGAACTGAGAGAACGGAGATGTGGCTTACAGCAGCACTGACACGAGTAATCCTTGAGAAGCCCTAACACTGCTTCCATATGAAGGTCTTACTCAAGCCATGTGACTTGGATGTGGATAAAGTTACCACACTTTGACACTTGTCCTAGTTTGGGTTGAGGTTTCAAAACATATAATTGATGCAATGCAGCATTACAAGTATTCAAGCAATGTTTAAAAAAAAAAAAAAAAAAAACACGGAAATTGATAGGTATTCCAGGGTCACACCTGCAGGTCTTACCTGGCTTACGTCATCCATTAACCACTCAAACCGCACATCTCACTGCAGTGGTAGCTGTGTGCTGCTGAGCTCCTGTTACAGAGCAGAGATGATCCAGATACAGAGAGCCAGAGAGAGAATCTGCACCCATATCATGAGGAGAGCCCATCCCCAAAGAGCATGCCTGGACAATACTTGGCATATTAATTCTTGAAGAGCTCATCGTAAACTTCAGGGTTTGATGCTATGGGGAGAAACAAGTTCATCTTGACCATATCTTTACTAAGCACGTGGAGATTTCCTGCCAAACAGTGCAGCGTGTGGTTAAAGAGCCACCACACCGCAGCCAGAGAAGCCACTGAATTAAACCACGAGAGAATAACCACACAAAGACACCAAGCATGATCTCCTCCAGCAGTGTTGAGTCTGTCATTATATTTGTTCATCAAATCAAAGAAATTAACAAGTTACATAGGATCGCCTGCCAGAGGCTGAGGTCAAATAAAAATAAAAGGGGTAGAAAAAAAATAATTTAAAAATAAAATAGAATTTATTCACACTGCTGGTACTGATTGTTTTGTCAAAAAAAGATTGTAGCAATATCAGAAATCACTGCATCCTTGTCATTTACATGAATTGTTATGTTTTTGATAAATATAACACTGTACATATTATATAATCGTTGCAGGTAGAAGGGTTGATGCCAGTGACTGGGAACAATCGTTCAAAGAGGACTTACAAACCTTCAGCAAGAGTCGACAGTTACATGCAACTGGAAACCATTCTCTCTAGATGTTTATCTTGGGATTCGCAGTTTTTAAATTTCTCAAGCAGGAGAGCAAGCTTAGTGACTTCTAATAACAATCAACTACAATAATAAGTTAAAAATCACAGCAAAGCTTTTCAGACTTTGCTCGTGTTTTGAGGATACAAGAAACATTTACAAATAATCCCTGTAGCAAAAACCCCTTTGTTGAATATTTAAAATGAAGTCTCCTCTAATAATCAGCTTCAGAAGAAAAGACCAACTTAAACTGCATGTTAACGTCTCATCTCAGTACAGTAAATTCACCGCTCTGAGTAGGAAGACCCTATCAAAAACAGCTGTTTGGGTCACATTGTCTTCCAATTGGTTTATTTCAGTTATATATTTTGGGCTTCTGTATACATTTTCTTTATAAAATACTTTATTCATACAATCATTTTAATGATAGCAACATTACTGTTAACTTTAGTGGCAAGATAGACATCGCATAAGAACAATAGTATATAAACAAATGGAAAAAGCTCTGTATCCATTCGCACGTTTCGTCGGTTTCTCTTCAAACAGTTCAAACTTACTGTACAACTGTCTGTAAAACCCTACTACGAATATTGCTGGTCCTGATCTGGTGAGGTTGGGGCAGTGGCGGCTCTTGCTCGGAGCTTGCGCTGGCCCCTGCTGGGCCCCCTGGAGGAGAACTGTGCGTGACAGAAGCGGACCCCTGGCGTCGTGCGTCACACCGGGCCGTTCACCATAGCCTCTGGCGTGGGCATGCGCTGTTCTGTTCTGGAGGATCAAGGAGGGGGGTTGAAAACGCAACATCCTTCCCCAAAGGCGACCGCATGAGGAGTCCCTCGAAGCCCACTGCCCCTCACCAGCTGTTGATTAACTTGGCTTCATCCATGGGTGAGACTTGCTCCAGGGGCCCATTTAAAGCTTCAGTTGGAGTTTTTACTTTTTCTAAGTGCTTCACACTGCCAAGAAGAGTGATTTTATAAGTGACATAGGCCACCACATGTGATACTCCTCCTAGTGATCACAGCAGCCCTCACCTCTGTTTCTGATGGCCACTCGCAGGCTGGGCTGATGTGGGGACACCTCTCTCTGGTTCAGCTCCTTCTGCCGTGGAGAGCTTCACAGACAGATCTTCAGAGGTAGACAGCTTCTCTTCCTCACTACAGGGGAGGGGGTCGGGGAGTTGATTTTAGAAAGCCTTACCCTTCCTGCAGGGAGAGGTGCTCTCAAAAATAAGACTGCTTCGACACAAATGGAATCATGCAGAAGGAGCAGGACCACGTTAATGCGATGGGACAGCTCTTGGGGCGGGGGGGACTGCAAGCAGCTAACTAAAACAAGGGGATCTGGAAGACCTCAGTGCAAGCTGGAGCCAGAGGAATGGGAACTGACAGGGGAAGAGAGACATCTGATGGCCTGCCTTAACGAATGTGCCTGCAACCCTCCATGCAGGGTTGGGAGGGAAGCAAGTGACACACGAGGTGCAGGGTGATTGTGTTCAGGTCACACGGTGCTTGATGGCATCTGAAGTATGGGGGACGACCCACTAGTCAAGTTAAAAACAAAAAAAAAAAAAAAACACCACACTAGCCCCAGAGCTAACTAGCTGATTTATATGGCGATTACTCGTGGTTCTGTGTAACCATCATGAAAGCAGGACAAAGAATGGATTCCGCACAGCCACCCTTTAAAAGGCTCACACACAGAGGAACCCATTCAAAAATTCAGAAGCCTTCAGATGGCCATCACTGCAAACTGTTCTGGAGGCTAAAAGGGACATTAAATATAAAGGAGGCTCACAGAGGGACCGTACAGCGTCCCTTCTACTTGATAAACACTCAACAGGCAGCCGGGGCCGCAGCGACCCCAGTTCCAACCACTGTTCCCATGGAAACATCTGTGTGACAGTACCAGACCAGAGGGGACATCAACGAGGCCTCAGGACATATGGGCCACTCAGAAACTAAGACACGCTGTGTCCTGAAGCCCTACAGTCATGATATGGTGCTCACTTGTACTCTGAGGCAAACATGCAGATGATGACCAAAAAAAAAAAAAAAAAAAAAAAAAAAAAAAAGGTTGACAGAGACGGCAAAAGCGAAACCTGGATGAGCTGTACATACCGGTAGGATTTCAACACTCTGAAGCCACACGCACGGCAGGGAAAAGAGGAAGCTCGTGTTGTAAGATGTTGCAGTTAAAGGGAGGAAAGAGTTTCTCAAACAGAACCCAACACGTGGGAAAGGTTTAAGATTTTACAAACCATGCAGCAGAAAAGGCAGACAAGGTCACACTAGCACACATGCATAAACAGTCACACTGGAAATTGAGTTTCGCAACGGGTAAAAAAAACACATGTGGCACAACCAGTCTACCAGAGAGGAGACACTCCCAATAGCAGCTGCATGTCCGGAGCAAGAACCTGCCCTAGCCGAGTGTCAAAAGGACAGGAAGGGAGGGAGAAAGGGAGGGACAACCCACTGGAGGAGGGACAGCAGTTTACACGCAAATCCTGATTAGCTCACCTCTTGAAAACAGCAGTCTCCGTTTTGGCATCAACTGTAAGGCTGACAGTCTCTTTCATGGAGCCATTGGTGACAGTTTCTGTGATGCGATCAGCAACAGGCTCCTCCTCCAGATCGGGCCCACCCCCCAGCCTGCCTCCACAGGGTTCAGTGTCGACAGGTGTGCCATCACCTGGCCAACGATCCATCCCTGGAGGAGCAGTATGACCATCAGTGTTGTCAGTCCATAAAAAGAAACTACCATTCAGGAGGAAGGGAGAAGATTTCTCGGTTGTTTACCTGTAAGGGGCACTGGTGCGTTGACACCCAGGGGGTCGACAGTATCTGTGCTGGTTTCCATGGCTACAGGGGAGTTGCTCCTCAATGGATGTTTAGGGCTGCAGCAAAACCAAACAGCTAGAGTGTATGAATTGGGTTGGTCAAGACATGCATCCCTTTATCAAAAGGCTTCAAAGAGACATCTGTGCCATACGTGATAAAGCAACAAGCTCAAACCACAAGAGACATCTACTACGTACTACATGCCAGTTTGAAGTGCAAGATGTCATAAATCTTACCATTTTTCCAATAAAAACACAAGGCTCAGAGTAGCCGTTTAAGACTAAGACTCAACCTAGATTTGTAGATGTCACACTTCACTGGCTCTGAAGACAGTCCTTAATCTAAATCACACTACTGTGGACGGAGGTATTAGCTAAGCAGCCAAAATGCCAGACTTCTAGATGGCAGTCTTTTCAGCTGCAGGGCTAAGACTGGCCACCAGAGCCCAGCAAAGCCATTTTCTGGCCAAGCCATGCCCCTCTTTTCACATGTGCCTTCCAGCTCCGCCCCCAAATTTGCACTCGTTACTTCTCATTGAGAGATATGATACGAGAAAACGGTTTTAATTGTAATGAACCCAACAGCAATGTTGGGCAAGACATTTCTACGATCCTTACGGCTGCAATTCATGCAAACATCAAGATCCACATCATCAACATCTCCTCTGCTTTGGCCCTCAAGTCAGGCTGGCCAAGCACTGACCTCACAGCAGCAGGACAGTTGGAGAAGTCCGCCCATCCGGTCTCAGTCCCTGAAGGTGTGGCAGAGCTCCACCCATCAGCCTCTGATACGGCAGCTGGCCCTGTAGCCGCTGTGCCGCAGGCCCCCGTCACTGAGGAGCTGCCCGTCTCCATCGGGACATCGTCAAAGTTAGCCGTCCAGGTGGGGGCTACCAAGACAAGGCAAGCCAAACTTTCACCATGTGTGAGCTCTTGTGAAGTTATGGTGGAGGAATGGGGATACCATGCCATGCACCTTCATACCTTCCTCAGCGTCGATCTCCATTCGGTCATCAGGATTGCCATCCTGCCTGGCGTCCTCCTCTTCCGAATCGGTGCTCTCCTCACTGTCCGTGCTGCCGGAGCTTCTGAGGAACAAAGTGCAAGATCCGTCAGATCACGCAAAAGGAGGACAAAACAGGACCCAGGGGCCAACGCATCATACCGAGGACGCCGCCTCTGAGTATCTGGGGCAAAGGTCACATCTTTCTCATCCCAGATGTCCTCCTCATCTGAGCCAGTGTCTTCAAACTGCTGGATCTTCTCTTTACAGCAGGCCTCAAAGAGGGCTATATTTGCCTGGAGGAGAAAGTCAATTGCGATGTCACATTGCAGTGTTCATAAGCTCCACTCACAATCCATTACGTTCATTCAGACTGCAGCTGTTAAAAGCTTAATTCTGTTAATACCTTCATTAGCAGGTTAAAAGATATTCAGATTGAGGTAAGTAATGACAACGTACTTACACTTTCATTTGTATTCAAGGAAAAATTGATGTCTGATATTCTATCAAAGGGAATACTGCAATATTAAAAAACAGGATTTAAGTACAGTTAGTAACCCAGCATTTCGAAAGGAGCGCTGGTCTCAAACCTCTCAAGGTTCTGATTGGTCAGAGCAGGACAGTGAACCAACCACCAATATTACACAAGATTCTAATGTTCACACAGCCCCTACCAGACAATCATCTCTGAAATCAGAAACCCTCCCTAGAGTACGAGACTACAAGACTCAGAGGGTCTTTGAAATGAATGTTCAGAAACGATTATATAATTCACATTAAGTTTACGCAAATTTCCATAATCACTATACCCTTAATATTGTCTGAATGCAAACAAGAGGGATTTAGTGTAAAACTTAAGCTTTCAAAGGGACTTCCCACATTAACCCAATACAGTCATAGAAGACAATCAATAAGGGTCTTCCCCTACACTAACCCCCCCACCTCCACCACCCCCCCTCCAAGAGATTCTGGTCACTTTTCCAGAATAAGCACGGTCCTGAGGAAACAGCATGCGTTCACAGTACTCACTCCACGACATCATCTTGATCGGCAAACTCCTCGTCATTGAAGCCGAACTGCTCAATAAAATTGGACGTCATTTGTTGCATCTGATAATCAGAAAAGGCCTGGCATGCCCAGGACCAATGATAATGATAGTCTTGGAACTACAGAGACACCGTTGTTTCAATCCAACACAATTATGGAGAGAGAAACATTCAACCACACACAGCTATATGACCTTTTACTAGTGATGGGATAAATGAGGCTTCAAAACCCATGGTGGGTGGGAGTATCCCAAACTAGTGATCATTGATCGGTCGTTCAGGGATACTCCCACCCAGCACAGGTTTTGAAGTCTCATCTGTCCCACCACTAACATATACCATTAAAGATTTGCCTACAAGTTACAGCAATTAGTAGAAAGCATCCATAAGCATGACATCAGCCCATTAGCCTTACATCATTACACACGATACAGCAACACGGGTTAAAATCAAAATAGAAGGTACACACAACCTTATTTCAGCAGCTCCTCCAATTTCAGACTTACTTGCTGCAGGGTAGAATCCTGGTGAAACCCACTGTCCTTAAAGTCTACCTCATCATCACTAGATGATGGAATGTGGTGCGTATTTACCTGCATGACAAGGAGGACACAGGTTAGCAGAAGTCCCCAAATCCCAGCTCACGCTATGACCCAATACAGTACCAAAACGGCCACACACTAAGTCTACGGTGTTCTTCTTGTTTGTGTCGGCTAGAGGGCCGGAAGTGAAAGCCTCCCATCTTTCCCGGACATCCTCCTGGAGCTCTGAAATGAAGGGAGCATAGATACTTTCAGGATGGCGAAAGCCCTGAACTTCAAGTGGGGCCAGATGGACACAAACTGGCCCAAGGCTCCCAAGGGGGTTAACGCCCCCTACTGTACCTGAAATGAGCTGCTGTATCAGTGTGCTGTTGGGCCCCTTGTCACTGTTGTGCACAATGGAATTAGCTATCCTGGTCAGGTGGCCCATGTAGCCTCGTCGCCGGCCGCCTTCAGCTCTGGAAGACAGGCATTGTGTCAGGACAGTCGCAGAGCATGGAGATCACATGACAGATTTACACAGGCGGTGACCCTTACTGTTCCTTCTCGTTGGAGGCCCATGCATCAAGTATTCTCTGTATTAACTGGCACTTCCGGAACAGCTGAGGATGCAGGGAGGGGGGGAGGGGTGAGGTGCTAAACAACCAGGACAAATTAGCAGAAGACGTGGTGAGGGGTGGGCATGGGTGGGACTCACATGCTTGAGAAGGTGGTTCTCTCTAACAGGCTCCTGGTCTCCGTCTTGGCTGATCTGGGGATGGCCGTTTGGGACCGGAGGCATCGCTAGAATCATGGCAGTGCAGATTTCAACTTGTATATGCAGGAAATTATTCCATATATATTTGAAGTACATGTCCTGAAAAAAAGAGGAGTGTGACAGTAAGACCACAGAGGGATCTCAAGACTTCCAGAATGCAGTTCTTGCATCGAGGTCAGGACACAGTTGATAGCCATGTTGATATCAAACGCGTGTGTTCATATTTTCCCGTTTGGCTCTCCACAGTTTCACAATACACACGAGCAATTAAGTAATAAAACCTACAGATGTATCACATGCTCGATGGTGATCATTTCCACACAGGCAGATATTTTGGCCTGCGTCTCGGTTCAACAACATCTAGATTAAGGTGATGTTGTCCACGTGGCCGGTACAATGCAGTATGAACTGGCCTTTAACAGTGAACACGGGCGCTCGAGAAGTAAACACCGACCACAGCTGAGCGAACCAAGCGCGATGCTTACAAGTATGACTCCTACTGTATTGAGATCGATGAGCTCCATGTTGATGATGTGGGTGTTGGTCTGCAGGAGGCTGGCCACCAGCCGGACCATGTTCAGGCGAGTGTTGCCCACTGGCGGGTCCAACACTCCCCATGTGGTCTTCAGCACATTCTTCTGCGAGAAGACAGGAGGCAAACACAGACGGACCTTCAGCAATGTTACAGCGGAAGGCGACCGCCAGACATCGCAGGAAACGTCGTCTCTTTGGCTCAGCCAGAAAAAGCAAAGATCTAAATTTAAAACATCAGTGGGCCAAAGTCTGGCTTAAGAAACCATCTGGCAGATGAGAGCCGCGGCCCAACGGGACCATTCACAAAAGAAAGTAATTTAGCCACTCAATTTAACCTTCCCCCAGATGAGCAGCCAGATGGACCAACACATAAAGGACCTAAGGTTATGACCCATTTAAACTTCAGAGCAGGAGGGAGGAGGTGCATCTAACCCTAACCTTTCTAGCAGTTCAAATGACCATTGCTCAACAAGCAAAGTATACCATTCACTCCTATTACAAATCACCGACATAACAGCAAGCAAAATCTACCACGGGCGTGCAACGCAGTAACAGAATCGGCAAAACTGCTGCAAAAAGCTACTTTTGGGGGCTCCAGAAGCAGCTGATGGAAGTCCTTAAGCCTGGGCTTGACAGCTTCAAGGACACTTAGATTGATGGAGAATGACGGGTGATTCATTCCAGGTGGGCAATTCTCGAGGTGGCCTTCAAAACTGCAAGGTGGGACAAAAAGATCAGTATTTGAAGCACGGGTAAACGCCAAGTCCAATCCAGGGGTGAACCAAGTACGTACGCAGGTCTCCGGGTCTCAAAGAGGGTGAGCAGTATCTGGATAACACTGACCATCGCCGAGTCATTCTTCTCTTTGTCAAAAATGTTAGACAGCAGCAGTTCCACTGTCTCTTGTCTGCAGTGGGAAGGTTTATTTGATATTAAACAAACGATCAAAATCCACAAGAATCATAGCTTACAAAAGCAGCTGCCACACACAAGGGAAAAAAATGGTCATTACAGGAAAAGTCCAAGGTTCTTTCAAACTGAAACTGCAATGGATATTGAAATGAGCAGCTTCAGCCTAGACAGTGAACAATGGCACAGTGTGACCGGTTTCAGTTTTAGACAGCAGAGATGAACCAAAATAAGAAAAAGATAACATTACTTCTCCAGTGTGGCCAGTAAAGGGTCAGTCTCCGAGCTGCCCTGGACCTGGAACATCTGGTCTCGGCTGAGACGGATGATTTCACACAGTGACTGGGACGCATTTGAGTGCCTCTGGCAGAGACAAGTGACAGGAGTCGAGCATCAGACAACACACAGCTGACAATGCACACTTTACACTGCACAATAAAACACTCCCTGATCTGATAGCAGGTATCAGCAACACAGACTTACGTCTTCATCCTGAGATGGCTGTACTACGTCAACAAGCCGCTGGATGACCTTCTCCTCATTCAGCCACTGTGGACAGTCCAACAAAAGGCCATTAAAGACCCAACACTAGTGGCCCGTACTGAAGACTAAGCTGTCTTATTGGCTGGATGAATAGTGACCCGGCTGCACGCAGGTGGCTCTGACACCCCCACCCCAGTGTACAGCCAAAAACTGCCATGTCACATAGTATCAAAGCAATATGAAAAGGTACATTTTATAAACTCAAGTGGTCATGCATCAGCACTACATGCTAGAATGAGACGAAAGGTCAAGTTACATGAATTAATTCCCCACACAGCTTTCACAGCTGGTGAACTGTAAAACAAGGCAGGGGAGAGACGGCGAATCAGAGAAACTCACGTTTAAGACATCCTGTCGAAGCTGCTGGGGCTCGATACAGGTCAGCATCCTGAGCAGCAAGTCCATGATAGCAGAGGTCCCTATGTGCTTGATCATTAGATCCACAAAGTCTTCCCGCTTCCGAAGAAACTCGACAATCTACAGAAGGTAAACAGCGGCCAAATCAGCAAACTGAGCAACATGGCCCCGAACAGAGGTCACAAACTCGCTGGGGTCGACATTTTTAACTGTGCGTTAGCTGTAATGTCTGTGTGCACAAAAACAAAAAACATGTATGCACACATTTGGACAGCAGAAGGAAAAACATCAGGAAGCTGGATAAAATTCTCCAGTTATGGGTCACGTGAAGCAAGTCTCCCTACACTGTTTGGAAGGCTCACCTGGTCTGGCTTCCGACTGATAAGAATACTCAGCACCTTGCTGAAGAAGCTGGCTAGTAAGGGATTAAGAGGAGGCTCGTTTTGGAGGAAGCCATACAGCTTCATCAGCAAACTTTCATCCTCTCCCAGTCGGTCATTCACTTGGCCCACATCAGAAGTAAGGAGTTCACATGATATATTAGGGTATCTAAAGAAAAAAATCAAAAATAAAACTGAACATACCAAAAAACACAGCATCAACAATTCATTATACACTCAAGATAAATTTCTCACGAAAAAAGGGTGTAGTCAACTAAACAAGATCCAAGGCCAACAGTCAAAACTAGACACCAAGAGTTAACAGTGGCTCAAGAACATGCAAGCTGTGGCATTCAGAAGCTCTAATTTTGTACCGTACAACAAATGTATAGGGTGTGCTTTGCAATGATGCAGACACTCTTTTAAAACAACCACATTGACGATCAACTAGAGAACAATGGGCACGTTTCCAAACAAACTTTTGTTTGCAGACGTCCAGTGCTTTCGAACAACAGAGGAGCATGAGGCTGCATAGCTCACTTGTACTTGAGCTTCTCATCCATGTCATCGCCAGGCTCCTGGGTGATGAAGGTCACCAGGTCTTCCATGCACTGCGGCCGCACCAGGAAGTCCACCAGCTTGCGGTTCTGGGCCTTGCACTCCTGCAGGACATCCTCCTCGTCCATAACCTCCGTCAGGGTGACATTCTCCTTCTCAAGCAGGGTGTCGATGTGGGATGTCGTATGCAGGTCAAACTTCCAGAACATAGTGCTTTTTGTAGTCAGGGGGGAGGGGAGACCACCTGGGTTATGGTCAGGGGCATTTTCAAGAAAAATTTTTAAAAAAACCCCCCTCAACATTTTCATAGAATCAATCACCACTACAGCAGTCAACCACACTCACACCAACCTGCCAAAGCAGTCGGGCTCTTGCTTCGACACATACCAGACTACTTTGGCTGAGACCCAATGACGCTCTAATAAGGAGTTTAATGCAGCACTGGGAATCCTCCCTAGCAATGCAGAGAGGAATCTTTCAATATCTGCGAACTGCTACAGCTCAATGCAGCGGACGGCCTGTCAGCAAGCAGCACGGGTTTCCCCAGACGTGTAATTAGAGAGACATACCTGGTTGAGGCAGTAACCTGAAGACAAATCTAATCAAAAAGAAAATGCCTGTGCTCTTTGAGGGTTCTTGCCCATTACAGGCTTTACTGGCAGCCAAGACAGGAGAAACCCTTGGGTGAGGGACACATGCAGGAAAAGACCACAGCTCCCACAAAACAGTCAATGCACACCTGCAAAGCAAAGTACAAAGGGAGTGACAGAATAAATCACCCATTCAATAATTTAACATCTTTACATACACACGCACCTTGTTATACAATATCCTCCTACATTTAAAGCAAATATTCACTACACAATCGTAAAACAGGCAAGACAACCCATCGATCCCCAGAGTTTTCGGCTGTGATGCAAAATGCACCTTCCAGGAGCTGAAATAAACCTGTAACAGCAGGCTTCCAACATTTTTTGAACCCCAGAAAAACACAGAATGCATTCCCCCTAATTTCTGTACTGAATAATACACCGAACCCTCCGCATGGTGCCTCTGCTTACAAAAGGCACCCAAGAGGACACTCAATCAGATACCTCAGAAACAAGTTCTGAGAGGCACAATTCACATCCACCATACATCTGGATATTTACTGTTTACTGGTCTCCAGGGAAACCAAAGTGCCATCCTACTTGGTTTGAGATGTTCTTCCAGGAAGTTTCATTTTCCAAAGCCCACCACAATGCTTGTTGCGTTTAATATCACTAACATTGTAGACTTTAAAGATATGAATACCGTAGAGCGATTATAACTTCAACTGCGGCTAGATCTTCAGATGTACAACATGCGTGTAAATAATTTTCCAAGCACACACCGCCCCCCCCCCCCCCAAAAAAACCACACTCTCAAAAGGTCTAAATTGTCATTGTGCCAAAAAGAGCCACCATGTCAAGACAAAGGCCAGACTCTGATCATCTCCGAGCATATTTATATGTGAGGGATGCCGTGAGAGACGAACACCTCCAGAGCAGCACATCTACAGGAATGGAGGCAGCTTTCTCTGTAAACCATGATGAACACACAAAGCTTGAAATGCGTGGACTTCCGTGTCCCACGGCCCATGTCATAAAATCTCACAATTTATGCAGAAATCAAACCTAACTTATATGTGGTAGATCACAGACATTGGTAGCAAATAAAGTTATTGATTCGGCAACTTTATTTTTGTACATCTACAGGCATCAAAGTGTGAGCACCTTCCCCTCCTGTTGCATCATGGCATATCCACCTACTCCTGACTCTTTAGCTATAAATAGCTTCATAGTAGACAGAATACATAGCTGGTTCATCCCATTACCTCAGTGAACATCCAGTCATTCTAGTTAACATACAGGCCTGTCACACAGAACATGATGGCACATTTTAAGTTTCATTTTAAAAGACTAGTAGAAAGGTACAAAAAAAGAATCAGAAAATGCTTTTGATCATGTCAGTCCGGCACGGGCTTCTGCTGAACTTCAAAACCTGAGACACCACTTGCTATATCCTCTGGGTCCTTGATGGTGCAACACTGTGCTGGAGTTTAAACAAACTAAAAATATGATTTTGAAAGACTCATTTGTCCATGTCTTTCAAACAACTGCCGCAGTACCAGTGGATTAGTCCAAATTGGAGGTTAAGGCAGCTGCCTGCGTACAATCGAGCAACACAAATGACCACCCACCGACTAAAATGCGGCAAATACATGGTGGCCTTGTGCAAAACTTCTCAAACTGACTGGCCGTGTTTGTGCAGAGGAGTGTGGCGTACATGTTAGTGGAAACAGGTTCTCGCAGCTGCACATCAGCAGAATATGCATCAGATGACATGCAGCATCTGCATTGCATGCATTACTCTCGCAGCAGCAGATCAATTTCAAGAACATTCAAACAGGTTAACAAAATAAAATTTAAAATAGGGTTTACCTGAGCGTCGCAGATCGAACGTATTAATATACACCTCTCAGTATCTACAGCACACTGGTAGGGGGCTGGTGTGATGGAGGCCTTGTGCTAGTGGAAGGACCATCACCACTAAAGATTCAGATGGCCATCGTGAGCAGCTAATGGAAAAGCAGCCGGTTTGGGGTAAAGGGGGTCGAAGGCCGGAGAGGAACCTGAAGTTGGACGGCGAGGTTTCGCTCTTAAGGCCGAGACACTGAAATGGAACTTGGACTTTTTTTGACCAGACTTAGCTAGGAAATGTGGAAATGCGGACAGGAACGCCGAAAGGGAGACATCTCCCAGACTGCAAGTGAGTGAGAGAGAGAGAAAGGGCAACTTGGCTCGTCAAGCCGGCTTGTTGTGAATGGAAGCCGGCTACTTAGCTAGCAAAACGACACACGGATAAGACGCACATTACACGCACAGCCATACTGAACGCCCGGGAAATTAATTCTCGGGTCCAACGGAAAGCAGGAAAGTGAATTTTTACGGTTATGCCGACCAGTCTGACTCTGCAGAACGGAGCGGAGTTAGCAAGCGGCTAACAACAAGAAGTACGTACCGATAAACTGCGGGAAATCACAAATCCCCCACATGTAGATGGAGAAGCCTCTGGCCTTCGCTGTCGTGAACATAAAATACGATAGAAACGTGGCAGTAAAAGGAAAAGCGAACTGTTTACAGCAGATTGTAACAGGCGGGAAACAAGAGACCATTAGAGAGCACTTCCAAGATGGCGGCTCTACCAACTTCAACAACCCCTTCCCCCACATAGCTGCCGCACCTGCCAGTCAAACGCATTACGTTAAAGCCATTGGCTACTAGGCACGCCTGTCACACCAAAAACACGCATTTGCAGATCACTGATTCGACGGCTGACATGTCGCTTATTTTGTAAAACCTATAGCTGTATGTTCCTTGAGAGGCTACTAGACATTCCGATTTATCAACAAGCTATCATTCCGAAACTGGACCTTCCATACCGCCATCTTGGAGAAAATTGCCTTGCACATCTTTACAAAACGTCACCAGTGCATTGAGCCAAAATGGCGTTAGTTTTACGCTCAAGATTATGGTGTTTCATTTGATTGGGTTAAACTAACGTCTGTTAAGTAATATGGCCGTCGGCTAAATCGCGGAAAGTTAAATTGCAGTACCTTCCGATTTAGAAAAAAACTTAGAAACGTTATACAATGGTGGCACGCGTGGTACTTTTAGAAATTTCATGACAGTAAAACGCATAATTATAGGGTGATGTTTTGGAAGTGTAAAATGTTGCATCAGTCGCCCTTGCCTTGAACGCCCCGAAGAGGCCGATTTCCGATTGGTTGGGACTGTTTTCCTCGGTTGTTTTCAACGCCCTAGCAACAACGAGACGTCACTTCGATTGACACGCTTTAACCTGGCCAGCAGCTCCTTTGAGTGGAGCCCACCGAGGTCCGTGCAGTGTTTCACTTCTTCCTGCAAGATCACTTTCGAATAACACACTACGAAAGTCATTTACACTACTTTGTCGATCATTTTCATTTTTAAGGAAATGTTACACTCATAGATCATAACAGGACATTAATTTATTAATTCATATGCTGTGGCTTTTTTTGAAAGGAAAAAAAAACTAGCAGTAATTTCCTAAACTGTCTTGTTATCCATCCATCCATCATGTTTTTTTTTCGTAGTATTTAGAGATGGATTATCTATGGTTTAGGAAATTGACTAGTTTACCATGTTTGTAATATGCTGGCATCTTGTTTCAGTGTAACAAGACAACATGGTCTCTGGCACACAATAATTTTAAAGTCACTGGAGTATTGGGAACTTAAAGGTGACACATATTTACAAGCTCAGTCTGCATTGTGAAACCACGTAAAGCTGGTCAGGATTTAAATACTATTACACCTGACGTGCATGCATTATATATTTAACAGAACCATAATGAAACCTTTGGAACCTGGTATTTGCATTTACCCGTATATGCATGTGATGTTGCATTGTAAATATTGCCCATTTTATATTATAATCCATGTTTCGATGTTTTTATTTTGAAAGGGGTATCTTTATCATAGTATATCGATGAGAGCGAAAACAAATTTAAAAATACATATTTGCCTTCAATTTTCTAAAACGACATTAGAAAAAAAAAACCCACCATGACCTAAAAACGCTCCTCGAATAAACTCTGAGGAAAGACACTACACACAAAAACGAAGAAAGCCAGACACAGGAAATTAAACTAAAATTATTCTGGACAGAGGAACTAAGAATAAACCCTTTGTTCTCACTGCGTGTGTACTGTAGGCATTTGCAGGCCAAGTGAGCAACCCTTTTCCGTCCACTTAGAGGGTTTGTCTCGACTCAGCTCCATTGATAAAAATCCGGGTCAGCCAAACTGCCCATGGCCCCAGTGCTCTCAGCTAGTAGAGGATGCATATGATAATACAGGCAAGTAAAGATAGGCCCAGTGTAGCAAACCAGCGTTAGATTATGCACAGCTCAGAAACACTCAGCATCTCTCAGCTAATTGTGCCTCTGTTAATCATCACAATGCAGTGTTGAAAATACTGCATCATCCAGCCCTTACTGATACATGACCTCTTTGCTGATGGGGCTGTCTGGTGACGAAATAGGTGAGTTTGAAGGTAGTATATATACGAGTACAACATAGCCCACATTTGGTCATCTAAACATTGCAGGCTCACAGCAGCTGCAAATTATATTTTATCTTTTCATTTAGGACATACTATATATTGCGAGTGTAATTTTTTCCGCAATTATATGGTTAATTACGCGCAACAAATTCACTTGTGCGCAGAAGAAATCAATCTTCCATCTGTCATATGAATGGTAATAGAATAGCCATAATATTTAGGGCACAGACTTACAGCCGTGCCTCATCACCTGTATAGATGGTGTGGTGAACAGAGATTCAGGCTTTCAGGTTACAAGCAAGGAAATCCTACACCTATTAAAACTTTGTCACTTCTAGCCAAGGTTTCTAGTAGCGTGTGATGTTTTGAAAGGCCATGGGCATTAATTCCAATGTGTTTGTACAAAGCAGTGGTTGGGGCAGGGGGGTGGTATGGACAAAACACTACACTAAGATATTAATAAAATATTCATTCGGTCAAAAAAGAGCCTAGAAAATAAACGCGTTTAAAGAACATATAGCTTATCATATATTTACTTTAATCAGCGTAATAAGTGCAGACTTCATATATTAAGCAGAACATAATTTAGTTATGTTACAAATGTTCAAAAAACTCAAACCAAAAGTGTTGTTCAAATAATGCTGTGACTAGCATCTGATTTCTGTTTGTCTCTTCTGCCTCAGACCCTGTCTTTGTCTGGTTCTGGGGAGCAGCAAACACACCCTGGCTAATGGGCTCAGAAATCCTTACCTATGTTCGTCCAGAGCTCCGAGCCTAGGGTGGGTGTATTCGATGAGCAAGTGTGCTGTGATACAAGCAGGAGCTGGAGGTGGCTTAACCAGAGGAGTCATAGAGTACTGACCAGGTATTGGCGTTTGGCTGCTCACCATGCAGGTACTGACAAAGGATTGCATGGAGGAGTAGGATTAATAAAAAGACAAGGCAGAGGTAGGCAAAACACGTCGCCGACAGTAAGGGGTTTCCCAGCACACGTCTGGCTCTGAAGCACCCCCCCATTCCTACAGGGTGGAGCCACAGAGTGCCCATGACTCAGTGTTTCCTATTATGCAACCTGCCTTTCAACCAATTCACTTCTTTTTCCTCATCTCTCTTAGGAGCACAGCAACAGTCTAGTATGGACCCAGCAGTTGCTCCTAATAAACTAATCGCCTCTGCAAACATCTGTCAGAGTGGGTCCTCCTCCCCCCAAGGTCAATTCAGGCAACACAGAGTTATAATCTCCACAGCAACTCAATTCAATTCAATTCAATTTATATATAGCGTCTTTAACAAGAAGCACTGTCAGAAAGCACTTTACATAGTCCTGGGTCCAGAGTCCTCTGAGAGTAAGCCAAAGGTGACAGTGGCAAGGAAAAACTCCAACAGAAGGAAGAAACCTTGGGAGGACCCAGACAGCAACTGAAGAGAAAACATCTATACAGGCATTGTATCTGTTCTATATGGAGGTTTTGTGCTTAAATTCCTTGCAGCAAAATGTCATTCTGTATCTTTGAAGGCATCCCAAATACTGTTACAGTCAGAGGCCTGGGGTTCGGCTGCAGCCTCACACATCCAGGGCTGTAGGCTCCATTCCTCTCTTAGCTCCGCGTGTGTCAGGCTTGCATGTTCATGTGGGTTTAGCCAGGTACTCAGGTTTCCTCTCACAGTCCAAAGACACGTGGCTTAAGTGAACTGGTGTCTCTAATATGCTGTGTGTGTGGGTCCTGCAATGGACTGACATCATATCCACAAGTTTCTTTGGATTAACTTCAGGTTCACTTCAACCCCAACTTGGAAAAGCATTTATGGAAATGAATGGATGGTGTAAGTATGAGTCAGTTGTTTTACATACATAAATAGTGTGTAAATGTTTTTTAGGCCTCATTATGGCACATTTAACCCATGTACAGATAAGTGATTCAACTGTCGGTGGCACAGTGGTTTAGTGGTTAGGCCTGTTGCCTCACACCTCTGAAATATGGGGTTTCAATTCTGTGTGTATGTGGAATTTCCATGTTCTCCTTCTATTGTGTGCGTTTCCCTCTGCGGTCTGAAAACATGCCGTTTAGTTCATTCTGTTCTCTAGACTGCCTATAGTGCACATGCTTTGTAATAGATTGGCACCCTGTCCAGAGTTGACCCTATACAGCATAAGATAGGCTCCAGGACCCAGCAACTGTGTCCAGAATACCTGTTTGGAAGATGGGTAATTGAGCTCTGACCAGACACTCATGAAGCTGACCTCAGAAGACAGTATGGTACTGGCTCCGGCTATGCATGCAGGGAGGGGCAGCTCCTATCATGCGTACCTGACACAGAGTGGTAGCCTTGGGGCCAAACTCCCCATGTAGAGCCTACTACTATAATTACCCTGCTTCCAGTCCCTTAGGGGGGCAATTCCCTAAACTCAGCCTAGCAGTTCTTTTCCCAAGCACCCCAATCTCCACACTGTGTCTGCCCTGACTTGCCCTTCATGCACAGCCTGCAGCCAGCTTTCTTCCAGTCAGACTTAGGTGGCAGAGGAGGGAATTCTGAACTGCATCTGTGGTTTCTGTTGGCATGGTGAGTTTCTGCAGAATTTGATTTTAACTGCCTGGAATGATTTGTCATCTTTGACGAGTGAGAAACTTGCTTTGGTACTTATATCCAGGTACTTTCTTGTTCTGATATTTCTGAAAGGAGCACAGAACAACATTGACCAAACTAAATTAAATATGTTTATCCACACTGAACTATTTTGAACGTTTTTTTCTTTATCTATTATAAATTAGATTTGTAGATAGATACATACATACATACATACATACATAATTAATCCCTGAAGGGAAATTTGGGATTGTAGTGTTTACTATTTATTTCTTCGTGGTAGTTGAAAGTTTTATTTCCTAGTGAGCCTTTGACATAATTTAGAATACTTTTATATATAAACTGTTTTAAATTCAAATATAAGAAACCAAATTCGATCAACCAAATAAATGTTCTTTCTTGCTTCCACACGAGGGCAGCATTTTACACTATTTGAAACTTAGCAACTCGACGTTACAAAAATGAGTTTTAATAAACATAGGTGTTACTCCTTGCTTGACTCATTTTCTTTAAAAAATCTCGAGGTTGGACTACAATTACTCAACATAAATGGAAAAAAAAAACGGTTTCGTACATTCACATGCCATATGTTTACAAACCTGTGCTACAAAGTATAAAAGGCACAGATAATACCTTGGCAGTTAGGACCACCTTTACCCACAAGTTTCTTATAGAAAACCAGTCAATTTATAGGTGAAACAAGGTCTTAGCTGAGAAGGCCTTAATTAGAAATGTTGCTAGTATTCCTACACATTTCTAGCAGATTTTTAGTTTTGTTTATACCTGTGATAACAGAATCCATTTCAAAGCAGTCAGATAACTGCAGCTCAACACCATTTTTTTCTCTTTCAGACTTCCTAGTGTTCTACAAAGATCTTTCACCCTGTTTGTTGAGAACTTGCCACAGCATTCTGCAACACCAGATATAATCTACCTGCCATTTAAACTAATATTTAATACAACAAATTTTAATACAACACTGATATATTTCATATCCCCACTTCTCCCCATTGCAGAAAGAACTTAATACCAAACAATTCATCCTTGATATGAAGGAATTCCCCACTTCATTTCTTTTCTGGTTGCTTGGAGATAACAACAAATCAACTTTCAAATACAGATGGCGCTTTCTTAAAATAGAACCTTTATTATATAAAAATGCTTTCATACAAAAATTATCATAAGATTAGACTATACAGGGCATTTGTACACAAAAAAGGCACAGGAAGCTCATGAAAAGACGTATTTTGAGACTCGTGTCAGTCGAGGGTCATGACAGAGAGACGGAACACACAAGCCCAGCACCCCTACTGTAGGGGTGAAGACTGAATCAAATCACACAGTTGGGCAAGTAATAAATAATGTTCCAACCTGATTGATGATTTTATTTGGGATGTTTAGCAGAAGTATTAAAAAAAATCTATTTAGTATTACTACTAGGTTCAGTGTCACAGAGGACAGATAAAAAGCCAATGTTTTTGTGCCTGGCTAAAGGCAAAACAATTAAATTAAGTGCTGCCTACATTAACTTTAACCTTTAAGAGTAGACATCCATCAATGCAATTTTATTAAAAAATGCCTCCCCTGAAGTACTGTGTAGAAAAGACTTCCCCCGCCATTTAAACAGGCAAAACTCACAGAGCATCCAAGTATCTGGTAAGAGAGAGAAGATTTCAGACCAAAACTGTATATCGTGCCAAAGTAGAACACCTTTCTACTTCCGTAGTAATTACAAATCAAGACACTAAAGTGGACACTTAAAAAGCTTTGAAAAATAAGTGCTTTGCAACATTTCAGTCACAGAAATGAAAAATCTGGGTTCATGCCTAGATCATACAGTGCTTAATATGTAGCATGTTGTATTTAAGAGTTTCCCAGAGAAAACAAACTTATAAATGAAGAGTGAATAACCATGCATGGTTCACAACTCAGTCAGATGGCTGGACTTTGTGTTTCAACTTCAAGATGAGAGCGTCATTTGGTTGAGTTACGCTGTGCAATACTGAAGTAAATTAGTTTTACAGGACATTTGGGGGATGCAGAGATCATGCAAAATGGTAAGAGAGACCCATGAATAGCTTATTTTTCCATGCCCACTTGGATGAACTTCATGGCAAATGAGGATTCTATTACTCAACTTGGTTCCAACCAAAATATTTTTTGGTTTGTCCGTCTGTGTCTTTAGGAGGAAAGAGTTATGCAAGGTTTATGGTAAGGGCAGTACCAGCCAATCGCAGGCCATCCGCAGCCCCCACCCCTGACTAATTGCTGTGGTTGATACCTAACTTCACATCTTTTAAAGTTTTGAGGTTAGAGTTTGCAAAAGGCCACACACAATCCAAGACAAAGTAGGAGCATCGTGCTAAATTTTTAGCATCTTGCTAATTTTAGGGCAGGCTATAAACAGGACTAGATTTAACTGCTTATTTCAGGAGAAGCCCTATTATTGTATATTTTCATACAGACTGTGCTCCAACAAAAAAAACTACTGCAATGCATTACACAGGATTAATAACTTACAGCTTTAAACATCTGTATAATCATAATTAATCTCTATAAATGTGAATTTTGTTTTTCGTGACTTAGAATACAGATTATATGTACAGTAGCAGCAAACACACTTTTGGTAAACAGGAAAAACAAGCAATCAGATAGGACAGATTCATTCATATACAAATGAATTCATGGAAACACGGTAGATTTAAAGCTCAGTTGTACATATTTACAATAACTCTCCTTAACAAAGATTTGGTTTCTTCCCTCTCAGCAGAGCAAGTTTCTGGTCATGTATCTCGTTGTGTAAATTGAGCCTGTTAACAAACCTGGAATTACAATCCTATATGACCTGTGATAATGTGAAGTGATTACTAACTGCTGAGAGACCTCAGCTCTACATGTACAACTTGTACTCTAAAATAACTTAATATACTAAACATCACCCAAGGGTTTTTTTTGTCACAGAGTACATGGCTCAAACGGTAAAGTTGAAAAAGAACCATACAGGTAATTAAAAGATCATTTCACATTGCACCAGCAGTTCCACTGATCTATAAATGCCTTTTACTGTCAATAAAAGGGTCAATGTCAATGAACTGCTTTGTGATGGCAATGACTCGGGAAATGTTGGCAGCTTATGGGCTGACATGCAAGGGTCACAAGTCACATGGTCTCGCCGGATTAGCCAATGAGGTTCTCTGAAGCCAGGAGATCGTCCCCGTTGACTTCAGTGGTACATGAGGAATTCTGTTTCGCTTTCTTGGAAAACAGACATGCATTTTTTCCTTGGATGCTGTTGTCTTCCTGCCATTTCACCTCATTTTCATTTACAATTTTAGAATCTATGTTTTTCCACAACTTCTAGTCCCCCCCATCAGAAAATGTCCCAGCATCCCCCTGGAACGAGTACCCTCACATGAATAGTGGATTGGGAGGGGGGCATTCACAATGGCAGCAATAGCTTCCTTATGGCTACTGTGGCTAAGATGTCCCAAGTCACCTTGCCCCTGGGACTTCATGTCTTGTCAGCCTCACCCCAGGAGGCACTGCCCCCTTCCCCTGAAGCAACCCTCCTTCTGTCCTACCCCACCAGGAGTGGGTGACCATTAGTGGAAACTGATAAAATAGAATCATCTCATTTGTTGATATTTTATTTACTAGTGTGGCAGCCCCGCCCATCTGCCATGGTCATGAGGAGTCAGTACAGGGTGAGGGGGGGGGAGGACACAGGTGGAAGTAGCTGCGCTCGGTGGAGGGTGAGGGGGGGCAGCTCTCCTCCGCAGAAAGGTACTGGCTGCGCGGCGTGGGGGGGGGAGGGTAGGGGTCTGAGTCGGAGTTCAGGTCCATGTAGTACTTGTTGCTCTTCCACCGGCTGGTGGTGTAGTCACTGTCGCAGACATCCGTGCTGCAGGGGGTGGTGGGCGGAGCCAAACCCCGCATCACGTACGGCCTTGTGGGAAGGAGGACAAGAGACGATAAGAGAAGGGACAAATGAAACATCAGTGGCCAGACATCTCGGTATGTACAGCTACCAGTAGTCAACCTTCATATTCATGCACAAATTTAACTCCAGGGCCTGAAATATTAGCTTATTATTTCACAAAATCTGTCATTTCACATGGACAAACAGAGCAAAAAAAGGACAAAATTTCAGTCAGATTCGAAGCTGCATGAATGCAAAACACGCTAAATCCATCTGATTCCATCAAGTGATATCCCGGCATGCCGGCTCAAGGGTGCCTGGATGCTTCTGGTAGACGCTGCAGGCAGTCCCTCCAAGAGAACAGATTGTCTGCTCTCCCACCTGCGGGACCCCTGGAAGGAGGAACAGGGGAGAACTTACCTGTAGGACCTGGTGGTGGAGGGGCTGTTGGAGGAGGAGAAGATCTCAGCGTTGTACAAGGAACGGTCTGTGGCTGGAGAGGGCGGTGGGTTCAGCATCTGTACGACCAGACCAGTCATCAGTCAAAGAAGACTAATCTATTATGATTGGGGGGATTTAAACTGATCAGATCCATTTGTGATTAATTATGACTGATGATGACTAACAATAATTAACTACTATTCATAATGATATGACTTCAAACTATCTCTAAAGTGAACACTAATGAACCTTTTACGCAGAGACTTGTGTGAACACAACGGCACAGTGAAAAGTGTCCCAGATGAACAGTATCTAGGGATGGATTATGATGGATTAGCAAGACTTTGGGAACTTCTATCTTCCTTTTCTATACGGCAAGCTCTGTGACTAAGTCTCATCAGTTCCTTTTCTTCCTCCATGGCCAATGACACAGCAGTTTTCGGAACTACACGACACTGCATGCTTTTCAGAGTGGCGTGACTCAGGCTAGGCCCAGATTGTCAGAGATGCCCTGGGTACTGTGAGAGGTGCCCTGGGTACCTTATTTCCTTTCTGCCTACACAGGGTGTATGCAGAGATTTGTCTTTCAGAGTATTTGGGTAAAGTGGCCACAGAGACACCAAAAAGAGATGTCAAGCTGAAAGATCACATCTCACTCAGATATGCTTATTGGTTTGACAGACAGATTTGATCGCATCGTTTCTCCAACATCCCTGACTACTTCAAACTGTATTTGAGCAGAAATGTGTAAGTATGGGAGTTTCCACAGCTGTTGGGAGTCCCGAGCAGCTTGTGGACCTAACAGATGTCGGTCGCATTCATTCTGCTAGGCCTGCTTGCATTTCTTTAGACATTTCAATGCCTCTCCAAATATAAGCAAAGATACATACTTAGCCTTGGGGCTGAAAAAGACAGTGCAGCAGTGACTGAAGCCTTATTGAAATAAGCAGCAAAAACATCTACTCAAAGCCTTTGTGATACTCCAATATTGCCACTTAAGAAGCCAGGATGGGATTCAGGGTGATTTTTGCAAGTTTTTTCTTGCCCCCTCTTTTCAGATCTTCTTCACTTTCTCTTATAACGGACTTCAGCACACCTGGACAATTGCTCAGATCTCTGGGGAATCGAGACTGAACACGGCAGGTCTTCCATGACTCTGTACATTGATGATGCCTTGATAGCATCCCCTTTGCTGGAAGCGTGCAAGACTGACACTATTCTTTTGTTTAAAGCCCAAGCTGAAAAAGGCCGGAAGGGATCCAAAGAAAATTACAGCTCTGGTCCCCGTCTGTTAAATATTAGGGCGTGTTTTGCAGTGGAGTGCTTGTCTTATCTTACCTTAGTGAGTGCAGGCAATATCCTCATTGCCTTGCCCCACAATTATTAAACAGATGAAAACATTTCCAGGTACGCGTGGCCACTGCAGGCAATGGGTTCTGGATTATGCTCTGTTAGGGAAAGCACTGCTGCAGATCAGTAAACCATCCAGCCCTGAGCCATTGGTGTGGACTGAGAAAGCGAGCTGGTCATTTGTGGCCTTGAAAGCAGCCCCTAATTCTGTAGCCGTTCTCTGCCTGGCTGATTACCCTCAGCTATTTACTCTGTTTTCTCAGGAGACTCGAGGATATGCACAAGCCGTCTTAACACAGAAGCCTGGGTCCACAAACAAACCTGTTGGCTACTTCTGTACTTCACTCGATCCCGTAGCTGGAGAATTTCGACCTTGTCTTAATGCAGTAGGATCAGTGTCACATTCTGTGTAAAGAATTCCATTCCTGTCCTTATGGTCCCATGTGCCGTTGAGACTTTACTGATGAAACCCATAACTCAACATGTACCAGTACCCAGAGCATTAACACATGAATTGATGTTGCATCGTTCACATGAACTGTCTTTACAGCAGTGTGATCCTCCGAACCTTGCTACACCTTCTCACTCATCGTGATGATGCTTCGATCATCGTCAAGTCGCGTGTCGAGTCGTTGGACGTGCCCCATACATACCTCAACATGATCCTCGATGCTGATGGCTTTTATTTCTGGCAAACTTAAAGTTTTGATAAGACGCTGGAGAGTTTGACTGCCAAATACAACCTCAAACCAAAAAGCTGAAATCATCGCTTGCTATCTTTCAAAAGGTAAATCGGTGACCATGTATCCTGACTCTAGCAATGATCTTGGTACATGACCGTGGAACTCTTTGGAAACAACACTGGTTTCCCACTCGAGTGACTGTGATTCTCCTACCAGGGCCTGGTGAACACGCAGTGTCCATGTGGGTTTGTTCTTTCCGACTGGCTACAGCACCAAACGTCTTAATATGATTGGTTGAGAGTATGAACACAGTGTATCTAGATTATTTAAGTGTGAATACAACACCGAAGAGGGGGGATTCCTCGTGAGACTCCGTCCTGTCGATAAATCTGAAACTATGATATAGGTGCATGAAATCTTTCACACATAATGGGTGGCATGGCAAGTTGCGATGGCCCTGACCATGAGACGGTCCTTTTGAGAGCGTGCTGTGGTGGTGAAGAGCAAGTACCTGAGGGTAAAAGGCAGCTTTGGTGCTGGAAGAGCTGGTGGAGGAGGCGCCAGTGACGTGGTTCCGGTCGTAGAGTGGCGCCCCGCTACTGCTGCTTCCCATAAGGCTCATGGAACTCATCATGGACTTCCCACAGGAGATACCTGGAGTGGAACATGAGACAGCCAGTCAAAAAGAAGCCCAGGGAAGTACAGGCTTCCAAGAAAAGAGGCCAAAGACATACCGGTAACCAAATAATGTGGCCGGAGAGACCAGAGAGATACCAGCAGGCAAAATAAGGGATCGGAGATAAAGCAGCAGCCCAGAAAAAGACTGGAGAGATACCGGCAGTCAGAAAGACACTGGAGAGATACCACCAGTGAAAAGTAGCAGCCGGAGAGATACTGTCAGTCATAAAGACACTAGAGAGATAACAGCAGCCAAAATGAGTGGCTGGAAAGACACAAGCAGCCAAAATTAGTGGCCGAAGAGATACCAGCAGGCAAGAAAAGAGGTTAAGAGATACTGGCAGGCAAGAAAAAGAGGCCTGAGAGATATTGACAGCAAAGAAATTAAGGCCAGGGACATACTGGCAAATGTCCCATCTTAGAGATACAACACAGTCCAGGAATATACAGTCATGCAGATCACTCAAGGCAGACCTGGGAGATATCAGCACATGTATATTGACCTCAGAAAGAACTCAGTGTTTATTACCTTTACATACAGAAAAAGTGACAGGAACCTCAGACAACTCAAGTCAGCCAGTGAAAAACTCGAAAAAGCAGACAGTAAGACCTGAACCAGCAAAGTCTCATAAAAAGAAAAACATACGCACATTGAATAAATAAACCTTTCTTGGTCTGTTTTCACTTAAATTTGCTTTGCCAACATAAGGAACAAATTCTGACCTGGCACTAAAATGGGGTGGGGAAAACAGATGTTTCCAAATGAATACCTCTTTTGTTACCTAAGTTATTACGAGGAGAAAACTGTTTCAAGTCCAACAGGAGAACACACGGGGCCAAGTGCAATCGGACCTGCTGGGATCGCTCACCCGTGAACGTACCATGTTGCGGGTTGCCTGGGGCGATGAAGTTCAGGGGCACATGAGGGGTCCCGCTGATGTACTCATGGGGGAAGGCTCCGCTGGGGCCCTTGTAACGCCGGCACACCACCCGCTGGCAGACAAAGTACATGCCGCCCATCACAAAGACGGACAGGATGATGCCAATGACCGGACCAATGGCACTGGTGTGACCGGAGATCTCATTGAATGAAGAATGGGGCACCTCTGCAGGAACAAACAAAAAACAAACGATATCCAATATACTGTGTTTGAAAAAAACTGAGAAGTAATCAGGTAACAGCTACCTTACTTCTAAGCAGAACCAATTTCAGGGGGGGTGAAACAAAAAAAAAAACCAAACTTCGATTGAGTGAGATGCAGTTCAAACCCCCTTCCAGTAGGAGGCGCTATGAGCTCACCGCAGAAGAGCTCATCTGAGTTGTCATCGCAGTCTGAATAGGAGTCGCACTGTTGCTTCTTCTCGACACACTGGTTCCCACAGCGGAACTGTGTGGGGAGGCAGATGGCTGTGGGGTGGGGGGGGTGGGCCTTGGTTATGCCAGGCAAGCGACCTTCCAGCATTCATGAACGCAGAAAAAAGACACGGCAACAGACTGCTGTCGACAGACCACATGTACCAACACAGGCTCCCAGGGGAACTGTGGTAGACGACATGACGTGAATGTGGCGGGAGGCCGACTTACTGTCGCAATCCTGCTCATCCGAGCTGTCAGCGCAGTCGACCTCGCCATTGCAGCGCAGCTGCATATCCACACACTGGCCCTTATCACACTGGAACTCCGAGGGTGTGCACATGGGGCAGTTCTCCTCATCGCTGTTGTCGTCACACTCGGCAAAGCCGTCACAGCGCCAGGCCATCGGGATGCAATCAATGTCACCGGTGGCACAGGTGTACTGCTCCGTGGAACAGGTGGGGGGTTCTGTGGAGGGGAGGTGTAAGACAAAAACGTCTTGATCAATCTGTGGAGAAGGCAAGTGGGATTTATGATGGGGTGAGTGATGTCACTTCGGGGGACCTGGCTTGCTCTGCTGGCTTAACTGTTGGCTGCCTTCTTTTCATACACTGGTCACAAAGTCCTGTCCAGTATCAAGTTCAAAACCTTGCTCCTCACCTTCAAAGCCTTCCATGACCCTTTACCTCAATGAATGTTAACCCCTTAATGTTCCTCCTCGCTCTCTTGGGTCATCCAGCTGTAAGGCAGGCAGGTCCTCCCCAGCTCTCCCTATGGCCGGCAGGTCCTTCAGTGCCATGGACCCCAAACATTTTCTACTACTAAATCTGAATTAAGGACCTTCCTCTTTAAGGAACCCGTGTCTTCCTCCTCCACTGTTCAGTCATTTATCTTCCTTCTCTATGTCCCTCTCCTTCCTTTTTTTATATACCTTGTAAAGTGACCTTGAGATTGAGAAGGGCACTACATAAATGTCACTGATTATTATTATTCTGTTCTCCATTTTTCTGTAGGTGGGCCAGACACCCCTGACCCACTTCCGGCCAACAAGGGTAGTTGGACAGAGTGGATTGTGATTGGCTACCTCCACAAGTGAGTAGGTTCTGCAGCAGGACCAGGTGCATGGGGCAGGAGCAACGTGGTGTGCCGTCTCCCTTGGCGATGCAGATATGGGAGCAGCCCCCGTTGTCACGGGAACAGGGATGTGAAGCTACAAGGAGGGTGGGGAATTAATGTTAGCGGCTGCTTATATAAATGGTAACACATGCATCTTAGCTCGTAGAGTTACGAGGTGGTCCAGAACATACCAAACTCCTTAGGGTTCATGTCCTCCACAGCGTGGATGCTGGTCAGGTGCATGACCCGGTGCATGACCCGTGTGCGCCCCTCCCCAGTAACCTTGTCCACACGCTCAATCATCTGCTGCTGCCGATCAATCCAGTACAGGTGCCCTCCCAGCACTGTCAAGCCCATTGGCTGCAAGATGTTGGAGTCCTGCAGTGTGACCCGATTGGCTCCTATGAAAGAGGAGACGGGACTTTCAACATTTCAATCCATGACCCAATCATGTCAACAGCATTAAATATTAAAGGATAAATTTCCTACAATCATGTTTTCTGCATTAATATGAGCCAGGAAGTTGTTCTAAATGTATCCACAATGACCTTTGTGAAATGGACCCACTGAAGTTGCACAGCAACACTGTGAACCTTGGTCAACATTGGCAGGATGACAGAACTGAGCTGTGGGTGGAGGGGCAGGCAAGGTGAAGAAAATGAGCACCGGACAGAACTCTGGGAATAGGAACGCGGCAAGTCAGGTGACTGCAGATGGAGACCTGGCTATGTCCCTGCTTTTTGGGATTTTTATTATTTGGGTTCTCCCCCAAATTTATTTGCGATCCTGGCTGTTTTCTTGCTCCTCTCTACCTGGTAAAAAACAGCAATGGCAGGAAGCTTGGGACAGCCTGTCTCTCTATAGGCAGATGGACAGGGTGGATTCTGATTGGCTACCTCCACAAGTGAGTAGATTCTGCAGCATGACCAGGTGCGTGCGGCTGGTAAACCCACCCCAGGTGTATGGACATAGCAGGTCCTGAGACCCCCGATCAGTGAGAGACGTACTCATGGAACTGGGCCAAAATGTTGGGACTAGCCCTGTTTCCCCAATCCTGAAAGGTCTGGGGTGTGACATAAGGCTCGACTACAAGTAGGTGACTGGAGGGTGAGAAACAAGCCCCTCCCCCATTCTCCAGCCTATGATGGATGGCCAACATGCAAGGTGTGTTGCCCTGCCAGAAGACATCAAACCTCTCTGTGTGTCTGGAGAGGCTCGGGATGGCTTGCAGCTGCCTAATTACAATCAAGATGGAATGACAGGTTGCTTTGAAGTTCCCTATAATCATTTCCCACCAGGCTGGGGCGGAGCCTGCGATGACAAGGGCAGAAGTCTATTTCCTTTGTCTAGAAGGTTCTGCAGTGCGTCTTCCAAAGAGGCAGATTCTGCGGGTCACCATCTCCCTCGTTCTCAATGTCCCGTTCAGCAAGGGAGAGGAGAGCCTTGTTTTGGTTTGAAAAATGGAGAGAAGACGTGCACCATTGCAGAATCATGTCCATCTCAGATTAGGAGCGGTCAGCTCAGAGGCCAAGGGCCCATACTGCAGAGCAAAGTCCAAAATGTTTAACGGTAGCATCCTCAGGAGAGAAACACAAACAAACCATGAAGGCAAGCAACAGGACCCCCAACCCAAAACCTTCCGGCAGTTAAGCCACCACATTAAGAAAAAAAAAAGAAAATCCATAACGTAAGGTCTGAAGTCTACTTCAAAGTGTCAAAATTCACATCAACGCTGCAACATTATTTCATTCCCAAGGATAAAGAAAAATCTCCTTTGATCTTAAGAATGTGCACTGAAACAAGCACAATTAATTAGTGTTATCAACACTGTGTTGCGCATTAAAGAAACAGCTGCATAAATTAGTATGGGGTAGATCCAATTACGTGGGAGGATCAGGGAACATCACCCATGGACAGAAACCACAAGGCCGGGGCCTGACTTCAGAGAGCCTGGCATGGGGATCAAAGGCCGTAATTACTCATCTGAAGGGCTTGATACGTCCCAGAGGTGCTTCATTATGGTGGTACAATTACGGACACTTTCGTGGAGACCGTTAAAGGGCAGATATCAGATAGAGGGCAACGTGAGGTAGAACAGCCCAATGGAGGAGGGGACGCTGAGGGACCGACGCGTGGGGTGGAGTGTGTGGAAGGTTCCCCTGAGAGGGTCACAAGGAACCAGCAACCAAGGCTTCTTGGAGCTCCCGTGTATGCGACTCAAGGCTTGGAAGTGGACCATGCATGCAAGGGCCGGGGTCATCGAGCATGCTGGGTGGGTGCAGCCCTCACCGGAGAGGTCGCTGCTCTCGATGCGTTTGAGGTCACCATCCACCCAGAACAGCTTTCCCAGCTTGTGGTCCATGGCCAGGGCCACAGGCCGGATCAAGCCGGTCGTGAAGAGCGACTCGCGTTCCGTGCCATCCAGCGATGCTCGTTCAATCTTGGCAGCGCGTTCCTGCGTCGTGGTGAAATACATGTACCTACAGGACAGGGTTTAGGGGCCACTTATTAGTACAAGCAGCAAGCAAGCAGTTTGTTGGAGAGTTTCACGACCGTGGCAAAAACTATTTACCTCAGCACATTACCAAAACACCACTGAGTCAAGAACGACAAGAGTAGATATGCTTTCGATGGCGAGGATGTTTCAAGCCAGTAAATAATGTAGTGTAACCAGGTCATGGGTAGCAGGTAAGAGGAAGCACTGCTGGCATAAGACTGTCAGCAGAAAAGAAAAGGGAGAGGAGAAGAGAACTAAGCTGTTGGCCCTTTTATCCTGAGACATGACTGCCTGCAAAAAGCCAAAACTGTCCCATTTGTTTTCCCACATTCCAGCTTTTATCAGACTCAAAACGACACTCCATGAAACTAGCTGACAAAACGTTTGTCGTTTTTCTTCTGGGCATCTGTTTGCTGTTCGGCTTTCTGTTTCAATAATGTCATTTTTACTTTTCCGTTTAACACAGGACGACAGAGCGTCTCTGATAATTACACGGGTGTTAGCTTGTAGCACTCTTAAAAAGAAACCAGGCTGGCAACTCAGAAATGAGGCCTTTTATCAACAGGGAAATGGAAAGCTTCAGCCTCATAGCAGTTCACTCCATTTCGAGAAAATCAATTTTTCTAATCACATACACCACCATGACAGCTTTAACCAGCCCCCACTCGAAAAAAAAAAGCAAAAAACAAATGGGGGGAAAAGTCTACATTTTTGCAGGGAATTTCCAAACACTATAAATTAATTTAACCGCATAACAACGAGGGCTTGGTCTTAGCTTCAGAAGCGAGCTTTGTCAGGGGATTAACTTGACGGCGTTCTCCTGTGTGTGTGTGTGTGTGTGTGTGTGTGTGTGTGTGTGTGTGTGTGTGTGTGTAAACGGCAGTCTGCCTGTGTGTGAATGTTTTTCTTAGTCCTTTTGTTCCTTGATGGAGTGAAGCAGATTCCCACCTAACCACAGCTACCATCAAACTGCATCTGCTTGTTCCCCCGTCACCTCGCAGGGCCCTCGATCATGGCAGCGTTTCAGACTCGCTCACTGACACCCCCCCCCCCGATATCATGCCAGAGGTCACCCCAGCCCCACCCAGGCTTCTCCACACACCCTATAAATAGAAGCTGAGAAAGATGGCGGCCTCACTAACAATGGGCGACTGATTACAGAGGAGGGCAGCCAAATAGACCGCGAGGAAAACGGAGAGCGATCGTGGCCGGCCATCTGCTCGACACGTGGAGTGAGCCGAGCCTCAGCTCACTCTAGAACGTTCCACGAGTTACATAAGGAGTTGCTACTTTTTTTTCCCCATTCACCTACATAGAAGGATGAAGTCAAATCCTGAAAGCTAAACACGCACCACAAAAGCAGCCTATACCAAAACTAACATGGCCATACATCTATACATAGGTAGCCTGCTGCTTCCTGGCTCCTCCTCTGTTCCTGGAGGGCTCAGGTCTTTGGTGATTTAGTCTTTTCCTGAGACTAGGCTTTGCGACACGTTCTCCTCTTTGAACTTGTTTATTCTCTAGGCTTGGGTCGACGTGTCAGAAGAAACAAACAAACTGACGACAAACCATGGCTTACAAAGCCATCAGGGAGAGTTTTCTCCCGACCACAGAACGACCGCTTTGCAGCTTCAGTAGGCCGAGCGACCCCCCTGGGCCACGTCCCTCCTCACCCTCTCTCAGCATTGACCACGATGGCACGGGGCTTGTCCTGGTCATCCCGAAGCACCACCCCAATAGAGGGGCCATCCATCCGCTGGACATTGATGGTGTTGGTGGCTTCGCACGTCCAGTAGATGGTGCGGCTGAAAGGGTCCAGGCTCAGGTCATGGGGCGTCCTCTCCATGTTCTGCTGGTGACCAGGTGTGGTCAAAGGCATCGTGAAGAGCTGCCGAGGAGGATGAGATAGGTCACTGCCCATCCCGTTCACACATTACAGCACACATTTTCTGTTATTATACTCGGTCCTGTTTAACGCATTAATATGTTTGAACTACGAGGGAACGAGTTAAACAGTGCATTTTTGCAGACCAACGGTCCTATAGCAAGTACTTCCAGTTCTGAAGGAATTGGGACGAGTGCCCTCCAGCCCACCTGAGAGCCATCATCGCGAGCCCGCCGGATGTTCTGCCTGCCGTCCACCCAGTAGAGCAGGTGGTCCAGGGGGTCGTAGCCAACGGCTCGCACGTTGCGTTGCACGTGGATGGGCAGGACGACGTCGGGACTCTGCTCCCCCAGCACCATGCGGCTGATGGACGTCTTCTGGCCGAACAGCAGGAAGCTGGTGGGCGCTGGAGGGGGAGGGGCAATTGGAGAAATCGGTACCCGCCGACGGCACATTTTCAAGAGGTAACCGAACAGCCCTCACCACTGCTGTGAGGAGCAGCCCACAGGCTTAACTATGCAACGGGTTTTCAGAGGGGAAGGAATGACAGACACCACCTGTCGTATGGGCTCGTGTCGTGTCCCTCACCTACCGCTCTGCCTTTCATCTAAGGGCAGCGTAGGCATGTGGAGGGGGAAGGGGCTTCCTGTAACACCCCCGCCATGACTTAGCCCACAGAGACGTATGTGTTAGGAGGGCAAAAATGACGGGCAGCCTTCATCTTCAGCCAGAAGAGAACCATGCGTGAGCGGGCCCTGGGATGACCTCGGGGAGCCGGGCAGTCATCAAACATAAATAAAAATGTTTACGAGTGTTTTTTTTTTTTTTTTTTTAAAAAGAATCCCAGCTGTGAAGCAGAAGCCTGAGTCTGATATCCCCGGCAGGTGTCCAACACAGAACCATTGAACCGTAAACTGCCCCTTATCAGGCCCTTGGAAAACAAGGAGGGGGGTGTATCTATTCCCTTGAGGAGCCGTTGGTGACCCTAAACCCTACGGGGGGGCGGGGGGGGGCATCTGTAGCACATGTAGTGAAATGTGCAATAAAATGATGTAATCTTCACTTATCCTACCACACCGTCTACGATCATCATACATACAGGTGAGAGCGCACCTTGAAGTTAGAGTACAGGGTCAGCTGTTTATCTGGCATCCCTGAAGCGATGATATGATGATGTGACATCTTTGTTTGTTTGTATTTTAAACATGTGCAGTACTGGGGCTCCTGTAGGTTACATGGGTCCCAGCTGAGCCAAATTATTGCCACACCTGCATTAGAGAAACCAGAAGCAATGTGACACCAGGTCAGTCACATGACTTACAGCTGCAGTTCCTGCCATTGGCCTCCAGGGTGTAGTGTGAGGCACAGCGGCAGCGGGAGCCCTGGGGCGTGGCCAGGCACAGGTGGGCACAGTAGCCGTTGCCCTGGGAGCAGTCATTCCAGCCGTCCTGCCGCGAGGCGTGGAACACCAGGATGTCCATCACGTACTCTAGTTGGCCCTGGACCACGGTGCGGTTCAGCCCGCTGTGCTTGTCTGCACGCTCGATGCTGCGCAAGTTCCAGTCCGTCCAATAGATGTAATCACGGTACTGGGTCAGCCCGAAGGGGTGAGGCAGGTCGTCAGCAACAATCTCCCTCTGCTGGCCTTTGGGGGGTAACGGTCACCATGAGTAATGTGTACAGCAACAGCACCCCCCTCCTCCAGAATTCTACCAAAACTCAAGCAAACTAAGTAGCCAAAACTATCCATCCATCCATCCTCTAACCACTTATCCTGAGACTGAGGCTCCAGGCTCACTACAATGGAGAACTAAATATGTTATTGAAAATAAATGAATAGATTATTAAAAAGAAATTGCAATATAAAAAATGATTCACATCCAACGCAATTCCACTCCACCTATATTAGAGCTTCACCCTTTTCCTATACCCTTCACCCTGGAGTGTTGCTCTGGAGTGATTCACAGGAAGCACCTCAATTTATGAGGGTTTCTACAAAAGCAGACTTCCTGTTACTTAAACCTGCAACCTCCTGGTTACCAATATGCCACCAAATACGACCGACCCATTTTACAGGTCCCTCGTTAAAATGATCGGAATCAGTGTGAAGGAGAAAGGTTTACCAAGCATGTCGGAGGACTCGATCATGCAGGTATCCAGGTCGGTCCAGTACAGCCTCTGGTCAACGTAGTCGATGGTGAGGCCATTGGCTCGGCCCACCTTGTCCACCAGGATGCCCACGGTGCTACCATCCATGTAGGCACGCATGATCTTCGGTTTGCCCCCCCACTCTGCCCAGTACATGTAGCTGTGAGATGGCACGGGCTAGCACATTAGCATTGGCTAGGAGGCACCAAACTGACATTCATGAGAAAACATTCAGCGCTACGAACTCCGCCCACTTCCACGCCGGCAGGTTCCGGAATGCACCGTCGGTTAAGTGACAGGATAAATGTCATTCTGACGTATCCCTGGGGTGAGGGGAGGACTCTAGCCAAACCTTGAATCTCTGTATACTGGTCACATATACCTCTGTGTTCTAATTAAATTTTAAAAAATATTTCAACAAGATGTCCTGTTGTGAATTATAATTCATTATAATGTAACACAATCCCACCGTGACCTGAGGTCCTGGAGTAAGACTGGAGTGAGAAAACGGTTTGCCTCTTACCCCTTAGCAGGATCCAGAGCCAGAGAACGTGGATTGTCCAGGTCCTTGCACACCAGCACCTGCCGGTACTGGCCGTCTATCCGCGCCACCTCTATGCGGTTAGTTCCAGTGTCGGCCCAATAGAGGTTTCGGCCCAACCAGTCCACGGCCATACCTTCAGGGTAGTCTAGGCCAAACTCAATCACATGCTCTATGGAGCTCCCATTCATGAAAGCCCGGCTGATGGTCTGTAAGGCCAACGAGGGAAGAACCATTCTTAGAGACCGGGGCCACGCCCATTGTACTACATACAATTGTACAAATGCGGCACGCACAAACAAAAACACGCGTGCAGAACCAACCGCGACAAACCAAGCAGACCTTGGTGCTGACGTCCGTCCAGTAGATGCGGTTCTCGGAGACATCGAAGTCCAGGGCGGAGGCCTCCTTGATGCCGGTGAGGGGTATGGCCACATGGTCGCTGTTGGTGCCCAGCGAGATGCTGCGGATGTCGGCCCGGCTGGTAAAGAGCAGGAAGGCCTCAGGCACCACGCAGGTGTGCAGGTCACTTAGCAGCTCCAGGCCCATGGGGCAGGCGCAGCGGGGGCCCTGTGGCCGGTGGAAGCAGAGATGACTGCAGCCGCCGTTTTCACCTGCGCACGGGTTGGTGCCTGTAGGTTCAGAGGGCAAAAGGGGAGTCACCATTTCCATTAAAAAGGAAAATCTCAGGGTGGCTCCGCAACACCACAGGGACAAGATCGTCAGAAAGCAGCAACATACGAGCTCAAAACCAAACGGTGAGACACTGCGGTATTTAAATTCTGCTAATTTCCTCATGGTCTCATGAGGGGAAGAAAGAATAAAAAAACAGGTTAATTAAGCAAGTCCTTCTGTGAGAAACGAAGGGAAGAAAAGGACAGAGGCTTTCTGGGTATTTCGGTAAGCAGCACTGACACGACCCGCCCCCTTACCGAAGGTGGCGGAGACCCTCGTGGCCTTCAGACCCATCAGATCCGGCAGCTGATCGACGATGATCTCGCGGACCGCCTCCGTCTTGTGCACGCGCTCGATGCTCCTCCTCTGCCAGTCCGTCCAGTAGATGAAGTCCCCCAGCAACGTGAAGCCGAAGATGTGGGGCAGCTTGTCCTCCAAAAGGGTGCGTCGGCCCGTCCCATCTGTGTTGATCACCTGTGGGGGGAGGGCAGCAATTGCTCCTGAGTTAGGCAACTGGCGGCTTCCTGCTTGCACGAGAGCAGGTGATTACCACACACACACAGGTCACACGCAAGGACACACACTGCTCTTAACTGCGTAAGCCACAAAAAATTAAACTCCACGTAGCTTCATCATACCCTAAAGGTCACCAGCCCCGCTGAAACAATCCAACAGATACATTTTCAAATTTTACACACTACTGTTAGTGTCAGACTTCTCTACTTCTATTTTTCTAAGCTCAAACTAATAACTGACATAAGTGGCGACTTTAATATTTTCTGCACACTTCATTGAGTTGTGTTCCCATAAAATTTCAGAATCCGCCAGGCACACAGACATTCTGCGGGTAAGTATTTTACCCTAAATGAGAAAATGTAACAGTACTGCATTCTGGTCAGAAGGACTGCATTACCGACACGAAAATGAGGCAAAGTGACACACATGGCTGAGTGAAAGCAAAAAAAAAAAAATAAATCGAGTGTCTTGCTGGTATGACCGAGTCTATTTCAGAAAAAGCTGCAATTACAGCCTCAAATTCAATACTCACACTCCTACTATGGGAAAAAAAAGTGCATCTGAAAATAGACATGTGAGCGGTAAGTGTGTTTACATTCAGTGAAAAAATAAACAAACAGAAGAAGGACGAGATGGACGACACCCAAAAGACCGCCCTGTACCTCTCAGAAAAGGCCAAAAACAGGCACCGAAGTCACCATGGAAAAGGCACCCATCGATCTGCCTGTTTATTGTGTTTGTTTTTTTTTGGTCAATGCGCCCAGTCTGGCCTCTCACCTCCAGGCCAATCCAAACCACTCCTCCCAGGGGCCCATGGGACTGGCCTCTAACAGGAGGCCTAGAAGTTCAGCCACGCCATTGTGAGGATGACCTTCTGACTTCAGCCAACAGCCCTCGTGTCGCTTCCCATAGCCACGAGAATTCGTAACTCTCCAAAATGCATTTCTTTCATAAATATAGACGAGGCCTTGGACTTGTACAAACAGGAAAGTTTCCAGAAAGCTCTCAGGAAACTCTGGGGACATACCTGTCTCAGTCCTTCAATAAAGGCCTACTGTGGACTTGGAAATTCCCCTTCTGCCACCAAATGTTTTTCCAGTGAACCATTTTTAGACAGGAATGCATTAAAATTTTGCTGGGGGGAGGGGGGATGGTTACTCCCCATCGATTATTCAATGGCTGGGACCGCCATCAGGGAAGTGATGTGGTCTCAGCAGTTAGTGAGTGACGGCTGCAGTAACTGCAGGAATTGTTTCGTGCAGTGAAGCCCTTAAAACAAGGACTTCCCGTGGAAGGGGGCATTCCCATCCCAAGCGCTTCCTGAGCAGAGGGCGGGTCGAAGCGGCTGTCAGCGGCTGTCCTTCGGTGGTGCTGACTTGACTCATCCCTGCAATGTGCCACCTTGCTTCCTACGGCTGGCAGATCAGTGAAATTCCTTTCACTGGACATTGGGGTAAAGGTTAAAAAAAAATGTTTTAAAAACAGCTAATCTATGTTTAGCAGATTGGGGGAGGTTGAGGCGACGTCAGGTGTACTCACAGAATGTGCAGATAGAAGCTCAAAAATATTCGGATTCCAACAGCAGAGAGTCAAATATGTCCAGCAAGGATAAAGGGCAGTGATCGACCATCGCCAATTCTGTGTGAAACAGTGCTACTGTAACTGTCCAGAGACTCGAACGACAATCTGAACGCCTAACCTCACGGTTTCCACTTTACTGCTTTTCTCCCGAACCCCGGGTGAAGGACTCAGGGATTCTCTCCTGTCACGTGTCCTAGGTACAGAACAATTCTTACACGTGTGTGCCCTGCAGACTCTCGGCAACAGAAACACAAACATGATCAATAACTATGAACACCAATAACAGAAATATAAACATCACATGCATAACAAGACAAAAAACACAACACACTTACTAAGTACAATAGTGAATGCGTAATATGGCTTGATAAAGTGTAGACCCCATGATGTCCAACGAATACTAACTGGTTCAGCACGTTTAGTGGACTGTAGGGTAAAAACTCTAACAGAAACTCGATGTCCTGCTGCTGATGGCTTGAAGCTGCTTTCCTGAAGTGAGGAGAGAGACCCGAGTCTGTACCAGATTGCCCGGCCCTTTAACCATGCCTTCCACCTTTCCAAAGCTGCCTGTGATGTAGATGTCCTGAGAACCAGCAGCACCCGTCCTAACGTCTCGTCAGGCCCTTCAGGAGGTGCAGACCGAGAGACGGGGAAAAATCTCCATACTTAGGGGCGCCGGGTGAGTCTGGCACCATCCAAAAGCCGCGGGGAAAAGTCCCAGCCAGGGAATTGCCACATTGAGCAACATTGAGCAACACTGAGGTTTTGTTTTTCACACTCTCATCCAAGTTCTGCTTTCGCTGGACCACCAGCTTGGACTTCCCCCCCAGGGTCAAACATCAGGATAAACAACAGGGAGGTTTTCATTACGCCGACAACACGGGACGTGACAGAAGACGGGTTTCAGCTGAAGTTCAGGTCACCCTGTATGTGTGGCTCAGTGTCTGGAGTAGAGGGAGTGTACTGTTCCAGAACCATCTTTTAGAGAAGCACATTCACTTACTGACTTATTTAAATAAACAAGATCTGTCAGGGTGAAATTTTAAATTACAAAAAAGAAGCATGGCTTTCAGTATTTCAGGAATTTGGAGGGGGGTCACCTTACTGGGGATATCTGGGCAGCACCACACCAAAGGATGCATGTCTGCCAGACAGCGGTACCGGCTGCTGGGGTTAATTAGCACCAGTCACAGTAAGCCGCTCTCAAGCCACCCCACTAGACAGACCGCGACACGCAGGTCAGGAGTGGATCACTCACGAACGACGCTCTTTAACGGACCACCTTCCGAGTGAAACGTCCTCGCTAAGAGCCCGTGAAAAACTGAAAACGAAACACTTAATCCTAAGTGAGAAATCTTCATTTCCCAGATGTTTGTACAGATGTTTGGGGTCGTACATTTACCTCGGAACAGTGGAAATAGGAGGACGCTTTATAATACTTCCAATTCCACTGAATTTGGGCCTGATCAAGCAAAAAGGAAAAAATACAAATACTCTGCTGGCTATTGTATTGACAGTCCCCCTTTTTCATTTTTATAGAGGCAATTAGTCACAGCCAACGCCACTGAAAGCCTGAGTACCCTTTATCTCCAAAGACTTTTAGAAGGTGAAATAAGTCCCCTTTTAAAATGGTGTGAGAAACCTTTTCTTGACTGGGAAAGCACCACAAAGAAAGAGCACAAAAAGAAAAGGGGGGAAAGGGAGCAATAAAAGAAAAGAAAGAAAGGCTTCGTGTGGAATTCGGACACAAGTCGAACTTCCGAAGGCTTTGGCGCCAGCCGCTTGTAAACGCAACGCTGCCTTGACTCCTCTTTGAATTCCTTCTCTGCCTGTGAGCCAAGAGTAGCCCTTCTTCTGGAAGTCCGCTCTTGAGAAAGCCATCAATTGGGCCGAGCTCTCCTCCACCCGAATGTTCTCCGCTCCACTGCCCATGACGCACTCCCCTGTCCCTTGTTGCGCAAAGGTGCTCATTTCAGCTGGAGCTTAAACTCTGTTCAACCCGGCTGCATGCTTTTACGACATTAAAATGAAGAGAAACACGGGGAATACACTAAGTACACGAGGAGTTTCAGGAAAAAGTAAAGAATCCGTCACGAGAGACGGATTTGAGAGAAAGTGTGCAGATACACACACACACACACACACACACACACACACACACACACACACGCACACACACATCATAGTACTTAAGGGGAGCCATTTCTGTCCACCCATCAGGTTTACGGTCACGTGCTGGTGTAACTCACTCACTGCCTCTCCCACACTGTTCCACAGAACCGTTCCAGCTTTGCCACCATTTCCTGTGGGGCCACACTCTTCCCTGCCCCCCCACCCCCACCCCCACCCCACAGTCACTCCCGTGCATTTAAAATCTCTCCGCTGTCACGCAGCATTTTATCCTGCAGAGGATTCATGGCGATGGCTCAATGCCTATCTGGAACAGCTGGGTGTGGCCTAACGATGCCATAGTACAAATGAGAGCAAACCATAGTCCAGAATCACTCAGACTCAGTTCTGACATAATCCCACTTTTGCAACCAATCAAGATACCCCCCCTCTGATTTGCGGACCTGCCTCTGTAAGTACGCTGGGCCTGTCAGCCTGGGATATCGTGGTCATCGCAGCAACTTGGAAATCTGTAACGGGGTCCGTTCTGGTGAGACGTCTATAAGTAAAGAAACTGGAAATTCAGCTAAAAAAATTAAATAAAAATGGCAGTCGGTCAGCCAGTTAAACAACTGGCATCAAAACTGGAAGGTCAGTCCAGCCGGGGGGGGGGATAATATGCTGTGCAGGAGCCACAGGGGCAGCGGTGCAGCCAAACGGAAACGTGATCCAGCGAGGACGGCCCTCTGTGCCAGAGCAGGGGCATCGAGGCCCTGGGAGCCCAGTCGCAGCCCAGTGTCCCTCTATCCAGGAGCCGGGAGGTACCGGCCACCCCACAAGGCGATGACAGACATGGCGGCGGGCCTGTAAACCTGTCCGGTGGGAAGGCCGGCACTTGTAAATTCTTGTCAGGCGTGGGCTGAAGCACATATGGAATGCATTGTTAAAAGACAACATGTACGCCGTGGCATGGGTTCTGCGCCACAACACTCGGGGGCTGGGGTACTTTTGGACAATCGAGATAATAAGCCACAGATGGGGCCAGAACAGAAGCTACGAGCTTCATGGGTCGCCCCCGGTTGGCTGACATCTGCGGTCGTACCACCGTCCCTCGAGCTGTTGGCGCGATGCTGTCAGCATGCGAGCAATTGCCCCGTGAGGCGGTTTTTCAGCTGGAGAAGGAGGGAGGGACAAGCAGCGGTGCTGGGAGTGTGCGGACACAGGACCTGAGCCTCCTCTGGTGCCCGGGGGACCAGCTCTCGGGGCAGGATGGTACTGGTAAGGATGAAGCAGGAAGACCGAGGTAAGAAAACCAGCAGTAACTGTAAGGGAGTGGCTGAGTAAGGGTAAACGTCAGCATGGCTGATGGCGTTTAAGGGAAGCATCTTATAGGGCCATAAGTGTGCCCCCCCCCCAATTCCCAAACCCTGACAAAATGAAGCAGCCTGACAGGTCAGACAAAAACTTGCAAAACGGGCAGGAAATTGCTCAAGGTAATGCTAATCCCTCCACGCCTGGCCAGACGGTGATGGATGCCACGTGAAAACGGCCAGGCTTCGCGTCCGCCAGGGGTAGACTGGGCCGTCGCCACAGTGGTATGCAGTTTATTCTGTCAGGCGCCCGTGCTGAGGAGCCGCTCGACTCAGTGGTGAGGGGGAACTCGGCTCGAAGCCCCCCGTGCTGATTCCCAACCGAGAATCCCTGCCTGGGCTGCGACGTCCTCTCCGGATGTCCGTCTGCTAAACACCTTAAGCTTCGCCATAACAGCGAGAGGCTCCCTCTGCCCTAAACGTGATCTGTGTCTCTGCTTATTTCTCTTTTTTTTTTTTTTTTTTTTTCACTGAAGAGCACATTCTTTTTGAAACACAAATCAAGACCTGCAGGGGCGAACTTAAAAAAAAAGAAAAATTTGGACGGTGAGGCACGGCATGGAAAATATTACAGCCAGGTGTTTGGAACATGCCGGCAGTACAGCAGACATAAACCTGAAGCGATGTGAGCTCCTCCAAGCCTGGCACGTTGGCACCCACAAGCCGGTGTCTCCAGCCATGGCAACAAACACCGTTACTAAGCAATTTACTACCTGGCTACTTGAACTCCGTTCCTGTTGAAGTTTTTTTTTCTTAAATTCAAAAACCTAGCCACTACCCCACTGAGGCTGATTTGTCCCATATTCTCAGGACATATACTAAAACGTTTTGATAGGCAAAGCCTATAAAGCCTTCGAAGGAAACACTCCCCGTTATTCTCCAGACACCCTGTGAAGGTCGGAAAACACGGAGCTGTCGCTTTATCCTTTGTGCTTGACTAAAATATACTGCTTGTGAGGTAATTCCCCCCCTTTTCTTAATAAAAACAGGGACTTTTCGCTGCCTTCAGCAAGAAGGGAACCCGATACTACCACTGAGCTCGAGTGGCCTGGTGAACCTTCAGCTTGCTCTCAGCTGTTTAACACCTAATCCTATAAACCATGAACCACAACAGAAGCAATAATGGAAGGGGTGGGACCAGGAACTGGAGGGAGGAGGAGCCTGAGGATTTCTTTATAAGGAACGACAGCCTTGCTAGATTTGAGTCAGATTAGAGGGAGCAGAGTGATATTGTGGTGTACATTGACACAGAAGCTTGGAATCAGTTGAGACTGGCTTGGACCGGCAGCAGAAGCCGAACCCTGACCCAAAGGGCCATAATTTGGCTGAAACAGTGTATTTTAGCTGTTGAGCAGAGTATTCAAAGCACCCTCAGCCATTCTGGTGGTAAGGGTGTACTTCCTACAACCACTGTGCTGTTTACAGACTCCAATGCCGAACGTTAACACAGCCAATACTCCTGCAGCTTAACAGCCCATCTGCTTAAACCACAATGACTACATAATCAAATGAAGCGAGTTCAAGTACATATCACCAAGGGCTCAATCATCTAAAAACCGAGTTCTGTCTGATGGTCACATCGTAGGCACCTCAAGAGAATCGGGGCCCGATCAACCGTCTGTGCGGGACTGGTGTGTGGCTAAAGAGGATTCCGCCAGAGTCCACCGAGGCCCCATATCACCTCTGAGGTGCATTTCTCAGGACGCACGACAAAAAGAGGCCTCTCACTAGGCAATTAAAGATAGATCTCTCCTTTTCTGCTCCTTGAATTGTAGAGAACAGAGCTGTGATTCAACAGAAGAAAGATGTCAGGGATTAAACATCCCATCCTAAGAAGCAGATGGTTGTGTGCAGAAAGCCAGACAATGTCACCCTCCCAACACACACACACACACACACACACACACACCCCTAAGCCGCTTTCCACAACATTTAAAGGAAGATCTTGTCTTGCGGACCACGTTCTGTCATTCACGGTTCTATGTGTTCTATAATATATGCATGTCTACTGGACATTTATGGAGGCCAATCAGGAAAACAAAGCGGCAGGATCTACATAATTGTTCAACAAAGGGGGATTTTCTGCATTACAAACAGGACATCAGTCAAAAGATTGACCTCAAGCATCTCTATGCTCAGGCAAAGCAGGAGCCCGGGGGGTGGGGGCTGTCGGTACCATCAGAGGAAGGGAGGGGGCTGATTCCTCAAAAAATTAAAAATGGAACAAAACAGAAAAAACAGGAGTAAGGGGCACTAAAATAAAGTGTACAATTCCCATACTGTTTAAGGAAAAAAAAAAAAAACCTCCAATTGGAGGGCCAATAATTTAGCCTTTTTTTTCTCCAGGGGCACAGAGCTGAAAGATGAAAGAGGCCCATTCTTGGAGGAAGTTCAAAACCAAGCTTTCGGGAGCCCCTGTAAAGACCTATGTACTGGCAGTCACCATCATCGACTCCCTGCTTTTAGATATAAACAGGAGGTGAATGCATACACAGCAAGTACACAGGACTCACCCCTTAAGGCATTTAGCTCTGTAAACTGTGAAACATTTGAGACACCCCCTTTTCATCAGCTTATAAAACCCTTACCTGTGTGCATCTGTGTGTGTGTGTGTGTGTGTGTGTGTGTGTGTGTGTGTGCGCGTGTGTGTCTTTGGCGGGGGGGTGCACTCGGAGTGAGCTTACAAAATTTCTACATGTGTATTTATTTCCATTCGGCCAGAGAAGGGGCACATTTTGAGCTATTTTCAGAAGCGCTCACTAAAAAAAAAAGTTTGGCTGTGAAAAAAAGCACTAAACAGTAACGTGTAAATGCATGGGTCAAAAAAAGAAAAATACAAAACAGAAGAATAGCCAATGGGCGTGGAAAAAAATTCCGGATAAAGAGAAAGCCTCATTATGTCCAGTCATTAATGAGGAGCCGCTAATGGCAGGGTTTCATTCCGTTAACACTTCAAGTTGATCTCCTTTCAACATGAAGTGGGTCTGGACCACAAAAGGCCGGGTTCCATTAGGTGACTTTGAAGGGCTCTCAAGGAACAAGATGGACAGAACGGTTCTTGCAGCCAGACTGAGGCCCTGGTCTTCAGAACTCACCTTGGGAATAGGGGGTGGATCTCTGTCGGATGCCCGTGGAGGTACGGCATACTATCCACATCCCTCCCACCTCACCTCCAGTCCCCACAAGAAAAAAAACAAAACCGCAGGAACCTGAGGAACGTCCCAACTTGGGCGTATTAAACATATGTGCTGTACAGCTTCAAGAACATATCCTAGGGTCCAGCAGCAGGGCCCCGACGCATGACAGCAAAATTTCAACTACAAGCCCAGGTCTTTGAGCATTAGGCTGTTGCTGGCTCCGTTATTCATGCCTGCTGAACAATATCGAGAAGGCAGAGCACTCTCAAATGTACCGGACTGCAAAAGCAGACCATTCCCAGAATGGTCTGGGTCGTGGAAAAACAACCACTATCACACCTTGAAAAAAATCTGGAACCTGATATATAACAAATGCTACAAATATCACTTAAAGTCCCAAAATTGTTAGCTAAGCAGTATGCTATATTTTACATTAATATATATGCTATTACTCAGTAAAACAATGAAGGGTAAAACTGCTGAATGTAATCCGCTATTTTAAAGTAGTTGGTCTCCAGGAACAATATTTATAAAATGGTAAATCACATTTACACTCACACACGATGTAGCAACAAAACCGAAGGAAGCATTCTCCACTCGGGGGAGGGGCACGCTCAACATATCAAACTGACCAAGAGCCTCATCTGCATGCCCGGTCATTTAGGGAACCCACTCGCCCCTTTGGAGAACCCTACAGAACCCTACAGACCCCGAAAACAGCATGCTATTCCTGACCAAGTAAGAGGAACAGGGGGGCTCAGAATGGGTGCTATATGTCAGTCGGTGTGCTGCTAATCCCATCCAGGCGTCATTCATTAACCCAACCTGGCATGGCCGCCCCCGGTAACAACAGAAAAGAACCACATTCCTTTGTTCATTTTGAAAAAAAACGAAGTTAGATGCAATAAAAAAAAAGCCTGGATCTGCAGAGATTAGCGACATAGCTAACACATGGACTGCCCCCCCCAACACTACCCCCCGCAGGCCACCCCTCCTCCCGGCTCTGACCTCAGACGCCAGGGCAGTTAAATGGTTTTTAGGGGCTGTGAACAATGCTCTCACAGGGTGCCGGGTGGGCGGGCAGAGGCCTGCGGACTGTCACGCAAGGTTTGACGAGCCACGCCAAGTGCTTCTCTGGGCGAGAAGGCGGCTCACCGCTGCGCTGACTGGCCCCTTTGTGCTGCAGTTAAGCATACAGACCAGAGGGTGGGGGAGGCAGCAAAGGGAGAAGCAGAGCTGTTGGGCCCGTGTAGTCCTTCACAGAAGCATAGACACACCAATGCGCACACACAGATGAGCTCAGAGTCACCCAAAACCGTGCATGTGATCTGCATGCCAGTACCTGGGGGTGGGGTTTCAGCACAGACAACACCTCCCAGTCTCCCTCACTGTGAAGCAAGTTAACTCATACCTTCCTCTGGTTAAAAATGACAGAAATGGCACAGATAAGGGAAAGGATCCCTGTGTCAGCAGATTAGGACACACGTCCGTTTGCCGTTCTCCTTAAAAGCTCTCTGGGATCAGTGGTCTGGAGGAGCTTACATTTTTTACAAGGAAAAGCTTTGACACTCTTGGAATCTGCTGATGGATTCTTAAACAAGCCAGGGGCACAGACAGAAAGTCCCCTCCCAAGCAGCTTGCATCACCACAAGCAAAATAAACAAGATTCAGATATCAAACCCAGTTTAGCTAAAGTAAATGCTAAATTCAAATATTTGAGCAGCCCACGAGGAGCCAGCGAGGCCAGCTGACAATCCCAGATGGGAGGGGGGTGCTGCGCAACTGACACCGGGTGGGCTGAGAGGAAACACGCAAGGAGCGGAAACAATGGGCCAGGTAGCATTGGCTGCGGGTGACATTCAGGATTGCTGACGAGAGCGGTCCAGGAAGTAGCCAGAATGTCAGGGGCTACGAAGGGTTAACGCCTACAGTGAGTGGGAGGGCCACAGAAACTAGGCCCCCCGTGGAACACACTTCAGACTCTGCATGCCCAGACACCAGTGACCTGTTTCTACAGGCTGCCCCACAAATGTCACGCAACCCAGAACTACCGAGGACACAAACTTTTGCACCTGAACATGGGTCGCCGGACTTGAAGACAGATCCACAAGGTTTAATGTTTGATAGCCTGTCTTGCAAGCTTGACCTTGATATGTCAGACACTTCAGACAAGCGTCTAAAGCAGAACGTCTGTGAGGAAACATTAACGAGATGATGCAGGCTGATGGGAAGTGAAGGAAAAGCAGGCCCTACAGAAACGTCAAGGATAATCTGGCAAAACGTGAAGAGCCACACTGTTCAGGTGGAATGCTAAAGCTAGTTATCGCCTTGTCAAAGGTCAGATAAACAAGAGGTCCATGACTCCTCTTATCTTGGAATGTCTCCCTGAGCATCTGGAGGGGGTTGGGCTGAGACACGCATACACACACCGTAGATACCAGGCACACACAGTCGCACAAGCCGTACTGGACAACCCATGTGAAAGCTAGAATGTGCAAATGCCTGGAAAATGAGCAAAGAAAGTCACTGAAGTGAATAGGAAATTTTGGCAGTGTCAGTGTATATGGGAATCTGTTAGCCCCCAAGTAGACAACAATGAAAGTGTATATAGGTCCATATAGTGACATGTACATATAAGGTCACAGTGACCAGCCCACATTCTAGCTGCATGAAACCGCTTTATCTAACAAAAATGTCAGGAGTGTCCCTCCCAAGACGCAGGGTGTTTATTTTGTACCTCGATCTTGTCCGTCTTGGCGTCCCCCCAGTACAGCTTGCTGGCCTCATAGTCAAGAGCCAGACCATTGGGCCAGCCCAGAGAGGAGTTGAGTAGGACCAGCCGGTCGCTGCCATCCAGGTTGGCACGCTCGATCTTGGGTTTCTCTCCCCAGTCCGTCCAGTACATGTAGCTGGGGATGAAGAAGAGATGGGTGGGTGCAGGGAACAGGCCAGCTGAAGCACTGCTCCGCCTGACCTCTTAGCCTGACTCGAACTGTCAAAGCAAGTCATTCTACAGCAGGTAAGCATCACAGGTGTTAATGCTATTTACCATACCGGAAAGATCCTTTATCTTTAAGCAATACATCAGCTAATTAACTATTATAATTTGGTAACTGTATCTTAAATTTGGGCAGAAAATGCACTTTGATAAGCCTGCATTTTTAAAAGCAAACAAAAACCTGAAGAAAATGAATAGGGAACCCAATCATTCTGACACATACCCTCCAACAGGGCACGGGGTATTCTGACACATACCCCCAACAAGGTGCAGGAGTATTCTGACACGTACCAGCCAACAGGGTATGGGGTATTCAGACACGTACCCACCAACAGTGTATAGGGTATTCTGACACATACCCCCCAACAGGGCTAAGGGTATCCTGACACATACCAGCCAACGGGGTATGGGGTATTCTGACACTTACCCTGCCAACAGGGTATAGCGTATTCAGGTACATACCCCCTAACAGAGTACGGGGTATTCAGACACGCACCTGCCAACAGGGTTCAGGGTATTCTGACACATACCCCCCAATAGGGTATGGGGTATTCAGACACCTACCCCCCCAACAGGGTATGGGGTATTCTGGCACATACACCCCAACAGGGCTAAGGGGTATTCAGACACGTACCCGCCAACAGGGCTAAGGGTATTCTGACACGTACCCCCCCACCAGGGCTAAGGGTATTCTGACACCTACCCCCCCACCAGGGTACGGGGTATTCTGACACCTACCCCCCACCAGGGTACGGGGTATTCTGACACCTACCCCCCCACCAGGGTACGGGGTATTCTGACACCTACCCCCCCACCAGGGTATGGGGTATTCTGACATGTACCTGCCAACAGGGTACGGGGTATTCTGACACGTACCCACCAACAGGGTCCAGCACGATTGCCCGGGGCTCATCCAGGTCCTCAGACACAAGGATTCGGCGAGATGTGCCATTGAGTCGGGTCACCTCGATGCGGTCGGTGCCAGTGTCAGTCCAGTACAGGTTGCGGGCCACCCAATCCACAGCGATACCATCTGGGTGGTGGATCTCCGTGGTCACCAGGGTCTGAGCATCACTGCCGTCGATGAGCGAACGTCGAATGGCCTTCACCTCGTCGTCTGTCCAGTAGACATACCCTTCAACGGGGTCATAGTCAATGGCGATGGCGTGCCGGATGTCATCCACCTGCAGCACGATGTCGCTAAAGTCGGGCAGGTCCAGAGAAATCCTTCGGAGGTCAGTCCGGCGGGCGAGTAATAGGACTTCTTCAGCGCCTGGGATTAAAGACATCGAACCCGAGGAGCATGTGACCATCATTAACTTCCATCTCAGGAGAAAATTAATGCATTCAGAAAGCTTCTCAAATAAACAATTGAGGGCTGCAATTTAAACCAAATGGAAAAATCTCCGTCACGGTCCAGTCATCAGAAACCCCAATTATCATCCATGTCTTTTTTCATCAACTTAAACGCTCAGTTAAAAATGGAATGTCAGGCCAAGTCTGACACTAAGTGCAAAACCTTAAGTCACCAATGCAAACAGAACCTCAAACCTCTACAGGTTACTCCTTATCAGTCCTGTAATCAGCCGAGTGCTGAGGCACATTCTCTAATTGGATCCGTCCAAGACAGCGTTGTTTAAAGAGTGGCTGCCAGGTCCATCTACACGTCCCTCCATTTCCGTGCAGGGGCCCCGTACTGTAAATGTAATTAAGCCAGTCCCCAGGCCTCATTTAATGTCCCGATTTAGAGGTGTTTACACTTCAGTGATGAAGACAGAATCCAATCGGTGGGAAGGAGTCCACTTTGGATTACAAGGATGCCCCCCCGCTCCACTTCCCACCCTGAGAGTAACAAGATGTTGCCTCCCCCACCGCCAAACCACAACAGATGCCTTCAATTGACCCACCCAAGCTAAACAAATGAGGACTGTGAACACGCTGCCATTTTAATCCTTGCAGTGCACCCTCTGTGCGACAGTCTCCCAATTTGCTAATTGGGGGGGATACGACAGAGCATTGTTTTACTTTCCGTTTAGCTGTCAGCTCTGCGGGAAGGCAGCCTAATCCCACTGCCGTCCTGAAAATGTCCACTTTTGTCTCTGGACTGTTCCCCTGCTGTACTCGTGTGTTCGGAAACATCTCCACGCTGCTCAGCTTGTTGAGGAACGAAGCCCAGCAGAATAACGGTTTTTTGTCTGCCGGCCTGGGAATAGGACTGGAAATCCCGGACACTTACAGACTGGAATGGAGGCCACGGTGTACTAGAGTGAAGGACTGTCGGGGGGAGGGGGCACAATGGGCCACTGTCCACAGCAGAAATGTGTCGGATTAGGGCCTCCAGGGCGATGACGGAATGCTGACAAGCGCTGACCTCATCACCAGCTTGACGTAGGGTGACAGGCGTTAGCAGGATGGCAAGGAAAATAAACAGAACTGCAGTAAAAAAGGGTCAACTCCCTGTTGAGAGAGTTTGAGAAAAGAGGCTACAGATAAAACGAGCAGAGCGCCTTCAAATCGTCGTCACCACTACCTTTACACACAAATGGTGATGGAGGGCTAAGCCTGTAAAGCAGACTGCAGCCTGACACCCTTGGGGGAGAAAACATTGCTTAGGAAGAGAAGGGTGCGTAAACATCCTACGGCAGGCCGTGACCATCATCGCTAAACATAGAAACTAATCAGGCCCAAGTAGGCATGGCTTCTGGTGAGCCTGACATGACACAGACAGAAGGGTCAAGGGTCATCGATAAAACATCCAGGCCAGTGGGGGGGTTCAGAAATATACAGAAAGCAGCACTGTTTTTGCAGTCGCTCCAGGGGAGGAGGCTGGAGAACAACTGCATCAGTGTGCAGTCTCTTGTGTGGTGGTCACTGGGGAACCCCGCCATCCCCCTCAACATCAGGTCGGCTGAGACGAGGTTTATGTGTATGGGCGTACTGTGCCCCGCCACACTCAGTTACGAAGAGAGGCTGTGGCATGGCTACAATTGGGTTCTGAAACGGCCCCAGTCATAAACTCAGACGAGAGTGACACGAGCAACAAGCAGGCAGCCGGGAGAAGTATCGTTGGACAGCGAGCGAAATGTAGACTGCAACGGATGGCAAGGGGTTGGGAAAACACGAGAGTTTTTAAAAACGGGGCACAAAGGCAGAACAGATGAATGTACAAGGAGAAACAGAGAATTACCTGCCTCAATTTTACACTGCTTTGGACAAAAGCGTCTGTTTAACAGATAAATGTAAATGTACTGCAACCGTGCCCCCCCACCCCAGCCCAGGGTGAAAGCGGCTATCAAAGTGCCTCAAAATGAGAATGCAGGGAGGCCCTCAAGAAAACAGACATCTTCTGGTAATTGAATTTGTGGAGGAGGCAAACACTAACTGCAACAGCAAATAAATACGATGGGGGGGGACAAACTACGTCTAGAACACAGTAGAAGGGACCAGAGGAGACGAGAACCCCAAGGCTGCCATAGCACCTCAGCCGAGGCAGTCGGCTGCGGAGGGAGACGTGGCCTTCTGAATGGGTCTGTCACAGGACAAGAAACCCAGTCCATTTTGATTTCAGAACTGGAGTGGTATTTTTCAGCGACAGTTTGGGCTTCTCTCCGAACGCAAACTAGCTTTAAGCAGCAGCATTTTCTGATTTCCCACCCATCATTACTGCCTTTCAGTTACTGCTGTAGGAATCCCAGACGTCTTGGGATTGGTGGAAATCCCCCAGTCGGAGATGTCCATCCAACACGGTCTGTGTCTGATGAGGCTGAAAGTTACCTTCCGTCCCCCCCAGACGGGCCGTGTCAGACCTCAGAAGCCTCACTGGCCGTGACGACGACACCCCCCCAGGTGCCAGGTCTCACCTGGTCGACAGGTCATGCCATCGTCTTGAAGCCGGACGCCTGTGGGACAGGCACAGCTGTAGAAGGGTTCCGTGGGGGACAGCAGGCACAAATGTGAGCACCCTCCATTACCCTCCGAGCAGGGGGTGTGAACTGCAGGAGGGAAAAGGGACCAAAATCACCCATTCTGACGTTCCACAGCCGTCAGACAGGCTGGGTGGTCTTTCCAGGACCACCGCCATTCTCATAATGCTGCAATATACACATAAACATCGGTGCGAGATAGAAATTCCAAACACAAAATGGAAAACTACATGCGTAAATGGGACTCCAGGCATAAATGTTTGGAAAACGTCCTCTCTGCTGGGTTCAAAGAACAACAGCCATCCTTGGTTTAAAAGGGGGGAAAAAATGAAGACCACACGTAATCCTGCTGAGGTTTTAAGAGAAGGGAGAAAGCCAGAGGTGTTTAACAGTTTACGATAACCAAACAGTTCAGGAGAAGGTGGGCTGCCATTTTGCAGAGTAAAGGCTACAGATGTCAACGTGTTCACTTTTGAAGTTTTCTTGCAAACCTCCCAGCTCTCACTTGGAATACTGGGTGGATTTTAGCTTCTTCTTCCCCCTTTCCCATTGACATAATGACAGATTTAAGACAGATGTGAGGGAAAATAATAACAGATAAGGTCAGTTATGGATTTTAAGACCTTCCTGGGTCATGGAATATATGTGAGAGGTATGCTAGCAATTTGATCTTTTCCTATTGTGAAATTGATCGTTTTTTTAACAGCTTCACACTTTGCCAAACAAAAGCACATGCTACACAAGCTTGGCCTGAGGAGCAGATCAACCCTCTCCTATCACCAGAGCTCCCTAATGATGCCGGCCTTTCACCAGGTCACAGCTCCCCAGTTGGTAGGAAAAATTCAGTCCAGTTTATGGTGCACCATTCAGTGGAACCTCTGTGTAGCTACAGACTCCAGAGTTCTGAACTTTGTGGGTGAACTCTCAAAGCTCAGCACACACACAAACTGCTCAGCCAAAAACACAAAGGAAATTAACAACACCTCTCCATGGAAAAAAAAAAAAAAGTGGATTCAGAGAGGTGTTTTGCCCCCAGTCAAAACATACAACCCCCCAAAAAGCCTGGTAACTAAATAACCAGAATTAAAACTCCAAATTCGGTACAAGTTCTACATGAAGAGAGGGCTAAATGACATTCCAAGCCAAAACCCAAAGATCATCTACACCACTTCACTTCTGACAATTCCTACCCAAGTGAGACAGTGTGATACGTTCAAATTAAACGTTTAAAAAAAAAAAAAAGAAAGAAAACCGGGTCAGGTGGACCTGGTGGTGAATCATCACATCACCGAGTGTTCTCCACCACCTAATGGAGTTGGCAGTGGACAACTCTCAAGCTTTTTACACACTGCATTGAGAAGTCCCCAAAACATGCACACACACGCACAAAATGAGAGGCATAAGCTGACACTCAGCACTGGACTGGAGCGGGAAGAAGCATTTAGGAAAAACAAATACACTTATCACGCTTCCATTGAGCTCTATCGCGGGCATTTAGGAGAGAGTGCCATGCGCTGAATGTCAGAGAGTGGCTTCAGCTACCCAGTGATCACACACAAACAAACTGTGCAGCCCCAAGCCACACCTACCACTCCTGGAATGGTCACAGTCAAATGGTGGGTGGGATTAATCAGGGATTGGGTGTTATTGTCTGAAATGTGACAAACTGCAATGCAAGTGGCATTCGTATTGTGCGTAAATACTCAAACACACAAGCATACAGAAACAGAAGGGGGTGCCATGTCAAACACGGAACCGGTCCAGTGGGTCAAGACTCACTGTTAGGCTGCCTCTCCTGACCCAGCACTTGGATGTCCATGGGTGAGTAGATGCCACTCAGGATTTCCCTTCTCTTGTCCCCTGTGTGCTTGTTGCAGGCATGGATAGAGTGGGTCTGCCAGTCGGTCCAGTACAGGGTCTCCCCAGACAGCGTGAGGGCGAATGGGTGGGTCAGTGTACCCTGCACTACAGCTTCACTGGTGACACAAAACACACACGCCTGTCAGCTTCAACGCATCCCTTCACATTTGTGATGCTTGTTAAACCCCACCCTCTCCCCAACAGGCAGCTTTCCTTAAGCCAAACCTCACAGAGACCTTGAAAAGAAGTATAACAGTTTAATCTGACTTCCCGACTGAAGAAAAATAAAATCCCATTTATTCATACCAAAAGGCAATACAAAAAAGTATTAATTTATCATTTCAGACATGTGCTAAGAATTTTGACTTGGAAAAACATGGAAGTAATTTACGAGTACTGGATCACTGTTGGGTGTCATACTGATATTTGCTGAACATTTCTGGGGGAAAACACTGCAAAGCAGCCAAACACAGACCTGAAGAAAGCAATGTTTTTGGGTCATTAACCAGGTCTGTAAACGTGCACAAAAGTTAAACCCCTAAACCTCAATAAACTATTTCGTTCCTTTCCAGCAGAGGAAATTAAACAAATCAGACTGTCAGCAAACCAATGGGGTGACATCTGTTTCGGCCATTACGTGGGAAACCACTTCTCCCTGTGATACAGTCGGTTCAGCCCTTATTAACAGCCCAGCGGTGCAGATCCTATCGAGGGGTCTGCAAGGGAGCCAAACCAAGGACCTGGGGGGGCAGGGGAACTCTATCAAACAGATGCATCCTGCCAAAGGGAGATGTCTGGCAGTACGATGAAGGTGACCCAACAGCTCTCTGGTTAGACCAGTGAATGGGGTGGGGGTTAAATTGCATCCAGACTTCACAGCCATTTTCACCTTTCTCATTTCACTGCATTTCTGCATGGCTGGGTTCACAAAAAAATAAATAAATAAAATGTACTATCGGCCACGCGAGGACTTGGCAGTGGCAGGGACTGATTCTTTTTAATGTGGTAACTACATGCCTTTCATACATTCATAGCAGCCTTCTCACATTCTCTACTCTTTGGACAAGTTGGCATAAATCATCCTGGAAAACCATCCGGTACATTCATTCTACACCCTTAAGTTTGCCTTCTTGTCCGTATTCACAAGATAACGAGGTTTAGGGTTAAAGGCACTGAAATTTGCAAGGGCACAGTCAAGGACAATGAATCTGATTCTGCTTTGCTACAACTAGCAACTGGAACACTACGTGATTTAGAAGCGACAGGCCAAACAGGAAATCTCCAGTGCTATCCCAGGAGAAGCAGCCTAACGCCGAAAAAGAACTTAGGTCGTTGATTTTAGGCCCACGAAGGACGGGATAACAGGCCTGCATTCATATGCTAACCTTCAGCCTGGAGCTGTACCAAAGCACACAGGAAAACAATGAAACACAACTGATGGCCATCTTAAAATAAACAGACGGAAAGCAGGGAGGGAGGGAGGTGTGGATGGATGGAGACTGACCGCGAAGAGCCGTCTAGGTTGGCCCGGTGGATGAAGCTGAGCTTGGCGTCGGCCCAGTACAGCTTCTGTTCCTCTAGGTCAATGGTGAGACCGTTGGGCCAGTAGATGTGGGTGCCCACGATAACCTCCCGTCTGCTGCCGTCCATACCCGCCCGCTCGATCCGGGGCTCCTCCCCCCAGTCCGTCCAGTACATGGACCTGTAAAGGTGGGGGTGGGGTGACGTGACAGTTAGGGTGGTGTAGGAACCAGTGACCAGCGATGGAGATGTTTACATCATAAACAAACTCAGGGAGCCACACCACTTCCCAATGAGCCCACGATCGACCGAGTCACCTTGGTGAGGGCAGCACACCCCTCGGCGACAGGCACAAGCCAGCAGTCGCAGGCTGAGAAGAGACGCCACGTCAGCTAGACTAAACACGCGGTACCCTTTCAGAGAAGGCACAGCACTCCGACAACAAGCCTTATCTGCAGAGTGTTTGTAAGGGCTTGTCCGTCGTCAAACACCCCCCCAGAGAATAATAACCAGCTACGGGACCTGATATAAATCAGCCTCCTTGGCATGTCTCCAAGGCCTGCTTTTGTGAAGAACACCAGCAGTCTCTTCTAAGTGTGATAAGAGCTAAGCTACACATGCTAATTGCACTATGCTCCTATTGGATGATCGTTTTGGAGGGCATGGCAGGTGGCAGGGCCCCGCTGCGGGTGGCCCCTGGAGCTCCTGGTATGCTGTTACCCCAAAAGACAAAAGCGGGGGTCCCCACAAAAGCAGGTAAGCGATGACTTGGGGTTGAAATCATACCAGAATCAGAGCCAGGCTTGGATTTATTCACTCAGCACTTCAGTGTATACATGAAAATTGTCTTCATGAGTTTGGTTCTACTTAACATAAACATGACAGTGAGGACAATGCACAGCAGGCAAGCAGAAGAGTAAGTATGCACTGATACACCTGCAATGACAGCAGCTTAAAATGCTGTAAATGGTCTTATTATCAATCACCTTCCAGAACCGTGTTCCGCTTTCGAGCAGAGAACTCAGTTTTTGTGAATCCCATCTGCACTCCTGACCCTGCAGTAAATTGAACAGCGATACTTTGTCGAGTAATTTATCCTACCAGATTCTCATGAGAAAAAGTTTCGGGATCACTGCACAGAGTCAGCCAGCATCCAGCACCCCTAGAGCACAAGCAGCCACACGGTGACACGGTCAAATGCGGGATTCAAACCGGTGACCATCGGACACGTGCCCAGAGCCACACACCAGGCCGACAAAGTCCCCATTCCTTCCGTGTCCAGTCTAGAGAAAGTCTTACACAGATGTGATTGGCATACCTGTTCAGAAAACTGCCATCAGGGATAAGATAAAGGTAGTAGAGGGAGGCAGGTTTATCAAACCTGACCACATCGAGTGGAGTTAAGCTGAGCTGAGAGAGCAGCCAAACAGACTTAGCAGAAGTGGTAACCAAAAATGTCATTTCTGCCGCTGGAATTTCAAAGGATAAGAGTAAGTGAGTTGCTCACGGTTAAGAGATCGTCTGTTATAAAAGTACACCACAAGTACCACAATAAAAACAATCTGCACGTCTTGTCTCCTCTCTGTGTGGGACGCTAAGGCAAGCGGAGGTATTTACTTCAGGTTCATTTATCCAGCAAAGCAAGTTCCCACACTTCATGACACGGTTTGGGCAAAAAACATGAGGTGTTTGCACAGATAACACACCGATTAAACTTAACGTGCCAATTACTCAGCCAGCTATGTAAACTGGGACCCACGTAAAACAGCAGTGTTAGAATTTTTCCTTTGCATTGTTTGTATTACTTGTCGACCATTCATTGGCATAGCATTCAAACACAGATTTGCACTTGAAAACAGTCTAATTGACTTCAGCCTCTGGTCCTGATGATTCCTTGAATGGAGAGAATGCCAACTTTTACATTTGTCAGACAGAAGCTAGTAATGGAAAAACAATCCTTCATGGAAAAGCAACACTGCGAGAGTGTGGAGAGGCAACAAGGATCCGTGTAAAAGTCCCTGGCTTCCTGCAGCAAAGACAGCGATACTTTGCCAGTAAGAGCCACCGCCTGTTGCAAGTGTTCTAGGAGCACTCTAATTTATAAATGACAAAATCCTCGCTCACACCATCACTTTCTACCTGCTGGAGCAGAGAGGATATTTCTTACCTAAATATTGCTCGAAAAGACATTCTGAAGTGATGTAGTTGCCTATTAACAGGGACACAGCTGAGCTGTAGTGGCTGTCGCCTCATCGATTAGATCTTGAGCGATTGTCTCAGTCTGTTTTCCGCTTGCTAGAGAGTTGTGATTGGACAGTGATTACATTTCCTGGTGGCATGATTTCAGCATGTACTTTTCGAAAATGAAAACGAGCCAATGCAGCAGAGCAAAGATGGCCATTGCATTTCGGTGTGATGTGGCACAGTTTCATCATTAAATTGTGTGCAATGTAATCCCTTCTAATTGTTTTTCTGGATGGTAGTTGAAAAAGATGAAAATCAATGAAATGATAGTTTTGCTTTTCTTTGTATCACGTTCTCTTCACATCACTCACTGAAAAGCAATGCCATCTGTGCATTGCATTTCCACATGGCAGGGTTTCTGCGTGCTGTGCACTGCAAAAGAATACGTCACATCAATCGCCTGTTTGCATTTCAAGGTGGCACGGATTCCGTTCCATAGTGATTCAACCAAACTATACAATAAACAGCTGAACTTCCAACTGTTAAGAAACAGTGTATTTACATTGCAAAGAAAAGAGGATGAGTTTATATAATCATTATTAAAAAGAACAATAATGTTCCTGCTGATGATATAACTGCAACCTGACATCCCAGCTTCACGATTTTATAAATTGTGGATCACCATCGAGCATCTTCCATAATAACCACACGGGTGTGGGGCATTGCCATGGGGACGGACAAGCACGGGAAAGAAGACCTGCCACATCTTCACCTCGGTGGGAGGAGGGAAAAAAATGGGGGGGTCGGGGGGGGTAGATTAATGAAGCAAAGTACACAGCTGCAGATCGATGGATGCTTCAGAGACCGAGAAATGTCACAGTGAGAGGGAGAGAGCATGAGTGTACAATGGCAGAGAGGCTGCAGACTCGGCTGTTTGAGGAGGCGGACGTCAAACTGGGACTGGGGCTATAGTGTTCTCCACCAGGTACAGTCATGGAGAGCATCACGGAGAGAACGCGGTCAGACAGCTGAGAATTACCATTCTCATGCTGGCACTCAGCGTCTTGGAACCAAAATACTGGAATTTGCATCCTTCTTCAGTTCAAAGAAGTCGATGCACTTTTCACAAGAAATATTGCTTTTTTGCCATCATAAATCACCACATTATCTCTTTTCAGCAGCTGGAAATAATCTAAAAACAATAGCTGGGAAGGAGACAATGAGAGCGGGGACACTTGAGAGGAGAGAGAGCCTTCGGAAGCCTCGCTCACAAAAGGCCTCCCTGCCACCCACAGGCACTGCGTGCTGCGGGGGCTACCGCGTGCCTCGACAGGGACACGGCAGGGGTTCGAAAGTGCCTCGTCTTCTTGCCGAAGCCCCTTTGTTGCTGCAAGCGATGCCCCGCTAAACACCGGCAGCGGCGGTTAAGGGCCTTTTAACTCAGAACAGAACGTGGGGCAGGGAAGATGACAAATGCCATGCCACCGTCGGCATGATTCCAATCCCACCTCAAATTTTAAAAAGTGGCTGGGGGTGAGGGGGTGTCCTTCTTTGGAATCTTTCATTTTGGGGAAGGGGGGGGCAGTTTAATTTCATTATACGGAATATCAAACGGCCCAGCTGCCAGGCCTGGCTTTTAAGGAGAGGTGTACTGATTTCCGCTATTTTCTTTGGCTACCCAGGGAACTGAAAGTACGGTGCTTTTTCGTGCCGGCCATTGCGTGCCACAGCACCGTCCGTAAATCTAAACATCTGCGCTGATGCAAAAAAGTACCTTTGGAAAAAACGGATCACTGAGGAGTACATTTTAAGGACTTTAAATGCAAAAAAAAAAAAAAAAAAGAAAAATGCGAGACGGGCCCAGTAACCCTTCCCATGCTGCAACTCAATTTCTGTGCCAGACGGTCTCTTGTTTGCTGCAAAGTTCAACATAACACCGAAAATCACTGGGGGGAGCCGAGTTTCCCATGAAGCATTTCTGCAAATCACTAAGGGTGGATATACATGGGTCACTCTGATAGGACAATAAACCGACATTATTCAGAGGAGGTCCCAAGGCAGAAATGGGAAGAGGGGGTTAACCCCCATTATCTGTAGCTGAACAATAGGAATTGGATGCTGCACCCCCTCCCCCCTGGTATTCCTTCTATGACCCACTCACCGGTGAGCGGGGTTTAGTGCGATGGCCCGTGGCTGGTCCAGGTCTTGCCAGAAGAGCACCTTGCGGAAACTGCCGTCCAGGTTGGCCACCTCGATGCGGTTGGTCTCCGAGTCGGTCCAGTAAAGCTTGCGGCCCAGCCAGTCGCAGGCAAGGCCGTCAGGCGAGTCCAGGCCCGACACCACCACTGCCTGCTCCGTGCCCAGTGTGGCCTCCTTCACGGCTGCCAAACACATTCAAAGACACCAATTCAGACAGCCATCCTCAGCCCTACCTCTGACAGAAAGAGATCAATGTTAATAGACAACAAGCGGCACGAACCTGCAAGTAATAAAAAAAGCGACCCGGTGTAGATAGCTGTCTGGGTCTAGACCCACACCAAGCAGGGAGATAGCTAGCCATCCAGGTTTAGACCAATGCCAGGTGCCCAGTGTGGAAATAGCAAGCCGTTCAAGTCTAGAACTACGGCAGGTGGTCAATGTGGAAGTAAGTAACTGTCCAAGTGTAGACCCATGCCACACGCCCAGCATGGAAATAGCTAGACTCGTGGAGCGGTTCCTTATAGAACCAGTAGTAGAACCGGCAGCAGGACCTCACCATTGCTGGACTGGTTGTAGTGCACCTGCTTGATGGCTTCCTCGCTGACATCAGTCCAGAAGATGAGCCCTTCGGAGTAGAGGAAGTCCACAGCAGCAGCGTCCTCCAGGCCCGCCACCACCACAGCTGACTCCGACCGGCTGACTGCCGCATCCACGAGCCTCACATCACGCCGGTTGGCGAAGAGCAGCAGGGGCAGACCTGTGGAAGCAGATGAGGAGGTGGGGTGGGTGAATGAAGGAGTCAGGAAAGCAGGAGATGCTAGACAACACCTCATTCACAGCCCCCCCCCCAAGGAAAAAGTGATTCGGTGCAAATCAAACCCTATGGAGTGCACATTACAGGCCTTTCTGTCCATCAGTGCCACTGTCCACTCCGCTATAGGCCAAATGACCTCAAGGTGACTGTCAACGGCTCACTTTCTCTAAGCTAGGAGGCCCTGCTCAGAAGCTGCTTTGTCTGAGGCAGTGACAGAACAACCGCAAACGGCAGGGGATGGGGGGCACCCAGCCAGCAACACGTGCCGGTTAAAAAAAAAGTCATGGCACTGGACACGGTGATCTTTGGTGCCACGCTGTGGCAGACCAGCGTGGCACTTTGCCTGGCACCATAATGTAGAGGACACTTCTACAGGCTTTGCGATGTGATACCACTGTGCTACCTGTACAGTACAACAGAGACGGAAACGAGATGGTGGAACATCAGTCTACCACCTAAGAGACACATGGAATCACCAAAGCAAATGATATGGGCACAGAAAGGCAAATTTAAGAATTTTACTGCAGCTGAGCAACGTAGTAGTTTAGGATTTCTCCCACACAACCTCAAGATTGTTGGTTCCATTCCTACTTGCAGAGCCAATGACCAAGGTACTAAAAAGTTACCTAAAAGAAAAACCTAAATGAGTGTGGGGGGGGGGGGGCAGCATGTTACTTTGGATAAAACTGCCAACTATGCAACTTCTAAAATACTTCCACTGTTTACCATCAAGTCTGCTTCCACAAGACACACTTTTCTATAATTTGAGTTTAGAAGCCAATCCCAGGATGTATAAAGTTACAGACTTCACCTGAATTGCCTGAAATGTCACTAACGCTGCAGGAAGTAGTCAGAGCTGGGGCAGGATTCAAAGCCACAACTCAGAAGAGGTGAGACAACAATGCCACCCACTGAGCCTTGCCGACCCATAAGTGAACCATGGAAGAAAGAAAAAAAACTCAAAAAGAATGCCCCTTACGAATGAGAGGCAGGGAACCAGTGAGTTTACTGAAGCTGCAGTTTCAGAAGCCTGGGCCAGGCCTCCTTCAATGGCGGTTCTCCGAAGACCAGAACCACGCCTGTGTGGCAGCCAGGGATAATCCATTGATTTCCTCAGCTGGACTCAAACCAAAACTAACCACAATTTACAGCCTGTCCTCAACCCCACACAAAGAGGTCTGTGCCTGAACCCACGTCATCAGGGATCGGCCACGGGGCACGCGAACGAAGACAAGCTGTAAACAAATTAGAGACATCAAACGATCCGGCGCAACCGGCAGCCGAATTTTCCCTGGCTCCCGGGGATTGGGGGGGTTAAAGGAAGAGAGGAACAGACACAACGAGATCAAGAAGCCTAAGAGATGGCTGAAGCTGAGACCAGGAGATCCTAGCAACCCACAGCATGTACAGGAGGTACACCATCCCTGCGGAGATCATCAAGGTCTGACCAAGCCTGTCCCGACCCAAAGGGGAAGACACTCCCACACAGAATAATGAAACAGCCCCAGCTTCCCAACACTAAATTAGAATTGACATCAATGCATCTGAAAGGCCTTCACAACAGAGTTTTCAAAGTCACATTTATAAATGCGCATCGAATTTCAATCAATTTAGACGCTTAGAAGAAAAACAAGAACTCAAAAGTGTTTAAGCAAACATTGCAAAATCCTGCCACATCAAAGCCTGTTGAGCCGAAGGTTAGATTAACAGACAGCACTCTGCAGTGATATTGATTTAAACTCTTTAAAGTCAGAACATATTACCAGTTCCCACTGGGTGAACAGAGGGAAACTCATCCCATGATGGTATAACTGTTCTTGACTCAAAAAAGGAACAACAAACAGGATTACTAGGCTTTGTGTTCTCCTGTCTTGCTTTGGCTGGAACTCACAGAGACATCATTCATCATACACAGCTGAGCAGACCCAGAGAGACACCAGAGCTGAGGGTTTGAAAGGGAACTACACAAAATCTGTGGCTGGTAAAAAGGTGACAGGTAAAAAAAAAAAAAAAAAAAAAAACGGAGGATGAGCGCCAATCTCCACCCACCCCAAGCCCCCTAGTGGATGTTCAACCCTGCACACAGCATTAACAAAACCAAGAGAGTTCTTCACATCCGTAGCTTTACAAGCTCCATGGGCTACTGCAAGGCCAGTCATCCTAGACGAATGGCCTACCCTGGAGAGAACTACACAAGCAACCTGGACCACCCAGCAGTGCTTGGGATTCCTCCCAGAACAACAAGCATGCCATGTCATGGGAAGAACCTCACTGCCCACAAGCAGACTGGCTGAGGACCTGAACATGCTCTAATACACAAGAACATGGGAATTTTGGGTTGCTACATTAGCACTGGCGTTATATAGGTCCATGTTACAGCACCTGCACCACCACTATTGTGATTTCTGAAACACAAAACGGAATAGCCAAACGAAACAGTGATAGTGACATTCGGAGGAGCCCAAAAATCCCTGGCCCGGAGTTTAAAGCCTACTACAGGCTTCCCAATCAGCTTGAAGCAGGTTTTCTGACCTTCATGAAGGGGCCAAATCCCATTCTATCTCAGGTCGCCCTAGTCTTCATCTCTCTTATCCTGAGCTCAGAACCCCGAAGGACAGGCTGCATTGTGGCCCAAAGGTGGTTCCCATGGCTGCCAAAGCACAGAAACCTTCAGAAGTCCTTCAAATTCTTCCTCTCAATTAGTAGAGGGCAGACAGATTTCTCCACACTGGTTGTACTGTTTCTATTCCAAGCATGCCTCACCTCACCCCGTGAAAGACGACGACACATTAGCCTTGACTGGCCCTTAACTGGTCTTTGTTTCTTCCTGTGGTTGAGTGGAGGAACAGTGCTGGTTTTTGGTGTACCAAAGAGGGACGATGTGGTATGTAGAGAGTTTTATAGGAATGAGAGCTCGGCCCTTGTTTTATTCCATACAGACATACTGGAACGAGTGAACGACACCTCTACGCAAGACAGCAAGTTATCCAGCACTAGCGGACCATGACTAGCAAAACCCAGGGCATCATTAAATCAATGGCTTTTCAACCTCTTGGCATCTGGGAATGCTTTCAGCCATGGCACCAGGAAGGACATCTTTAGTATCTTTTGAGGTTCACACATGTGACCCATTTGAACCGTTGTCTGTTACTGGCTTTTCCAGTCTGGGGGGGGTTGGCGGTAAGGAGTACCTGGGTAAGAAAAGGACAAAGCAAGGCTGAGGGGTCTCAGCTTGTCACCAGGAGGTTGGGCTATGAGCAGTGGGTGTGTGTGGGGGTCTAGACGCATGGCAACACCTAGCAGCCACACACAGCCAGGGTAAAATTTTTTCACTAGGTGCAACCCTGCAGAAAGCTCCATCCGTTTTTTCGGCATAATCGCAAATTGCCACCGTCCCCCTTTTTTCCATCTTATTGATCCCCTCCTTAGCCATGCGCACTGATTGTGGGCGTGCTGGAAAAGAAGAGGTGTGGGGAGGGGAAACGCCTCAGACACGGGCGCCCGGACCCCCGCCCCCCCTCCCCATCCCCGAGCAGCACCACGACATCCGCCGACTCCCCGTCTTCCTTTCCCGTCAGCAAAACAAAAGGACAGCTCGCATTTCAAAAAGAACCTTTGGAAGATCTGTATTTTCGTGGAATGTACGGTCCACTGACACCCAAAAACAATTTTACTGCAAAACTAAAGAGACGGTTCAAAGGCAAAGAACTGGATGTAAATGACTGCTTCTCATCATCAATGTGCTGACAGTCCTGGAAAAATCAAGAGGCATTTTTCAAACATGTCTTTGCATTGCTAGAGTGAAGTTAAAGCTAACAAATGAACTACTATAGCCATGCAAACACCTTTAAACCCACAGTGCATTTTTCTATTCCTTTAAGAAAAATTAATGAAGGCACCGAAGTCCATTTAAATGCCGGTATGGAATTTTAATCGAATAACTACATTGTATTCTATCACCTCTAAGTCACAAAAGCACATCGATGCATTGTCCACAAAGTCCAGATATTTACCAAGCTCATTAAAAAAAAATTGCCTGAGAAAAATTCAGTTGTGCACCTTATCCTGTAAACAAAGGGAAGAAAAGGGGGGCCCAGGCCATTTTGAGTTGGGAAATAAAAAAAAGCAAACAAGCTTTTATGCAGAAGAGTGATGAGCTTTGTGCATTCAATCCTGGCCCTTTCACTGCTCGCCTATTCAAATGCCAAAGCAAAGCTAATCAAGAACTTTAATTCCCACATTAACATAATAGGGAAAAGAGTGACTTCTCTTGACAAGAGTTTAAAGGAAACGCACTGAATTTTGAACAGGCCTCTTAAAATAAACGCATACCGATAATAATGAGTGAAATTGTAGCAATTATCATCATTATGATTACTATGAGTAGTTGGTTAGTGTGGAATTTTGTCTTTTTAATTTGCATAAAGACTCCAAACACTCCTTGTACAGAGCTTCAAAAGACACCCACACCCTAGAATATGCTTAGCGGAGTTAAACAATCTCCGTTATAAGAGAATATTTAATAGAGAATCTGGAAGACGCGTGTGAGAGCTTACACACGTGTGACAGGACACCAGGATTTGAAAAGGAATCTTTGGTTAATAGTCTCTGGCGGTCAGAGGCAGCCACACGTGGGCAGTGGGTCTGCACACCCAGCAGCCTCATCCTTTTAAATAAGATAAACAAAATCAAAACTAACTCTGTGAGTTAGGTGCTGGGGACTGTATCCATAATGTTGCTGGTTCAAATCCGAAGGCTAGCAGAGTAATAATATCACTGTTGAACTCCTTTACTCCAAAAGCCACTCACCTCATAGAGGTGGGGTGTGACGCTATGGGCTGTGTCCAGAAGGTTGCTGGTTCAAATCCCATGGCCAGCCAAGGAATCATATCACTGTCGAACTCCCTTACTCCAAAAGTCACTCCCCTCATAGAGGTGGGGTGTGACTCTGGGTTATGTCCAGATGGTTGCTGGTTCAAATCCCACTACCAGATGTGTAATCATATCACCATTGGGCTCCAGAGCAATGCCCTAAAATTAAAAATTGCTCTAGGGGCATCAGATAAATGACTTGCCTTATGCTCTGACCTGAATCTTTGCTCTCACTTGTGTATGCATGTGCTTCATAGGAGAGAAATTGATAAAGTGATGTATCAAATATACTTGGCATATAAAGTACTGAACCTTTCAGGGCACTTTCCAAATTGCATAGATTTTTAAGAATTACGTGAATTAAACGATCCACTAACGATGCCTGGGTGCCATAGTGACTCAGTAGGTGACGATGTTGGCTCACACTTTCAGGGCTGGGGGTTTAAACCCCCACCCCTTCAGTGAGTATGTAGAGGTTGCATGTTCTTCCTGTGCCACATGGGTTTCCTCTAGTTTCCTCTCACGTTCCAGTGACATGTAGTTGTGCTAACTGGGAGCTTATAAATTCTCTTTATTTTGTGTGTGTGTGTGTGTGTAAGCAATTTTGACATACATCCTGGATCAGGCCCCAGGTGCCTTGGCAAAGCTGATCCAGCTATATCTCGAATATGGCAAAATGCACATATAATACGGACAGAAGCCCCCAGACTACAAGATATAGCCCATCATAATTTCATGATAGCAGTCACTCACTTCATGATTCCTGGCAGGACCCCTCCTTACAGAATGCTAAATGTAGAAGAAGGTGAAGTCAGGTGCTGGAACGCACAGCCACCCCCAGCCCCTCCATAAATCACAGCATTCATGCGTGTCTGTGTGCACAGCCGACAAGCCTAAACCGGAGTGTTAATTAGGGTGCTTGCAAAGGCTTTGCATGTAAGCCTTCACAACTGAAGGTGGCTTCATACAGAACAATGAGGAACCAACAGGTCCAAGATTGGTATGGTAATAAAAAGCCGTTTATGGACAACTTTTTGACGAAACTGCCATCAAAACATCATCACTTACTACATAATTACACGTTGATCAGTTTTTTTACACGAGGCATCACATTTCTCAGTCAAATCAACCCCAGCATCTTTGGAAGATATTTCACAATAACTAAATATAAATTTGGCTTTGCACTGTTATCGCTGTGACATTCTGACTTATTCGGCGGTGTTTAATTATTTTTTTAATTAAGTTTTATTTTCCAAGTCAGTCAACTATAGCCCTTATCTTTCTGTGACACAAAAACCCAGCGATCAATCGTACACTTCCGAGGCTGCAGTGAAAGGAAAATGAAAATCATTTTTCTCCCGTTTTACCATGAAATCATGCACATCACATGGAAATGCAGTATTTATAATAAACAGACAGGCACGTTTACCTTGGACACTTCTGAGACCTACAATCATGGGCAAACGTACATGACCGGACACCGAAAGCTCAAATCACTCGGCCAGAGAAATATAAAACTAAGAAAAACTAAGTATAATTCTTTTGATCACTACATAATAACCCATCATACTTAGTGTAACTGGCGGGCAACAATATATTTCCATCGACAAGAATGCCAAACTAAAAACTTCCATATAACTTTCAGCAGAACAACGATCTCCCTTCTCCAGGTCCCCCCCGATGGAAGAAGGTATTTAACTTACCATTAACTACAAAGATGAGACCACTGTGAAGCAACAATCTTGCAACCAGAAACTCCATCGCAAGGGTCCAGAGCTTCCAGCTCTCTCACTCTGGCTCCATTTTCAAGTCACTTCATATGTTTTCAAGGCGGGGAGAGAGAAACTTTGTATCCGAGGGGGCAGCTCCGCCGGCTCCTTGGTCAGACCTCAGGACCTGCTGGGTTCGAGCAGCGCACGAGCTGCGGACCGACAGAGTGACAGCGGAAACAGGGTGACGTCACCGCCACCAGCTCCATCTGTCCCTAAATAAATAAATAAAGTCGAGATTAAGCTACGCTCCCATTCGAGTGCTTGGGAGCAGTTTATAGACGAATGATCCCTGCAGTCGTCACAAAGTTGCATGTGAAATGACTTTTCATGGTGTGCTGCAACGCCGTGAAACGTGTGGCAAGATTAAACTAGTCAAATAGTTCCAATTACAATGCTATGACACATTTCTGGAAGTCAATGTCTGATTGAAATTGGAAATTTAATGTGGGTCATCCTACAAAATGAATGCGAAACTATACATTGGGACAGTAGCCTAGTACACGTTTCAGTCCTTATAGTATGTCTGTTATGTTGGCTGAAGCTCTGATGCCATTTATGAATTGCTTTCTTTTTTTTGCGCGGGGGTGGGTGGGGGGTTGCACCAGGAAGCAGAGCTTCAGAGACCGAATGAAGGAATTTACTACAGAACTTCTGACATAACCATGAAAAAAGTGGACTACTGTTTTATTAAACAAAAAAAAAATCTGTATAAATGAATGAAGTTCAGGAAGGGAGGTGTGTAAATCACTATATAATCAGCGGGATAAATGTATGGCATTAGGAAAAAGTATGCTAATAACGAAGATGGAAAAATGCAATATGACTGGAAACGTAAATGCGTGTAAGAAATCGTGCCATATATGGATGAGGCTTTGCTTAACTGTTTTTCTGTATGCCAATTAAATGTTTGAATAAAGTTTCTGGGGCACTAATCAGCAATCGCACCAGCCTGAATAATGGACAAGACCGCCACCATCAGGTGAATTGAAGAATCTTCGCAACCCACATTTAGTATTTTATGGTGATGTAGTTCAGATGTTTTTTTTTTTTTAAGAAAGTATTTATATACTGTGTATACCAACACTGTCTCAGGGCAGAGGATACTGTCCTAGAAACACGTCCAGCACTCAATATAGTTGGTTTGTAAAACGACCGTAAACTTAAAAAGTCATCTGTCAATCATTGCCAGCAGCCATTTTTAAGACCATTTCAAGCTTAACATACAACAACCATGCTTCAAGCAGTTAACACACCAGTTAATTCTGTATGACACAGATGCTTCTGTAACTGATTTTATGTTGCTATATTTATTCCTGGCCCTTTGTCATTTGTGTGTAATTTTTACTAGTTCTGTACAAATGGAACAAACCCTAGAGGAAAAAGGCAGCTTGATAACAGCAGCCCCCATTTATCTGACTAACCTTCTGTCCATGCAAGTTTAAGAGGAACAAGTGGAGATTTTGGCAAAGGGAGAGGTCTTCTGGGGTAAACGCTAAAGTCCTTTGAACAGATCAATCCCAAAAAGCAAGGGGGAGGCAGGTAAAAAAAAAAAAAAAAAAAAAAATTACACACACACACACACACACACACACACACACACTTCCTGTGGATGAGAAAGACATGGTCAAAGAAATTGAGGCAGAAAAAAAAAAACCTACAAATAAAACCAGCATTCTGGTCACCTGCACAACACTGACTTCCCTTGCCTTCCAGCTGGGCTCAGCTGTTCACAAAATGTTGCACTTCACAGTAATCTTCACAAAGACTCACAGCCCTTGCTTTGTAACTGAGGCCATCTGGGACAGGCACATGTGGAAGTGGAAAATTATTACAGTTAGCAGACGCTAGCAGGCTAACTGCCATACCCCAACTCATGTATTCTTCCAGTCCTAGAGGAAGTCCACAGCAATTTAACACTGGTTCACCTTAAAGGAAAGGGAGGGAACCACACATTTTGATGTAATGAAGCCAGCAGAACTAGACAGGAACAGTAGGTGAGAGAACACTTATTTGAAAAAAAGCTAGTTTGACAGCAAGTTCAAGGTCATGTTTGGGGGGGAATTAAAAAAAAAAAAAAAAAGCACTGAAGACTTAATCCTTCCCCTCAACTGCAGTTAGCAGCACAGACTTAATGAGTTGGAATAAAGCATCATTGTGGTTAAGGACCAAAAGACATTGATGGAAGAATAGACAAGGGCCAACCACATCAAGCTAGAGCAATTCTGAAGAACCCTAGTTTAAAGACAAAACTCCTATATCACTTGTGTTCTTCTAGGAAAGTGTGCTTTCCTGTTGCTTGCATGTCTAGCCCCCCTCCCTTGTTATTTGCCCCAACAGTTAAAGTCAATATTTTGTCAGGTCAAGATACACTGAATGACTTACTGGGTTCTTAGAAGGTGATTGAGACAGGGCAGTGGTGAACCATCCAGACACACCTTGTTACACAGTAGCTGAATACAGTAAAATGACCCCAACCCCCCCACACAGTAGCAAAATGACCTGGGACCCAACCCTGCTTTGTATGCATAGCAACAGTGAAACAATTCAGAGAAAGGTGATATTTGCTTTGCTGAAATCTGTTTATCATTTATTATTGCAAAACCCGTTACATTCGGCTGTGCATTTTAAGACCACGTAAACCCAAGTTGGCACAGACAACCCAGTCTGTATTGTTCCGTACTGAAGACTTGAGACGGGAACACCAGCCTGGTCATAAGGTGACCTTGTTGATTCCTGGAATGCACTTCATAATGGCTGGACAATTATACCCAGCTATTTGTAAATGTGCTTCAGTTCCCCACCGCATGTTTTGGCATCCACCTTTCACAAAGGTGAAGGTCACAAAAAACCCCACAAGCTAGTGATAAGTGAAGGCGAAGGCATTATTGACCAAATCTTCCCCAAAATACCCAAGTATAGAACTCAAACATTCACAAAGGCAATTAGTTACGTAGTGTAAATAGCCAGGGTTTAACCAACTGAAAACAGTGAAACCCTCTAACAAAAATCTTTTAAACTTGATGGCTTAAGCATAAATTGAAATTGTGTTGAACAGATGCCTTCAGAGTTGAATACAACTGCACAGGGAAGCACTGTCTGCATAGAAAAACAAAAGTCAGTAGAATGGACAGAGGACACTAGGGATAATAGGCTTGAGTGTACCTATAAGGTCTCTGAAAACCCACAAAATGGATCCAAAGACTGCCATACACTGGCACAGTGTGTAACTGTGTAACACATGTACCTTCAGAACCAAGGAGAAACCACCTCTTAACATTGAGCACCTGACAGGCCGGGTGTCAAACGACTACAAACGAGTTCAAAACCGTCAAACTGAAAAAAAAAAGGAGCCAAAAACTGTAAACTTCATTAAACACCTGAATCAGAATACATCCCATTTATTAAGTAGTCCACTTGGGTGTAGTCTTTTTTCTTGTAGCTCTCATAGGCTTGTGTGAGAAAGAGAGCCACACTGATCACGAAAAACAGCAGGCCGAAGACCAGGACAGCCAGCAGAGTGCTGGTGTCCACCACCTGCTTGCTCAGCGAGCTTGCAGTAATGTCTAAAATGGCTTTATTTGCTCCTCCAGCATCCTTATCCGGGCTACTCTTTGGCTGTTGAGAGCTTCTAGAGGTAGCTGGGGCATTGGGAGTGGTTGGTGACAGTACCTCTACTGTGGGAGTTCCTAATGTTTTGGTTGTCAAGGGCTTTGTGGTGGTGGTGACTTTTGTTGTCGATGGCTTGGTTGTGACGGTAGGCGTCGTCACGGGCATGGTTGCATTGGTGATGGCCATGGGGTGCGTCGTCATTGGGACCTTTTCCGTGATGGTGGTTGGAGTTATTACGAGGGTGGGGGCTGTAACATCGGATGCAGTTATATTTGTGGACTTTGTCACAGGCTCTGTCATGACTGGGGGTTCTGTTGTGATATTGCCTCTCCTCGGGGGCTCCATCATAACAGTGGATGTTGCTGCAGTCTTTTTCTTGGTGATTCTGAGTGCTGTGGTTGGATGCAATGGGATTGTTGATGCTGCCACAACTTCCTCTTTGGCGGTAGAGTTACTGCTGGGCACCACGACTGAATTTAAGGCCTCCCTGGTAGAGTCAAATTCACCTCCCTTGGCAGCAACATCTGCAGGTAGGCAAAACAAAATCATATCAGGAATAAATAGACCCAATAAGCAGACCAGTAGACCATAGCCAAACAAAGGCATAGCTGCAATGGGGGGGGGAACATTCTCATAAACACTTCCTGACAATAAGAACATCCTTTGTAATTAAGCAATGTTAACAGTAATAGCACAATGCCACAGTAGGACATACCAATTTTCAACAGTTCCTCCAAGTGTTAGCAAATGATTGTTATAACTTATTAGGTAGCATTCATTAGTCTTGTTAAACATACTTGTCAAGTCAAAACAATGGAATTAAGAATTACTAAAATATTGAATTTAGTGGGGCTAATGAGCACAGATTAAGTTCAGTTATGCAGATGCCATGAACATTCTTACCACAGGATAGAACATCCCTCTCTGTATAAAGGCCAAGTGGTGATTTACAGTGTTTATTTGGAAGCAAATTCTTTGTGCTAGTCTTTCTAGGACCTAGGCATTCAAGAGAATGCATCTCAGATAAAGAACTGAGAGAGGACAGTCCCTAAATGCAAACAAGCATAGTTTGACTACACAGCACAAGATCAACATCTATGCTGGAGATAATACAAAAACCAAAACATGCACAATGGTGTCTGTTTAAAGTTCCTAAAACACCAGGCAGATTGTATCTAGTACCACTGCAGAGGGCTAGAACTACATAGGTGCTTACCCCTTCCCAAACTGCTGCTTGCCATGCAGTTAAATAATGCATTTTAGGAGAGTTTTCACTTCTAAGCAAATATAGCAACAAAACATCATCCCAATACAATTCGTGATGTCAGACACATGGGGAATTTTAAAATCAAAACACAGGGCAACTTTACACAACAGAGCAAGTCATTTTAAACTGAATAAATCTCCACAAACCACAGCATGAAAAGAATCACCTCATGTTTTAAGAGTAACAAATTGAACTAGGTTGTGCAAGCTTTCCAGAATTTGTCAAGCACATGCTTTCGTTCCCATGGTTTGAGCCAACCTCTGGGTCCCCAGCCTCTGCAGTAACTGCATTCCCTGTTGACCCCCTAAATGGAGCCCACATTTAAAAAACAAAAAAAAAACCCCACATGCAACAGCCCAAGTAGTCACAGAACCCAAAACAGGAGGGTCTCCATTGCAGAAGCCTCATTCTTCCTCGGTATAGAATCTTCCACCTCTATGGACACAAGCACCTTTATTTCAGGTGCGTTATTTCATGAGTTCTGACCCCATTACCACCTAATTTGTGCACCTTGTTCAACCACACATTGACTCTGCATTTCATAACGAGACCAGATCAATTCCCCCATGATTAGGAGTGCTTCCTGTATCAGCAAGTCTTATGATAAAGATACATACTGGGGATGCTACCTGTGTAAGAGCAGGAAAAATTGTCATAACTTGCCCTCCTGGAGAAAGCCTGGAGGCGTAGAGCTCAGCAACACAGCACAAAGCCATACATCAGAGCTCACGCTCCTCCCTGCACAGCTTTCATCTTAAAAATCAAAACCATATGCACCTTTCCATTTCAGAAGAACAGAGTCCATCCACCTGTGCATTTTTTCCAGCTTCGCCATAAATTACTACCATAGCAAAATAAAACCAAACTTTTGGGAGAGGCACAGAGGAAAAGGTGGCAGGCTTCACGTTGCACAGTACATCATGGTTGTAAAAGCCACACTTCTAAGCTGGAAGAAAGGCAGCCAAATTCTTCTGCTCGACAGCACAGAAGCCTCACCCCAAAGAGTTCACTTTTGTACATTACCCTCTGCATGCCACTGCCACAGAGCTCCTGAAAGCATGACACCCACAGAGCACAATGGCATGAATGCATTAGATGGTATCAGCGGTTTCTCAGTCCTGTTATTCCTAGCCCCAACCCTCCCCCGTTCATTCCATCTTTTGTATCATTCTTCTAAAGACAAAGGACACACTGGGCTAAAAAGCTTACAGTCTGATATAGCAAACTACCAATTACAAACTGCATGTGAATGCACTGCCACCATTAGTACAGCAAAATGGAATCAGGAAACCTATGGGGTATCTTGGGTTTATATTCAGTGTGTCTACAGGTGAAGATCACTACACACAGCACAACTCCCGTGTGGAAAAGTCTGTGGACGGATGACCAGCTACACTGTTGTGCATAAAACTAAAGGCATCAAAATTCAAGAGGGACACTCTGTGGGAGTAAATATTGAACAATGGAAGGAGTATTCAAATAAGCAGGTACATGCCCTTAATTCTAGGTAGAATTGAAAGATCAAAGAGGTACTATTTAACTGAGCTTTGTCACACATTCACAAAGTATTCTTTGTGGTGTTCACTTGTGCTACCTAGGAAAACCTCCAGCACATACCCCACTTACGTGCTTCTGTACCCTGGGTAACGTTCACCGTCGTGCCCTGGGCCGGAACCGGGGACACAATTCCACTGTCACTGGAGGAAGATGGTGCCACTAACAGCCCAATGAGAGCAAGAAGGGGGCCCAGGTCCATCATCACTGGGGCGCCGAAATGACGACGCAGAACGAGAGATTAGATGAATGGGTGTCACAGCAACGGCGTAAGGGCTGCCACCATCTCAGCCACACACCTGTGAAAAACAAGCAGGTGGGAAAACGCCTGGTTAGCCTTTCATTTTTACGAGACCGATACTTTTCACAGTCATGGACTTCTGCACTTGTGATGCTACACTGAGTAAATGTATCCAAAGCCATGTGATCTCTACACAACACATGTAGAGAGAGGACAAAAGACATTGTAGAGAAAAGAGTGCAGCAATATGCAGACTCACTGGTCTGAGATTAAATGAAGTGCACCATCTAGCAACAGATCTCCAAATTGCAAGAGATTCATTGAAGCCCTCAGACTATCAAGTAACCATAAAATTTATCACCATGCCATCCATCAAATTATTGCAGATGACATATAGAGGTCTAAAGTTATGAAAGGCATGACACTTCAAATCCCTCTCCCCACAGAAGCATACACAAGAAAAAAAATATGCCAGGCTTCAGTTAACTGTGACAAACTGAAGCCTGGGCCGGCCTTAAATACACGGCCCAACATGACACGTCTCAACATGCTATCTAAAGTAACAGTGACAGCTTTGCTGAGCTCGGGTGTGGTGAAAAGGACATCCTGACCAGACTACAGAGGTTCCTTAGAGCACCCAAAACAAGCTCCGCCCCCAGAAGGAGCCTCTTGCTTATAGGCAAGGATTAAGAAACCAGAAATGGAGGACCCCCTAAATCCAGTAAGCAGTTTGTCACATTACTACAATATGAGACAACCAACCTTAATCAAAGTAGGAACCAAAGCTTTTTTTAAATCCCACACCCACAAGAAACCCAAACAATCTGTTAATTAAGTCAGTTGCACTAGGCTGTCCTGGTGGTGACCCCCCCCCCCATCTCAGTGGAAGAAAGGCCAAGAGATCACCCCAGAGCAATTTCCTGAAAGAAATAAAAGCTAGGCTATAGCCAGTCTGGAAGTCATTTTGGCATTTAAAATAAGACAGCTGGCATGCTCCTTAAAGTCAATAAACAAGAAGCGAAGACAGCCAGCAGTCAGGAGAGAAACCTTTTACAGAGCATTTAGATGCAGGCTGCTATATAAAATGTAGTAAGGGAAAGTACATCACTGATCACTATAACAGCTGCTCTTGGATACCCTTACTGTAGAGTCAAATCGGTCAGCAAGTACACACCCTACATCAGCCCTGCCAACTCCTGTCAAGGACAACTTTGCCAGGATTTGAGGCCAGCTGACATGTTTATCATCAGCATTTCTCTCAAGAAGTCACCATACATAGACCACCTCACAGATGCCAGGCTAGGTGAAAAGTTTAGAAGCAACTGGAAATGTCCACCTTTGATGGTGAGCTGGTGGACCCTGCCTTAAGTCATGGGTGTCAGGTCATGACAGACCAGATGCATCACAGATCCCAAAACAGGACATCGGAATCAAAAGCCCCCCTTAACCCCTGAAATCCCAATGCAGTCCTCCCATACCAAATCAGGCATTTCACCCAACTGCCATAAACAAACACCAAACGTTGTGAAAGCATGATATTAAATATTCACCAATCACATACAGCACTATTAAGACAGAAAAAAAAACCCAAACCAAAGGAAGTATAAGACAGCAAGAACTGAAGTAGTCTTAGAACAACTGGGTTTTGGGTCAGTTCTTACATCACCATGCTGGCTAAAAACCAGCCCTGAGTCAGCTGATGGCCCAGTAAATAGAACCCAGCTGTGTCCACCTAACTAATCACCATGGTCAGAATTTACAAAGTTAGCCATCTAGTTTCAACAGTTTTAAATATTTTTTGGGTGTACTCAATTTATGATACACTGTTTTACTTAAACCCCCCCCCACGCACTTCAGCTGGAATTGTTATTAGAAATTGACTACCACTATGATTACAGTACTTAAAGGACCCTTAAGCCAGGTTTGTACAGTGATTCATCCTTAACCAGGCCCTTACTTTGGTTAAAAGCCATCAGTCCAACCCCTCTGTCTCATCCGTGTGGCAGCACCACGCCGGACAACTAGCGTGCCACAGTTGTGTTCCCAACAGCAACATGTCTTGACAATCTCCTGCCCGCACTTCAGCTGTGAGCTTACTGTGATGATAACAAAGGGTGACAATTGGTCGGGAGAACATTGACAATACCAGGGCTGTCTGCATCCAGAGGCCCAGCACCTAACAAAAGTCCCACTGTGCTCGTCCAGCATGATCAACAAATCGTTGTGTTTCATCGTCTGAATCACTGCAAACTTGTATTAATGTGAAAACTATCTGTGTGTGGGGGGGACATCTAAGAATGCACACAAACTGTGCTATGTAAAGCAAAGTAACATTTATGATCATCAAAATATGAGGGAAGGCAGGATAGCTATAAGATAAAATGCTTTATTTTGATAAAAAATTACAGGAATAAACAACCCAAATTTAAAAACCCATTAAAGCTATCAATTTTATTAATACTCAGTTAAGCCAGATTTTAAGGATCAATGCTCAAACAGGCCTTTCTCTAGTCAGACGGGGAAACATGACTGCTTCCTTAGTATTGGTGTGTATGTGAGACAGCAGAGGGGTAGTTACTGTGTTACGTCAGATGTGTCCCACATTCTTAGCTGTCCTTACTTACAGTCCTGTTCATGAGTTAAATATTAAACTTAACATACTGGAATGTCACACTGGTGAAAACATTTTTAATTTAGTGGAAGGGTTCCTGCTCAATTCTTATCAAAACAAAAAATAAATATAATTAAAACACCAGAACAAATATCGCAACCAAATATTTTCACTCCCTGCCCTCTAAGTAAACATTTATAGAGGCCATCCAGTACTTTCTAAATGATTCAATTACAGCCTTTGTACTTTTAATCCTAAACTGCTACTCTTTAATTTTGCTTACAGGCAAATGAATTATGCAGGTCGTTCTGTTTATATATATATTGTAAGTCTACTTTATTTCATTTTGAGTTAAACACTGAGGTGTTGAACTTTGGCTATTGCTTTTATCTTTTTGATAAACAACTTGAGGTCTGAAGCTGCAAAACTTTTATTCCATACCATTGTCATTCTCCTAATTCAAATATTTAAATAAGAATAATTGTATAATGAGTATTTGCATTTTCTGCAAAATTTGTTAGAAATAATTAGAGCCCGACCGAGACAAGCTTTTTAAGACCGATACCGATTTTGATATTTGATGATCTTAAAATCCGATATGCCGATATATCGGCCTATGTTCTTTTTTTCACCTGAAACACGTAGCATAAACAAAGATTTCCCCTGTCGTTTGTTTTGTGTAGTTTTTTTTAATGAGTCCTCACCAAGATAACATGACATTGCAGTTTGAAATTAAACTTGTTTATTGATGTGAACAGTATTTGAAAATATATGAGTTTTTGCTATGTACAAAAATACAAAAGCGTTTAAGAAAATATCAGCTGCGAAGCGGGCTCTCCTTCCTGTGCGGTGTTTTTCGTTGTGCAGTAGTTATCACCTTACAGCTAATCTGTCAGTGAGTACTTTT
>JAACJT020000016.1:3506592-3530034 GCA_009936485.2 Gymnarchus niloticus | reverse complement strand
AGTGGGCAGCGTTATAAGCTGCGTTATGTCGCCAGATATTGTTCAGAAGTTACGAGCTAAGGAGAAATGATTGCACCGTTCGCCAGAACTTGCACATTGTTTCAGAAATAAATCGACAGCCCATACACCACTTAACTACCGTGAGGTTAACCTTAAAACTACCGGAAGGATTCACGGTTCGTTTTAATCCAATTAATCGCCGATACCGACTTATCTGCAAATACAGTAGCTCGTATCGGCCGATTATATCGGCACGCCCACTTACCGGTCGGGCTCTAGAAATGAAGTTCAGCTTCGGACAGATTCGAGAAGTTCGCGGGGTCCGACTGAAGACTTCAGGGTTTTACAAAAAACCAGACCTGAAGTAAAGTACGGCCCATGTCGGCATTACTGAGACATACGACCTGTGCACGATATATTATATATACTGCACCGTGTGAAATGTAAAAATTGATTGTTAAAATGAGGTGACGCACAAGATTTGGCGTGAAGTCTCCTGTCTTTAGCAGAAATGTGAACTTGAGAAAATCCTTTAATATCAAAGTGTGATCAGTTTGGCGCTGGTGAGTTTTATTTCGTGGTTTGTGATGTGCAATACTACATCAGAGCTGATTAATAATTAACAGTACACAGCTTTGGGTCCCCCCGCTTATAAACCAAAGCACTGTTGTCGCATACGACTGCAGCACATGGGACGTGTTTTTTCTTTTCTCCTTTATTATGCATCAAATAAAACACATTCAATAAAACATTTGGAATCGATCAAAAGAAATTTCATGCTCAAACATAATCAAAGCAATACATATTCCAATTACATCAGCCCAATAGTTAAATTTGATGTACATGGTAAGTGTTGCATGGCCTTTGCTGCGGTATTGTACACATCTGTCATCCTTATTTGCCCCTGTCGCCTCATACACGAACCCACTCGGACTCTGTAACGGGGTCTTTGGTACCTTCACACCCAGGATGGGTCCCTGGACATCTCCTGCTACACGCCTAACCCTAATCAGAAAAGAAAGACACTATAAATATATCATCCGTGCGGGTTTGCCCAGCATATCAGCGGAAAGCGAAGAGATCCCCCTGCCCATAAGCTCCTGCACTGCAAACCTTCACGCTTCCTTTGCAGCGCCCACGCTTAACTCCGCATTCGCAAATTAAAAAATGTAATTTCCTACACGAGGGCTCCCATAGCTGCGATTTCAGCCGTCTCTCAGAATTAGACAAGAATACCAAGAGCCCCCCCCCAAATTCTGAAGACCAGTATACGCATCACTACCCAAGAGTTCTGCGGAAGGAGGATGCGACTGATTTAAATACCCGGGCATCCGGTACACATAACAGAACATGATAGGTATATTCTTCGGTCTTTCACTGTTTTTTCAGTTAATCATGCAGCACATTGCCGGAGCTTCAGTATACGCCACGCCGCGACATGCCATCTGACTGGTGACAGGCTGGTCCCCGAGGGGACAGACACAGCTATAGCGCAGCGTTGGTTCTCTGTAAGGCCCTGCTGAGGTCTCCCTGTCCTGTTAGCTCCAAATCTACTAGAAACTTGGTAGAGAGAATCCCAGATGCGTCTTGCGAGCTTACTTACCGACGTGGACGAAGTCAGTGGGAGACGTGTGCTCCAGCAGTCACGGCCGTCATTGTCAAGCGGCTTAACAGAGCCGGCTTTCTTTTCCAGATTCTCAGAATATATCTGTGTGTTTTCGAGGGCTGGGGGGGGGGGGGGGTCCTTTGCTCTTTATTCTGTTCCGGTAGATCGGGATTTAAGTTATTTCCTAGCTTAGGTGGAATAATGCGCCGGACTCGGAGACGTCAGCACATGCCTCCACTGTGGGTTTGTCATTTTTTCTAACAGGAACCTAGGGGCGAAGTTTACTGGGAACGGAACTGATGAAGGCAGTGCTGGAGGAAACGGTGCCATTAAGACTTCTCCTGTCTTTTTTTTAAAGTCACTGTCCAAAACAAAATGCAATATTAAACAAAATTAAATAGAGAAAAAATCCTAGGTTTTATTGAGTGTGTGAAATAACATGTAGCCTACAGTAAATACCTTATGTTCACTGCAATTGACAAATAGCAAAAAAATATAGCGGTTAGTGTTTCGTCGGGGAAGTTAGCGTTCACGGAGAAGCGTTATTACGAGAGCTTATGCTAAAAAGAACAGCTTTGGAGAATATGGCATGTCCTGTTTGTCACCGACAAGGGGCGCTGCTGTCCAGTTTATTGAAAGAAATGGGGTATTTATCCGGTAGCACTTTCCCTTTTCTTGCCGTCGTCTGTAATTTGAGTCACAATACCGAAACGTTTTGAACACATTTAAAAAGTTAGTTCAGAAAAGATTTAAACAGGAGACGTGTCCACTCACATCTCATACATATAAGTAAGCCATTATAATGAAATTCCTGTTCAATACTCAGCATTACACTAATGCAAAGAGATGCATATACCAGCACACTCAATGAAAATACCAGGAACATGGATCGAGTCATTCTTAATCCACTATTACGCACTACAAGGCCGGAATTATTAGAGGGCATTATAGCACAGCAAAAGATTTAAAATAACTTCAGAACCGGCTTTATAAAACAATACTACATTATCATAGTGCTGCTCATTGCATGAACGACTGTCACATTGAAATGAAAGATACGGTCCTGGTCACCATTACTGAAACCTTATCATTTTTTGCATAACCAGTACAATATCTTCAGAAATGGAAATGTACTGTTTGTACCAGAATATTTTAATTGGATGTCCAAAATATTTTAACCAAAACATTGTTTCAGCCTACATGTAATAATTTCAAAGAAGCAGAAAATGACATGGACATTGATAAAGGCACCCTTAATATTTGGTTATACACCCTTTAGCAGTGATTATTGCCTCCAAACGTTTCTTGTAGCCATCTATAAGCTTCCTGCACCTGTCAGCTGGTATTTTATTTGACTCTTTGCAATTTGCTCAAGCTCTTAAATGTTTACAGGATTCCTTTCCTAATGGCAGATTGCAGCTCTCCCCAAAGATTTTCAATGGGACTGATCAGGACTCATTGCTGGAAAGTTTAAGTGTCCAATTTTTCTTTCAACCATTCTTGTGTGCTTTTGGTCTTCATTTTGCTGGAGAATCCATAGTCTTTAACTCAAGCCTAGTTTTCTCACTCTCTCTAGCACATTTTGTTCCAAAATCTCAAGGGTAATCCTCTGATTTCATAATTTCTGTGATACAGTCAAGGCCTCCAGTACCAGAGGCAGCTAGCAGCCCCACAACATTATGGATCCTCCACCACACTTAACTGTAGGTAGTGTGTTCTTTTCCTTATAAGCTTCATTTCCCGCCCCCATCTACATACAAATTGCTGGCATGCATTGCAAAAAAGTTCTATTCTGGTCTTGTCTGTCCACCAGAAGGGTTGTGGTTTGTCCAGGTACTCTTTAGCAAAGATCAGTCGTTCCTCTTGATGTCTTTTCTTCAGCAGTGGGGTCCTCCTTGGACTTTTCCCATAAGGTAATTCTTGGTTTAGTGTACAGTGTATGGTGCATGTTGAAACTAAGACTTCAGATCGTTCCAGATCGGCCTCCAGGTCTTTGGACATTTTCTGTGGTGTTTCTTCCAGTTTGCACCAACCTTCAAAGACTTCTCTCATTAGTTTTCCTCTTCCCCCCACATTCAGGGAGGTTCTTGCCAGTTCCATGCTTAGCAAACTTCTTAACGATGCACACTGTTGAGCCACGGATCCCAAGGTCTTTAGAGATGGCCTTATACCCTTAAAGTCTCATGTTTGTTGTTGTTGTTGATGATGATGATGATGATGATGATGATGATGATACTGTTTTCAGAGAGTTCCCATGTCATCATCATTTGAAAAAAACCGAGGGAATAATGTGGCTCTTTTAAGCATTGAATTTACCATTTATTGGCTAATTCATGCAGACACTGACAATTTATCACAGGTGAGTCAAATGTAATGATTTCTTTAAAACTGATTTAAAGGGTACCATTAGCAGTGTTGAGGAAATCTTTCAGTTCCCTGATTGTTATAATAATATTTAAAAATCATTGTTGTGTCAGCATTTACTGTTCTGTACAAAATATGAGTGTCTATAGCCCAAAGCCATTTCACAAGATTACATTTTTTTCCAAGAGATATTCTACATGATGTAATTAAATATCATGGTTGTCAATAACAGTGACCAGGACTATGAGTGTCATAGCTATACATGATACCACAGGAAATGTTTAAAGAGAGGTGAACATTTTCAAATCTAGAGAATCAATAATTTCGGGCAAGCGTGTGTGTATGTCTGTGTGTGTGTCTGCGCGGGGGAGTTGCAGGGTGCTAGTGGTAATCTTTTGTTAAGGTGTATACAAGAGGCATGCACAGACCAACATATTGGGCAAGTGTTACTCTGACAAAGTGGATCCCTCCTCCCCGTATCAAGAGGACAAAGCCAGAACATTGGCTTTATTATTTTTCTTTGCGAACAAGGACAGTCTAACCATGTTTTATTCATATCCAGCTATGTGACCGACTGTCCAGCTCTCGTCTCCAGGTTTAAAAGGAAAAGCGGCTCCCGTTTTTGTGCAGCACTACTTTTCTGTATACATCCGACTGGGATTAAAAGCCATTACAAGATCGTCCTCTCGCCCGGGCAGAAAGCCCCCGGGGTCGTCCGTAAATTTCCTCGCGGCGTTGGCCGTGTCGAAGCTGTGGGAGCGGTGCTTGGCCGTGGCGGCCCGGCCTCGGCTCGCCATTGCCCGGCTCTATTTCTTGTCGCCCGCCGTGCTGCGTCCGTCCGCCCGTCTCGGCTGCCGGCCGCCATCTTGAATTTTAATGTTAATTTTCTGGGAATTTTTTTGTTTTTTGTTTTCTTTCGATGTATTTCCGAGGAGGCTTCGTGCCAGTCCTGGATACGTAAGGGGGCCGCGTTTATAACCGAGGCTAAAGGCTGAAGTGAGTATTATTAAACGTGGCGTGAGTGACGGTGGCTGCTTTATTATTATTATTATTTTTTTTTTCCTCCGGGTGAGAATGTTGGAAGGGTGGTGATGGTAGACGGAGCCCGGACGGTCATGCCTATCACTTCTGTGTCGACAAGGCCGTGCATTTATCGATATTTTAGCGCCATTTCAGCCGAACATACGTCTCCGTGATCTTGAATCCTGTGGTTTATGCACACCCGGGCCACGATCAAGGCCACACTTGCCTACTTTCCCAACTTGCCTCACTGCTTAGATGAGAAGCTGCACCTTTACGTTGGTCACTCTCGAAATTCCGTGTTTGCAAAGCTGTCCTAAACAGATGGAGGCATCTACGGGACCTTTGGGGTCTCCGTACACCCAAGAAAAGCGGCAGCCCTTTCCTGCTATGTACCTAGGCCCCCTTTTGTAGGTGCACTACCATTGCAGTCATGTCAGCTTGGGACTTTCAGACATTATTGCTGTTCTTCCGTTTTTGCATTTTTTTTCCTCCCCTGCTTTTTTGTTATAAGGGTTTGTAGTACCGTAGCTGATCAACTGTTGGTGTCTGACAATAGAAACGCCTGTGGTGGCCAGCAGGGGGCAGCATTTCATCAATGAAAACGAAACTGGGCAGCCTGCGGTACGTGTAGTAGCGTCACTGTGTGGCAAAGGCAGGGCCTGTAGAAAATAAAAATCAATTTATCAGTAAATCAGCCAGCCTGTTGATTTTGGTATTACACTCCACTGATAGTGCCTCGGGAACCTTTGTGTATAAGGTTCCGTTAGGATGTATTTGTGAAACTGTAAGCATTTCATATTACCATAATTTTGTGGTTGGTTTGCATGTTAATTTACATTATTTAGTATAACAGAATTAATGTCTAATGTGCCGTACAATAAGTGTGATGTACAGCAGTCAAGAAGCTACCTAAAGTATTAGTGTAGCTCGGTTGAGTGTACAGTGACAGACCAGTAACCAGTGCAGACTAGCTTTGGAGCACAAGCTATACTACATCTTGCACAACAAGGTAAAAATCTACCAGAGGAGATTTTAAAACTCAGAGTCCTATTAGATGGGTGCAAAAGTTCTGTATAATTCAGCTTGTCTTAATTTGGAACAGGTTTACCTGTCATCGGTTTGTCGAATCTGCTTTATGTTAGCAATGACAGCACACGTAGAATGCTGCTGTATTTGTGATTTTGTCTTCTTTGTGCATGTGGCACCTAACAGTATTCATGACACCCGAATGCCCCATCTCTGTCTGTCTGACCATTCCGCAATTACTGTTGTTTGCTACAGTTAATGGAAACTTGTTACCACTAGGTGGTGCTGCTCACAACTGAAGGAACTGATCTTTTTTTTGAAAGTATTAAGGCAAGGGTTTCAAAGTCCAGCTATTAATAAAACTATAATGGCTTTTTAAAATATGTTCTTTTTACCCTCCTTGATGCAGTATCACTATTTTCCAGTAAGTAGTGGTATTGTAAAGTTGGCACCCAGTTCTGTGGTTTGCAGTGCATTCTACTCAGCTTGTTTTGGCTGCCATGTTATTAGGCTGTGTGGACAGTGAGGTGTTGGGGTATAAGCAATGCAAGTAGTCATTAACGTAGGATTTTGATGTACCCCTTTCCTTCACCCCCGTTCAGAGGGGAGGGCCATTTTGGCTCTGCCCCTCCCTTGCACCCCAACCCCATTTACTCCACAGGGCACCTCCAGCGCGGCGGCTAAATGCGACTGGTCCGAGCGGCGGGCCTGTATGAAGTGGCCGGGAGAATCCAAGAGCATGGTGCTGAACAGCAGGCAGTCTGGCAGCCGCTTCTCTGGAGCGCAGCCCCCAAGCCGGGCCCAGCCACTGCGACAGGGCAAGCGCCCCCCTGGGACTCGGAGATGCAGCAGGCGTGAGTGCTGCCCCCCCCCATCCAACCACGTTATAACCTTAGTTGTAGGTGTACCTGTGAAAAGCGTCTGAAGTTGAGGGTTGCTCACAGAAGTCAAATCTCTGTGTGTTAAACCTCCAGCTCTTTGCATTGCTTATTAGAATTTTTATTTTGGGGAGGGGGGCACAATGTTGCCCCCCCCCTCCGTGGCCCGAGGTTGAAATCCATCCCCCATCCCCCCCCCCCCCCCCCCCATGCACAACTAGTTCTCTCCTTGTCATTCCAGTTTCCTCCTGTCCAAAGACATGCAGTTAGGCTATTTGGTGTGTCTAAATCACATGGCATCAAATTCAGGGTGTACTTCAGCTTTGTACCCTGTGCTGCCTAGGGTAGGCTCCAGACTTCTGTGTGACCCTGACTACGATAAACAGTTGGAAGGCGTACAGAATATTGTTTTGTGCATTTTACAATTGACTTCATATTGTTAAAAATGCAAGCTTGGTGTAATGCAATGCCACACCACACATCAGCATTTTATTTCTTCAGATAAATGCATCCACGGATAACCCATGAGACGGCCAATAGCAAAAAGCTTTCAGTCGAAGCATAAAATATTTTCTGGCTCTGTTTACTGAAACATACTTTAGGCATGAGTGCCTGTCATTTTAAACTGTCAGCACACGTTTGGCTTGCTCGTTTTTTAGCTGGCATGGTCCGATGCTGAGCTTTAATTACAATTCACAGTATGATTTGCAACAAGTTCACTGTGTAGTGGTGCAATATCCTGTTTAAACTGTAGGTCTGCTGATAGAGAGCACAGCTACCGATTAGTTTCTCTAAATATAAAGAAGATATCAGCGAGGATACAAAAGCAAACTGTCCAGTCTTGTCTGCTGAGGACCCCCCCCCCCCTTCTCATCTCAGGTTTTGGCACAGCGCCCATAGAGGCAGAGAAGCGCTATGTCCCCTCTTCAGGAATGAGTGCCAAAGAGCTCTGTGAGAACGATGACCTGACCACCTGCCTCATCCTCGATCCCTACCTGGGGTTCCAGACCCACAAGATGAACACCAGGTGTGTGAGCGTGGGGCAGGGGGAAGACCTCTCCCAGCGCCCAGACACAATCCATCCACGTTATGTTCAGGGGACAGGAAAGGCAAAGTACGACTTGGACTTCTAAGCCTCCGCATGTTAAATGCAGCTTACCTGGAACAATGTCGCTGTTGAGAAAGGATTAGGCCTGAGCACACCCTGCTGCCTGAATTGCCATCCGTTAAGGGACGCTGGAAGCGAGGATGGAAAGTGATTGTCTGCTTGTCTTGTAGGTTTCGGCCTATTAAGGGAAGGCAGGAGGAGCTGAAGGAGGTGATAGAGCACTTTAAGAAGCATGACAACTTGGAGAAGGCTTTCCAGGCCCTGACTATGGGGGAATGGGCCCGGCACTACTTTGTGCACAAGACCAAGGCGCAAGAGAAACTCTTCAAAGAGCATGTAAAACACTTACTTCACCAAGCATGTAATACGTTATTAAAACATTGCTCAGATGCCGAAATCTGTCGAAGTCTTTTTTTTTTTTTTTTTAGATGAATTATGTGATGCTCTTATAATTAATCATATGTGGGATTAAAATGGGAGTGCTTTAAAATCCCTGTATTTGTCTTTGTTGCAGGTGTTGATTTATCTGCGCATGTTTGCGGCCGATAGTGGGTTTGAAATCCTCCCTTGTAACCGATACTCCTCAGAGCAAAATGGAGCCAAAATTGTCGCGACAAAAGAGTGGTGAGGCCCCAATTTGCCGTCAGCCGGCCCGCTCACGTCCTCTTCCCTGATATGCGTTGCGGTCATTCTCTGCTTCCTTGGCAGGAAGAGGAACGATAAGATCGAGTACCTGGTGGGCTGCATCGCAGAACTGTCAGAGAGTGAGGAGAACATGCTTCTCCGCCATGGGGAAAATGACTTCAGTGTCATGTACTCCACCCGCAAGAACTGTGCACAGCTCTGGTTGGGGCCCGCTGCCTTCATCAATCATGGTACGGTCCTGGTCCATGGTGGCAGGAGACTCCACCCTCCCTGGCACATATGGTCACATCTCATTACTAACATTTTTGCCAACCCCAAAGCATTAGAAACGTTACTTGAATTGTGACATTGAAAGATTTGTGGTTTAAAAACCACAACTTCTTATAATATGGAGAAAGGAAGTGAATTGAGCTTAGTTTCTTCCTTGTTTTCAGATTGCCGGCCGAACTGTAAGGTAAGTGCCTTTGACAGTTGAGCTAAGCTACTGGATGCACTGCGGCATGTGGGTGATGCGACCCTGACTGGTGGCCGCTGGCGTGTCTGCGTGTTCCAGTTTGTCTCCACCGGTCGGGACACAGCGTGCGTCAAGGTCCTGAGGGACATCGAGCCGGGGGAGGAGATCTCTTGTTACTATGGTGACGGCTTCTTCGGAGAGAGCAACGAATTCTGTGAATGCTACACCTGTGAAAGGTTTAAGATGCTGTCACTCAAGTCTCATTTTCCTCTGATTGGCATGCAGTCATAGAAGGGAAATACTTCATGTCTTCTGTCCAGCTGAGGTGCCGGCTTACAGTAACACTTGGCAAGATTAACGGTTAAACCTGTCTTTTGTCTGGCAGACGAGGGACCGGTGCTTTTAAGTCAAAAGCTGGACCCCCCCTGGTGACACCAGTTATCAATAGCAAGTACGGCTTGAGAGAGACAGACAAGCGTCTCAACAGGCTGAAGAAACTGGGCGAGGGATCCAAAAGCTCAGATGGCCGATCGGGGGGCTCCCACCTAGACGCCGGCACTCAGGGATCACGCGGTGCTCATGCATGTAGGTGGACTCGTGTCATAGCACCACGGGATGAGGAAGTTACACCAGAATTGTAACTGCTGATGTCCTCAGGGGTAGACATCGTGCAAAGTTATTGTCCCGATTTTTTTTTTTTTTTTTTTTTTTTTTTTTGGATGTGAGCATAAAATGCATAGTTATTGCAGTTGAATATTTTGTAGTATTTTAGGCAAGTATGCCATGATTCTCTTCAAGGGGGATGAAGGGTGGACTAGCTATTTATTTCTTTATGGTCCCCCCCCCCCAATTTTGTTTTAGCGTCAAAGAAAAAGACAGCCGTCGGTGTGAAGAAGTTCAACAGGACTTGGACCCTAAGCAGGCAGTCTCTCTCTCGAGCTGCTACTTCTACCTCATTGTGTAAATCGACTCATCGAAATAATTCAAGGGTACCAAAGAGACTGAAATCGAAACCTGTGAAGACTTCGCTTGACAGGGTGAAGTTGAGAAGTCGGTCCCAGGGGTCCGAGCGGAAGGCTCAGAGCACGGTGGGGACTGGCAGCTTGGGCTTGAAGGAGCCCAAGGTGGTCCTTTGTAAGAGCGTCCCAGTGAAGAAGGAGCGTGAATCAGGGGTGACGGCGAGGGCTGAGGAGCACAGGGGCTGTTTAACCCGCCATGCAGCAAAGGACAATGGTCACAGCACAGGCGTCACTGTGTGCGAAGGCACCTTGTCTTATACTTACCGAACTCGGAGATCCACTCGCACCCTGCCCACTGCTCAGGGGTGCCCTAGCGCCCGACTCCAGCCTGGCCTGCTTAACGGCGACATGGTCATTAAGACGGAGCCGGCAGACCTGGAGGAATACATGGAGCACGGGCTTCAGCTGAACGGCTGTGGCCTGGAGGTGGGTTGTCCCAGGAAGGGAGCCTGCCCCCGTGGGAGGCAGTTGTCACAGTCCAAGCCAGACGGAGCCATCAAGACTGAGGAGTGGGGCCACTACGGGGAGGCCTTCTTACAGGAAGGCGTGCCGGATCTACGCCACGCCACCCGTGCTGCGGATGTAGCAGGTTGCGGCAGGGTGCAATTGGGCCTACAAACCCAAAGCCAAGACTGTAGTAGCACTGCCAAGCTGCTTCATGGGGACAAGACCAAGGGCAACTACCGAGCCGTAGGGAAGGGCAAGAAGAAGCGGTCCATCACTCGCTACGATGCGCAGCTCATCCTGGAGAACAGCTCAGGGATCCCCAAGCTGACACTGCGCCGGCGGCGGGACAGCAGCGGCGGGAAGGCTGGAGAGACCGCCGCCACCACTCCCACCTCCAGCTCCTCCAAAATCAGCATCAAGTTCACCAAGGACCACGAGAAGGACAGGAGCAGCTCCTACGTGGCCCGACTCAACAACGGCTTCAGCCCCGGGGGCCACGGAAGCTCCACCAAGCTGAAAATCCAGCTGAAGCGTGAAGATGACTTCCGGGGGGTGACCCAGGGACAGCTGGACAAAGTGACCTCCAGTGGAGTCGGGGCGAGGGTTGTCCGGGAGGGACGCCAGTGCCGACCTGAAGGGCACGGGAGACAATATGCTGATGTGGAATCTTCGTCAGAGGGGGACTACTTCGATGATGATGAGTTTGAGGATGATTTCATTCCCCTCCCACCAGCCAAGCGTCTCCGACTCATTGTAGGGAAAGACTCCATAGACATTGATATCTCCTCTAGAAGAAGAGAGGATCAGTCTCTGAGGCTCAATGCTTAATCTGAGTTTCTTTGCAAAACCAGTATGTGCAGTGCCATGCAAAAGTATTCTGACTCTGTGATGTCCCATTCTGTGAAATCATGAAATGATAAAAATTAATATTCTGTCCAAAACCTCATTCCTCAAACTGAAGACATCTTAGGCTGAAATTTTTATTTGATCTGTACTGGAATTAATCATAGGGAGAAGTGCCACCGGAGTGGCTTAAAAATATGATTTTGGAAGAAGAAAACTGAACTGTTTGGTATTGATGGCATATTCCTGTGACTGAAGCTTCTCTCTCAATTGGCCCCTGATAATATTTTGACAAATTGAAAAAGCATTGTAACGGCTTTCTTGTCACCAGCTGCATTTTCTCATATTTTGGTAATAATAACTGATGATATACAGTATATTCTCCCATGTCAGCTACTGAACTTTCTCATTCCTTCCCAAAATGTCCTCCCTGCCTGCCACCTTGATCTGGGGCAGTGGTAAAAAAAGGGCAGAGGTTCAAGGCCCTTAACCTGAATTACTCCAGGGGTGCCAGACATTGGCTGCCTGTGCACTTACCCTTGGCTTTCAACTTGGAGTACAAGATGGGAAAGCACAAAAAGAATTAATAAAGTACTGATTATTATCTCTTCTGAGAGCCTCATCCATTTGGTGTTGGGTGGAGAGACAAAGTGTACAGTTTGTAGTGGATGGTCACTGAAAGTGCTGGATCACAGCTACACTGGAATGGCTAATGCATGAGAAAGTAAAGATAGGTTCTGCACCAAAGCTCTGGAAAGGATTTTGTTTTGTGAAAGGGTGGAAAAATCTATCTGTAAGTGGTCCCCAAGCAAGTGAAGACTGCAGAGGTAGCAGAAGAAAATGCTGAAGCCGCTACTGTTAAATCAGAGATGAAATGAAGATATTTCAGTATTTCATTGAGGTTACCTTAAACGTGATTACCTAATCTTATCCTTAGATGTCTTCAGTTTCAGTGAACGTTTTTTAAGCATATTTTTTTTTTAATGGCCATGATGTCAAATGGGTCTGCCTTCTGCAAAGCATTAGCCTTTCAATTAATCTTCTGTTAATTATAAATAAGGGGGAATAATCAACTTGAGGAAAAAGCTAATGAAAATAAAAAGTCATGTCAATGTATAGTCACCTTTGTGTAAATATTAGACATGGCACTTGTTTGCTGGTTATGGACAAAATATTGTAAAAAGTGTACAGTATGGACTTTCCACCTGTCTGATGTGCAGATTTTTATTGTAATTTTTATTGTTTTCATAATGTGCAATTCAAATTCTGCTAACATCCCAGGTTTCATATTAAAAAAGATACTACAGGAAATGCATAGACATTCTCACACAAGGAGCACAACAATGCTGATGCAACTCCAGCTTTGGTTTAAAACATAACAGATCATTCATTATGAGAATTCCCAGGAGTGTCTCGCGTATTAATCTGCCTCTGGCTCTTTTTCTAACACCCTACCTGAACAATCATTTTCTTGTCTTTCACCCAGCTATTTTTTTTTTTTTTACATGTATGATTATCATATTGCTACTTCCTGTTAGGCCTGAGGAGACGTATAAACGTCAGTCATGACACATGGCCACAGCCAATCTTGTTTTATTACTGGCAGTTTTAACTCACGAATTTGTGGAGGAGTATTTCTGAGACTGCTGCTGAATGATTTCTGCATTTTCAGGTGGCATTTTTTTATGCTCAAATATAACCCTGCACCCGTGATTAAAAATATGAATTTGTACTTCTTACAACACAAGTGTTATCTTCAGCTTCTGCCAAATGCCAGTTCCCCTTGCTTGTCCTTTTTCTGGTAGGCGTTATGTGTTCGTTTTGTGAATTTCCAAAAAAAAAAAAGTTACTTAGGTATGATAAATATGTGTTGTTTTCTCCATCTTAAATTCACATCACCAGCAGCCTTTTTCAAATTTAAACTTTTTTTCAAGACGTCTATTACACACTGTGTGCTGTCCCAATCACACCACTTTTGTGTTTCTTTTGTGTTCTTACCCAGCTGTCAATTGGTCTTCTAATTGATCAGTTAAAAATACTTGGGAATAGTTTACTGATATTTTAGAGCATTATCTTTACAAGGGTGGTGGGGCATATTATAGAGTTTAACAAAAAAGGGAACGTCAATTAGACTGTATACTATGTAAATCATGCCTTGTACTTATTTAACAGTTTTGAATACTTGAAAAAAGATAAAGTTTCTTTGCAAGAATGAATTTGTCTTGAAGTCTTTTGCATTTAGTTGAGTAGATAAAGCTGTCATTGCTCAGGGCATATTAAGGCTTTCGACTAAAACTGATCAATGTTCCATCTGTTCAACACCAGTCAAATGTTTGAATACACTTGCTGGAAACAAGGTTTTTTGATCACTGACATTATTATATATATTTTCTGTAAATACCTCAGCATGAAAACACATTACGACATACAAAGCCGTAGTAAGACAGTATTCAAGAAAACTGAGGAAATCTTTAAATCATGACTTCCTCAGAATAGCCATTATTTGCCATGACAACAGCTTCACAAACGTGTCATAGCATACAGTTACGTTTCAGCAGGAAAGGACCAGACAAAATGCGAGGTGCTTTCTGTTCAGCTCGCCCCAACAATAGGCTTGTCTGAGATGCCTGTTGCCTCGCCTGCAACGAGAGTCGAAAGTTGTCCATCAGGTCGTACAATTCGGCTTGACGTGAACTGTACCTTGGATCACGTGATATCGCGTTCGCCTTCATTTCTAACGAGGTCGATGCGACAGAAATTCCTCTCTTATTACACAGAATCCTTATTATACAGATTTGATGAGCAACGAAGATGATAGTGCAGGATTTTTAAAAACGCATTACGAACGAATATAAATAAATACGTAACGGGAGTTGGCAAACCAACGAACGCTAAACTATGCCGTAAGCCAGGGGATGGAGTCGGTGGACACTGGACAAACGACTGCAGCGCCTGGCTCTCGCGAGTTTACCGTGGCACGCGTCGGTGTGACAGCTTGCTTATCAAATCATATCATATCATTTGAAAGTATTCATTTTTCAAAAAACACAAAGGCCATTTAATTATTGCGTCTTTGTGAATCCTTTACTATAGATTGTTAGCTTGAGTCTGTAGTGCTCCTTTGCCCTTTCATTCATTCATTCATTTTCCTCTTGTGCCCCTGGCTATTGCTTGTGTTTGTATTTGCTGTTCTGTTCAATAAAAAGTACATCATATCATATCATATATCCATAAACAGAAGCCATCCCTGTTACTCCTAGAGAATTTGCTATTGTAATGGATGTGATTCCCAAGGGTGTCATTATGCTGTTTAAAGGAGTGGCTGAAGATTTGCAACCCTATACCTAGAATCTAAATGACACTAGGGTAGGAAATATTTGCTTTTTATCCAGTCCATTAGCTCGTATCAGAAGAATTAGATCTTTGGCTCAAGAGGAGTCACTATACCAAAAGCCATTTCATACTCTGGACAGTTTGTTCCAAATATTGTGCGGAAAAAATTCTGGTCTTTGTCATCAAAATATGTCATTTCTAAAAAATTTTGAGATGTCTGTTATAAACTGCTACATAGCTGTTATCTGACAAAATTGAGAAGTTAATGAAAGATGTTGCGACAAACTGCTCTTTTTGTAATGTCCATGTTGAAACTGCTTTTTGTTACTGTGTTTTGGAAAGATTTATCTCAATTTGTACGCAAATGCATATATGAAAACTTTTCTATTTAAAGATGTGTTATTTGGACTTTATAATATCTGTCACTTTAAACAGAAAGAATATTAACTTATAAATCTTATCATTCTGGCAAAATTTCACATACATAAAAGCAAATATTGCAATAAAACACCTATGTTTATTATTTTTAAAAATAAATTTCAACAATACCTCCAAACTACACTGCCCAACCAAAAAAAAGTCACACACTTCAGTCTTTCATTTGACCATCTTTAGCTTTGATTAAAGAGCATTCGTCGTGGCATTGTTTGGACAAGCTTATGCAATATCTCAAAATTATTATTATCGCAATATTTTTAAAAATTGTTTTTCAACTTAGATTTGCATTAATTTTTCATTGACTCTTGTATTGACAACAGGAGAGTCGAACCACTCCATAAAGTCTTTACCACATCCCAAAGACATTCAATGGGGTTAAGGTCAGGACTCTGTGGTGGCCAGTTCATGTGTGAAAATGGTTCTTTGTGCTCCCTGAACCACTCTTTCACAATTTGAACCCGAAGAATCTTGGCATTTTTGTCCTGGAATACACCCATGCCTGTCAGGGAAGAAAAAAATCCATTGATGGGATAACCTGGTCATTCAGTAGATTCAGGTACTCAGTTGATTTCATTTTATTGCTGCATAACTTTGCTGAGCCTAGACCAGATCTTTTGGCTCTTAAATACTGTATTTGCTTATTTAAATTGAAACAGTGACTTTTTTGGCCAGGCAGTATATATACTGCTCTAATAAATCAAAAGCCATAAAAACTATTAATATTTGTAAAGAATTTAATTTATTGCTTTTGTAACTTAAGACCTTCCATTATTCTTCATTGTTCCTTTTCTGTTTTTTTCATTAATCTTTTCATGTTCTAACTTTGTGTACTGCAGCAGTGTAACTTTGAGTGCTGATCCACCGTACTGTATCATATGCTTGAAGTACCAATAAAACAGAAATGGACTGAAACAAGGCCATGTTTTGGGAATTTCCTGAGGGAATTTAAACATTCATTGTACATTTACTGTGTCAATCAGCATATTCTCAGCAGGGTTCAACTTTTAAATATTCTTTTTTTTTTTTGAAGGGTAAGACATTGTGATGTTGCTTCTTAAGGTTTGTCACTCTTACTTCTCTTTGATGCTAATTATCACAAAAGTGGTAACATGTATTATCTCATCAGGCCCTAGTGATCAGCAATGACAATGTGAGTTTCAACTTCTGTGATAATTAGCAACAAGTGGAGAAATGAGAAGGAACATCACAATGTCTTATCCATTAAAAAAATAAAACTCTTTAAAAGATAAACAACAAGACTGAGAATATGCTGACTGACACACTAAATGTACAATGATGGAAATATGAACATGATTAAATGAGATAGGGTTCACTTAAAAGCAGGAATTGGTTAGAACGAAAACCTGCACCCACAGGTGGTCCCAGGACCAGGATTGGGAACCACTGTTCTAGGTAAACCTGAATTCTGATTGGAGAAAACTGAATGGCCAGCTTCAGAATTTGTCGAGTCCCTGAATTTCTGGAATCAGAATTCAGGTTTAACTACAGTATTTGTTAAATCTGCTTTCTTGAACGGCCGCAGGCGAGGCAGCAGGCATCTCAACAAGCCCAAGTGTGTATGTCCTTTACCCTGCTCCCTCCGAGCAGGTTTTGGTAGGTGAATTTAGTTTCATTTAGCTCCCTCATTGCGCCGTTGAATCAATAGGTTGCACGATCTTCCAGAGATCTTAATCTTATTATGCATCAATGAAAACAAATACCATAAAATAATTAAAATCCAAACAAATTTCGTACTCAAAACGATACAGACTCCAATTAAATCACACCAATAATTAAAACGCTGTGTAAGTAGTCTCGTAAAATGTAAACATTAAAATCTAGTCAACTGCGTCAAATAGGCTTCAACAGGAAAACTACGAGCATTCTAAACATAGGATCCACCCAGTTGTGTTCAATTCAGTCTATTCAGACGAAGTATGCTAAAAATTACGAGTGACGTACATGTTGGCAGAATTCACGCTTGTTTAGGAAAAATAAATAAATTTAAAAATCACGCTTGTGCCCCGCACGCATGCGCACTGCTGCGCAGTCGTAACCGTCGTTTAACTTCTTTACAACATGCTTCTGTATTTTAACATAACTCGCTTTTTTACACCTAAGTAAAAGTTTCCATTAAGCAATATTCGACGGTGACATTTGTTTACGCTTCATCATTATTCATCACCCACAAATAATACATAATGATGACACGTATAACAAAGCAAACGTGAACCCCAGCTTGATGTCAAAACGTATTGCTGTTTTAAAGCGATTAGTCACAAAGTCCCACCAAAACTCGGAAAGTAAAACTCAAGCACTGCCGGAAGCGATGTTGCGTAATTGCGTGACACTTTTTTAAGCTTTATTAAACATTTTCAAATAACAAAACATTCAATATCTCTTTTCAACATACTTAACAAAAATTCCAAGCAGCATATTAGATAAATAAAAGAAAGATTAATTTAATCTAGAATTAAATTTAAAGGGGGTTTTATTAACATATAATTCAAGTAACTTAGATTATTTTAAGGCACTCTTTCAGTTTTTTTTAAGGATTGAACAAAATTTCATTTTTAAATGCCAAGAAACTTGGAGCGACTTTAAAAAAACATACATTTGTGTGTATAAAATATACCCATAATTAAAGTATTATTACTCAAAAATTCAACATCTTTGTTTTGCATAAAAATACCGAACTTAGCAAAGTGACATTCAAAAGCAGGTACATTCTTTGTAATTAACCACGCGAGCATTCTGTTCCAAAAGAACTTAAGAAATCCACAACTCTGAAAAATATGTGAATTGCGTGATACTTTGTTAGGAATTCCTACAGCTCAAAGTATAGTTGTGATATGGGCCGAACCCTTATCGACCAATGGGATGGCGTGAGGGCGTGGCTTCATGGCATATTAAAGCTCGGGTAGTTAAAGCGTTCTACCGCAGTTGTGTTCACCATATCACCGCGTCTGGTTTGGTGTATAAATCTCTCGTGAAAGGGAAGGGAAGGGGAGCATAAGTGTGGCACACCCGTTTCGCATTATTCGCCTGGTTTTTTTTTTTCCCTTGATAGGCCGCATTCGAGTAATACTGAGTATACAAAGCTAAGCTTTTTTTTTTCTCGCTCCATTGGCAAGACTTGCATTTCCCCGGCTTTAAGCGGCGTTTTTAATAGGTGGAAGATGAAAGCCGAGTTCATAAACGGGTTGTCGTCCTCTCCTTCGCTGTCCCTAGGTCTGCTGGTCACCGAGAACCAGCTGCACATCCAGCCGGATGGCGAGACCGACTACAACGATGTCATTCGGCCCGACGAACCGGACCTGAAGACCCGGCACACGGCGTACTTGTGGTGCCGGGAGTTTCTCCACGGTGCATGGAAAACGGTTTCCGAAGACGACTTCCAAATAAGCATAATCAGGTGTGGCGAGGGGCCACATCCCCTGTGTGTCGCTCGAAGGCTGGTGGCGACAGTGTAACTGCGTAGAGGGGCCGTGGGCGAATATTCGAATAAAATACGCGCCGTTAAATTAGGATGCCTAATCAATGGCTAGTTATCTGGATCTTGGTTTAACGTGATGTAAGGAACACGTTAACGATGTGAGATGAGGTCTTTGGTTAGGGTTTATGTTGCTGTACCGTCATATCTTGGATGCTACGTTGTAGCTATGTCTGATTCTGATTTTGACAGTATAACCTGATCAAATGTGTTTTTCAGGATCTACTTGGTGATCCTTAGATACAGCCTATCGTTTGAAACGGTGTTCTTGCTCGTTACATCGTTAACATTATGGTCATTGATCTTGGGTTTTTACACCAACCCTGACGTAGTTACTGCTCCATAGCTTGCTGTACGTGAGTAAATTGCTGCAGATCGTCGTGTCTTGTGTTCAAAGCGGATTCGTTTTCAGATCTTCTCTCCCCCCTGTATTGACGTGGGTCTTTGTCTTTGGTCCCATCAGGGGAGGTCTTAGCAACAAGCTGTTTCTTTGCGCATTGCCCGACAGCCAGGACAGTGTGGCCGACGAGCCCCGCAGTGTTCTGCTGCGACTGTACGGGGCCATCCTGCAGGTGAGTCTAAAAAACACGCTATTGCAATTAAATGCATTGCCTGAATCCTTAACTGTTTCCCAACTATCGTTCTTTCAGAAGCTTGGCCAGCATCTCACCAACGGGGGAGTGTTTGTGCCCGTGTTTTCAGGTTTATCCTGTACAAATTTGGCAAGTTAACTGAATTTCTGTATCCGTCCTCCCTGTCCCAGTGCCAGAGAACTTTAGCTTCATATGTGCCTCACTAGATCATTGTTTTAATATTAACTTGATAACCTGAGAGGCATTGGAATGGCAATAAATGTTGCATAAGCAAGTTTTCTGCCATTAGAATCTTCCTACTTTAAGCATCTTGGACACAGGTAATCAAGCATTAAGTCCCAGTTTAATTATTAATCCGTGACCCATTTTGGTCATTATCTGGTAGAATTGTTCTGCGAAAGTCCTAACAGTCATGTAGTGCATGTTCTATGTAAATAGTTTAAATCAAGTATGTGGTATTATGTTGTGTTAGGTGATGCTTGGTGTTCAAATGGCTTTAAGTTCCTGGCCATTCTACAAAGAAACAGAAATTCTAAGTCTTTCATATTTGCAGGGTTTTTTTTCCCCCCTTACTTTGGGGGATTTTTATACTGATGACTTTCTTAACATGCAGCTTACTCTTTGGTGGGGCTTTGAATTAACATAGACTCTTCAGAAGCTCTATGTCTGAGGCTATAAAAGCCGCAGAGTCTTATGGTGGCACTGTCACCATGCCGTTTGTTATGCCATGGAGTGTGACCCTTAGCGTGGCTGATGTGAGCGTGGCTGATGTGAGCGTGCCTGATGTGGGGTGGGGGGGAGGGTATTGTACCACCATGGCTGTACTTGCGTGTGTTCTTTGCCGTAGGCCTTCCGAAAGGAGCGTGCCTTGGGCACACTTGTTACCAGGTGGTTCCACCATACCGCGCACGGTACAGTATCAGATCTCTGGAGCTGCAGCGTTATCTTTGACTTATCACAGTAATCAAACTACTGCCAGAGTTGCTCAGCGCTAGAGTATTTATGAATACATTGAGGCCTGCTCTCTATAATGCATTAGCATACCTTTTCAAAAATTATAGCACATAGCTCATGTCTCCCACAATATGACCGAGTATTTTTAGAAATTTGGCCTTGGAATGTAGCAAAAACACTCCATTTTTGTTTGCCTTATTTAGCTAACACTGGTGTACTGCTGTTGCTAGCCTTGATTACTTTGGACATTTCAGCAGGGGTTTCTTACCACTGGAAAAATCAGTCCTGTTATGTCTGTCCAATGTTATCTGGCTAGTTTAATGTAAGTTGCAGTATTGCATTGATGAGCCATGTAAATGAACTTGCATGACCTGCTGCTCATGGGTTTACTTTATACACTCTAACCCTGTCAGAGCATTTTTATACAGTATAAACCAGTTAATCTCTGACAGACTACACAGTTCAGATTTCTAATAAATACCAACATACTGTTATACTATGTCAGGAATTGAGTGGAATTCTGGAAAGCTCTTGTGTTCGTCTGCATACCTGTAGAAAAAGCATCTCTTCCTGATGTAAACCTGTCTCTGCTAATGCATATTGCACTGACAGTAGTTCAGGATGATAATGGCCCTATAGGTAAATTTGTTGGGGGATTTTTAAATTGTGTGCAGTATTTTAGTTTGCATGCATTTGTAAGCTCAGACTTCTACATAGTATGGGTAGGAAACATTTTATGTAATTGAGATGAATCTTTTACACTAATGTTGTTCACTTACAGTTTGAAAGATAACCGCTGTCATATAAGCACTTGCGTTTGATCACATGTAGCGGCACTTCCCTTTTTGCCCGTTTTTCATTTGAGGGTCTCTTTACTCTTGGGTCATCTTGTTTGTAATGTGGTAGACTTTTTCTGGGGCAAACGCTCTGACGTCCTCATTGTTAATCTCTTGCTCTTTCTCGTTCCTAGATGTCCTGTAATAAAGGGGAGACTGGACAGTCAAACAAAGAGAATTTTTTCCAAGTAAGTAATGGGGGGGAGGTGCATGATCCCACACTCAAACCTGCTGCCGCCACCTCCCCCTGTGTGGAGGGTTTCTTACTTGTGCCACTGGGCTTTTGGTGAGACAGAAGGCCCTTTTTTTTTTTGTTTTTTTTTTTTTTTGTTTGAGACTGGCAGCTGAGATGACTTTGGCAAATGTTCCAGCAGACATTCCACACGCTCCCCTGGACGACTGGCTTAGCCAGCCTGTGGTATTTCACAGGGACACTTTCCAAAACTGGCTGGAAATGACAGCCTTGTCTCTTGACGTATTGAGTGCCTTGCTCTAATTTTACTATTGCTCAGTTGTATAATTACACTTCATTCATGCTAAAGCAAAAAAAGTAGTTTTTTTTTTTTTAACCAGTTAGCTATGATGTCAAGTTTTCCCATTTAACAGCAGAAGTGGCTTAATATTAATAGGGTTTTTTGGTATGTGTATATAGATATTTGGTCTGTGCTCATGATCTGTTTTCCACACCCTCCCTGAATCCCGAATTGCCGAGATGATTTTCTCCAGATGTGATGTAGTGACATTGTTGGATGTGTTTGGTGGGATTCATGCCAAAGACCCAGGTCCACCCAGTTAAAAATGTCAGGATAAAATGTTATGTATGTCTGAAGGGTGAATTTTGAAAGTGGTGGAATGAGCATATTTAACACTCATGATTGTGCCTGGGCTGTGAATCTCCTCATTGTTTCAGCTTCACTGGTGTGACATCCAGTTAAGAACTAGTCTTCACCGTGGCCTCTCCCTCAGGTGGTTGGCCCCTCTGTGCCCTTCAGACCTCTGCCCACTTGTCCTTGTCTTTTCAGAGTCTATCTGCCCTGCTTCATCAGATGGGTGTAGCTTTGTTCACATATCCCTGTCTTTAAGTTTTGTGACCACACCCTAGACTCTTCTCTCAGCTTAATCTTGACAAAAGGCACAACCATGCGGAACAAAATTTGGATATTACCCCCATAGCTGCATCACTTAGGCTGTGAATCAAGAATAGCTTGCAGCCATGGGGATGTACTGACTTCTTGCAGTATTTCAAAATTTAGTCATTTTTGGCTTGTTTTTTTTCTCACCTTTTCCCCTTTGAGACATGTGCCTCTTAGTTACTGTGCCATAAATTCTTACAACTGTATAAAGGATGTTGGACAAAAGGCAACATTGTACAGTGCACAGGCAAGAACAAAAATCTTCTGTTTTCAAGCCCTACACTGTCTGGTCTATTTAAAGACTATAGCCATTAGGCAGAAATAATGGTATTCAGGCCTCCCATTCAGGGTGTACTTGGGGTAGATTCCAGGATTCTCCCTCCTACCCTGACTAGAGTAAGTTGTTGGAAGGCTGATAAATGCAATCTCAACATTCAATTTTATATAGTGCATTCAACAAGAAGCACTGTCAAAGTGTTTTACATAGTCCAGGTTCCCCAAAGAGTAAGGCAAATGTGACAGTTTCACAGTCCCTCAGAATGAAGGAATCTTGGGAGGAACCAGACTCAAGGGGGAAGCCCATCCTCCTCTGGCTGGAACTGGGCTGGACAAATTCATTAATACAAACAACAACAATGTTGAACAGTCAAGAGGACAAAAGGGTATTGGGGGTTGCAGTCCAGTGATCAGAGCAGGTCCGGTGACTCTGACTGGCTTGCTGCCTTCTATGTGGACAGCTGAAATGGAGGAGGGTGTGGTAGGCCAATAGACGATATGGGGATCTCTTGAATCTGAACCTCTGAGGAAAGCACCCCAAAGAGAGGGGCAGGGGGGAAAGAAAGTATATGAGCAAAGCAGCAATTTAAGGCAGTGGAGTAATTGTAAATAAAATGGCAAGAGCCCCAGAATAACTAAATATGGCAGCATAACTGAGGGAGTGACCAATGGGGGCACAGGCATGAGGACATCCATCAGCATTCAGTCTGTGAAGAATTTTTACTTTGTATTTCTAAAGGAAAAATTGCTTTTTGATGACGGAGGCTCACATTGTAATGAGTCAAAGCGACCTTCAGGTAAATGCTTTGTGTATTCTGCTATGGTTTGAGTTTTAGACACTCAGTGTTCCAGTTTGAAATGAAACACCTGTGTGGTCGGGGCAGGCATTAGTCTGGACTAATGTGAGTCGCAAGTTTGCCGCCAGCATTTAGTGAGTATTTGGCTGAATGCACAGTGATCATGCTCCTAAGGA
>JAACJT020000016.1:3472834-3506492 GCA_009936485.2 Gymnarchus niloticus | reverse complement strand
CTAGTCTGCTTGACTTTTACATGTGTAAAGCTGTAGCACTAATGCCTGTACATGCCATGGCGTTTATACTGATTTTAATCAGGTTTTGTGTTGAGTGCCATGATACAGTACAACTGTCTGGATGGAACTGAAAGGGAAAAAATGACAAGTCACTTAATTTCTGTTGATGGGGTTTGACCTGCAGTAGTTGGCGGGATGTTTAAGGGTGGACTCCGATAGTAAGGCATTTGTGTCAGATGTTTACAAAAGCAGTACGTGTGGGTGTGTCTGCCTTAAAACCAAAAGGTCTGCTCTTGTGTAAACGGTGCCTACCAGCACCGTGTTCTCGGTGATGGAGGGTGATAACCAGCTTTCAAACCTGCTGGACTCGTAAGGCAGCAAACAATGGATCACCCGCCTACAAGAGCTCATAGAAAGCTGGGCTGAAGCATCAAAAAGTGTCCTGTCTCTTCCTGTTGCTTTTCTTGCAAATTCCTTAATTGATTGTGGAATTTGGCCCAGTAATCTTCATGGGGATGCTGTTTGATTGGCAGTAGGGGGGATTTTTGGGTCTCTGGTCTTTGCTGTTCACCAATTCATATCGGTCTCTAATTTCTCAGTCTTTAGAAAATCCCTACGTTCCCTTCTATTACACTGGTCCAATCATTTATTCATCTTGGCATCTCCACAGCTGTGTGTGTATATATGTCTCCCTCTTTTTCAAGTTAACTGTGTATGCTACAAACCTCTGAACATTGTGTCTTTAAATGTAGCACTTTTGCCAAAGGACAGGGGACACGGTCCTGACAGTTTATGAACCTCCTGCTGTCAGACCACTAGACAAAATAATCTTAATCCCACAGCTGTACTAACTGCTGTGGTGACCCACATTTAAGTGATGTTTGCTGTTGTGGTATTTTTCCGGTTTATATGCAGGACTGAGTGTACCGTAGTGATGTGAAATTGACAAACCATCGCTAGCTATTCTCCCAGGTTGCCTGGACATTGTGTTCAATAAGGACTCTGGTCTGTTGGAAGAGAATTTTCCTTTACACTGGCTCATTAGGCTACGGTTTCCATTTACCCACCGTTTGGCTTGCATCCCCCCCCAAGTCCATCTCCGTCCTTCCCCTCTTTCCTGACAGGCACACAAACGGGGCCGTCAACTAGCTTTTCCGCTGCCCTTCCTGCATGTTTGTGGAGAGTGGGGGGGAGGGGTCTCCAACACAGCCACACAGAGCTGAAGCCCTTTGTGCACAGCGGCCTTTTTAGCACTGGTGTATTTCAATACGGTGTTCTGTTTTTGGCAGGGTGCTGAGGCTATGGTGCTGGAGAGCGTGATGTTTGCTATCTTGGCAGAGAGGGAACTGGGACCCAAGCTTTACGGCATATTCCCCCAGGGGAGACTGGAGCAGTTCATCCCGGTGAGTCCTGCCTGCTTCGCTTTGGGGGTGGGCGGGTAGTGTTCCTTTCCCTGGGTAAGTGTTGCATTAAGGGAACTGAAAGTCAGGTGACAGTGTGTGTGTATGATGGACATGATAGATGTACTACTGAAGTATCAGAAATCGTAAACCTTTGATTAGTTGAGGGATTTTTGGAGAGTCAGTTACTGGAAAATTGCGTGAACCTACTTTGTAAACGCAAGTTATTTTCTTTTCGTCCATGGGAGCGACTTTCTGGCAGTGGCCTGGGTCCTTGCGGGTTTTTAGTATGAGAACAGCCCTGTTTATCAATAGAACCTAATTCAGCCCCGTTCATGTATTTACTTTCATGCACCACGAAAAGGAGAGCTCCTGGCAGAGTGCCCTTCTGTTGTCTTGAGGTCAGGGTGGCTGTCATCCTGCTGATGAGTAATGATGGGTGGCATGTATATGATAACAGTTTCGCAGTCCATCGTACCTCACTGCTTAGCACCCGTAACGAATTCTCAGTTTTGCCCTTTGAATAAATCTTTTGCAATCAAGAGGTGCAGGTGTGTGGGAGTGGTCATGACACTTATAGCCCGGTCTGTCCCACCTCTCGTTTAGGGTGGCTAAGAATGTGCTTCAGCAAGGCTTGTGCATCTGACAGTGGCGTGGAATTTTTAAACTTAATCTAGTTCATACTGACAAATTATAATATATGAAAGAAATAACTAATTTCTTCTCTAGACTTTAATATAACCTGGCTGCGTATGTATGTCTAACAATAATGAGGGAACATGGAAGGATTACAGATGCTCCTAGAACCGAAAATCCTTAGATGCTGCAACACACCCATGCACCCTTACAGCTCATCAGGAACCTGTTACTACTAACTTTTTACATAATACTGCAGTTGGTAGGCGTTAACTGATGTAGCCAACCATTAGATGTACTGTAGGATCAGCAGTGCCTGAAGAGTAACCAGTTAACCAGATCTGGATCACCAAAAGGGTGGCTCATTTTTTTTTTGCCATGATTCCCCCCCCATGGCATTTTCCTTTGTGGCTGTTCTACAGTTACCATTTACCATGTCTCTTTAACCAGTACCAAGATCTTAGTTTTGTACTGTGAGGTATTTCATCCAAATTAGTTTACTGAATTGAGTGCTGCTTGGGATTGTACGTTCATGGTGTGAATATGCACTGGTACATAGCCCTTTTGAGTGATGTTAATTGGTAATGTTGTCCTTTTGATATCTGAGGGATGGTTTGCTCTGTTAGGATCTCCAGATTGACTGGCTACTGCAGTCACTGGAGAATCTTGTTTTTGTCACTCAGGCTTAGCTGATGGGTGGGAAGCTGTAATCTGGACAAGCTGGTTTTCATATGTTTTGGATTTTATCTATTCTGATTTCATTAAGGAACTAAACTGATTGGGGAACATTAGTGGCAGCAGAACTAGAGTTTCTAGTTTGACTGCTTATGACACTGAGCTACGCCTGACTTTTGAGCAGAAAAATAACCGTGAGCTACACCCAACCTCTGAGCTGGAATCTAGTAATGCTCAGCTATGCCTGACCTCTGAGCTGAACGATAACCTTGGGTTCTGGCCAATCTGTCATTGCAGAGCAGAAAGCTGGAAACCAGCGAGTTGTCTGTCCCGAGCCTGTCAGCTGAAATAGCCCAGAAAATGGCCCGCTTCCACGGGATGAGGATGCCTTTCAACAAGGAGCCCAAGTGGCTCTTTGGCACCATGGATAAGTGAGTGGCCCCTGGAGGCCTGGGAATGTTGGTACAAGATCATTTCTGAAAATCACGTAAATTTTTATTTAATGTAGGTTCTCCATGACACTGGGCTCTAACATTGTACAATTTGTGGTTCCTTGACAGTCACTAGCAGAATTTTATTTGAACTACTATATAATTTCAGGAATTTTTTTTTTTTTTTTTAGTCCAATTGATGAAACTGCATGGTTCTCTGTTTGGTCTTTGGGTTGTCATCACTTTTTCCCACTGGTCAACCACAGGTACCTGAATCAGGTGCTGAGAATCACCTTCACCCACGAGGCCCACGTCCGAACATTCGCCCACCTCATGAGCTTCAACCTGCTGCAGCAAATGGAGACCCTAAAGTACGTCCAGCACTCGGTGTAGCCTGTCCCACAGACAAACACAATGCAAGCTACGCCATGGTCATATGAGTTTTTGTTTTTTTGGGAGGATCTTGTAAACAAAAGCCTTTAAGTTCTGGCTGTCTTTGAAGCCAATGAGGTGGGGAAATAGAGGACACTCCAAAAATATCCTTTAAGTGGAAGCAGTAAGCATTAGTGTAATTACTTGGACTGTCCCATGAGCATACTATTGGGAGGTTCGTTTGTACTTTGCCACGCTGGCAAGTGTGCAGACACCAAATCATTTCCGAGGCCTCGTGACGTCTGTGGCTGTTTGTAAAGAAGTTTGTCCTATTCATAAAGGGTAAATGCTCTAAGTATTGAGCACAAGTTTGGTTAACTCTGATTCAGTACAAAAAACCTAAATCTAATGGATGACTGCTGACACCACATGATTTAGTTTGGCTTTTCCCCTCAGGTCATTGCTGGACTCCACTCCGTCTCCCGTCGTTTTCTGTCACAACGACTGTCAGGAGGGTAGGAGGCCTTGCACGAGACTGTTCATTATAATACATTAACCTGACTGGTGTGCAGACTCTCCCTAAGCCGTTTGAGTTAATGACCATCTCTACTTGGATTCTCAGCTTCTTTGTTCTCTCTTCCCCAGGTAATATCTTGCTTCTTCAAGGTCATGAGAACACCGATGGACAGAAGCTCATGTTGATTGACTTTGAATACAGCAGCTATAACTACCGGTCAGTTAAACAAATCACTGAAGTCATAACAGCAGCCTGCAATGTTCCAGATAAAATGATTTCCAGAATGTCTTCTGTCACATTAACTCTTTACAGTGGGCGATGCTCGAACCTGCATTCCATTTCCTGTTCCGCTACACGATCGAAACATAAGTTTTTTTTTTTTTTTTGTTTTGTGTAGATCATAACACCTTGCTGCTGCATTCTAGTGTGCATTGTATACTACATGGCAAAATTTTTTTTGAATAGCACGACACAATTGTCATAGCTGTGAATAGTACCAAAACTTTCTTCACTACACCTTGCTATGATTCAGGTTGGAAAGATGAATATAATCTCATGGCAGTCCATCCATTTGTTTACCTTCGTCTGCCAGAGAATGTTACAATTCATGTTCTTGACATGACCAGTCATGTTGCTCTCTGATTCTGACTGTGTGTGTGTGTGTGTGTGTGTGTGTGTGTGTGTCCCTCTTGCTTCATTTTCATTGGGATCCTATAGTTCGAGTTAAGCAAATTAAGGTGGAATGCCATTCAATCTCACTCGCACCCCCCAGTACAGCGAGTGGAGCTTGTCTCCCATGACTGGCTGCGGCTCTTTGACTCGTTCTCACCGTAACGCATGTCCATTAGTACCGTCAGCTCATAAGGGGCTCATGTTTGGAGGCTCACACAGGCCTACAGAGTCTCTGTTCACACGATTGACAGCGTTGTTCTGTTTTGTAACCATGCAGACTTCTGAGTGTGGAGGATTCCTTAACTGTTAGTAATGCAAATTTGTCTTGTATTTTAATTTTTTGGATTCCACATTATATTAACTGTATTATGATCATGCTCTGCTGGCCTCACCTTTCCGGTGCTCTGGGTTCGATTTCCATGCCCGGCTCCCTTTACATGCTGTGAGGAAAGCAGCCTAAGGTGTGTAATTGTTTCATGAGTTCCTTCTGATGGACTGTCTTCCTGTTGGCTACATCACCTGAGCTGTGTCCAGGACTGCCTGGAATAGGTCTCAGCAGTCATGGAAGCTGTGTCAATGGATTCCTTTTGAAGCTGAGATGCTCAGGTTTTTTTTCTAAATGTACAGTTTCCCTTCAGTGATGTGTGTGTGGGTTTTTTTTTAGGGGGTTTGATGTTGGGAACCATTTCTGTGAGTGGATGTACGACTATACCTACAACAACTTCCCGTTCTTCAAAGCCAACCCAAAGAACTACCCCAGCAGTGCCCAGCAGGTACACCAGCCATCCCAGCAGAGGACATGTCACGGTCTGACCTGTGGTGTTCACAGTAAGCGCCGTCCAGAGTAAATGATGGTGTGCTGGTGTTGTTCTGCAGCTCCATTTTATCAGCAGCTACCTCGCGGAGGCTGACGATGGCTTTGAGAATTTGAGTGAGGAAGACCAGCTGAAGCTGACGGCACACATGTTGGTAGAGGTCAACAGGTACAAATGAGTGATGTACTTTGCATCCTGATGTTTCAACTGTAGGAAACATCCCCAAAGTGATTAACTGTGCAGCACTCAGTGTGGACTCCCAGTGATCTGTGGTTATCTATCATACACAGAAATACTCCGGCATAAAGTGTCTTAGTTGCACAATTGTGTATTGTTTTCCATCTCATTTGTTCTGCAGGTTTGCCCTAGCATCTCACTTTTTCTGGGGCCTGTGGTCTGTTATTCAGGCAAGAATTTCCACAATTGAGTTTGGCTACATGGTGAGTCTTTCATACACGATAATCACACATGAACTATGTGGAGGATTAGCACAAATATACACATGCTTTCCTAACAGGAGAGCCAGGAGTAATGTTTAACCTGGTATGTTTGTTCTGCTTGACCTCCCTTAAAAAAAAAGCACATTTCCCTTCAGTGTCAGGTTAACAGTAACTGATAGGACCTGCTCCATATTGCTTCACTACTTAAACAACATGGTTGCCACTTGCCTAGCTAAGCCCTAGTATTCTGTGGGAGGAGTACATGGTACAGTTCTCATTGATCTTTGGTGATAGAGCCTTGGTCCTTCATGTGTATGTGACACTTCAGACTGACATCATTGGCTATCCTTGTAGCTCCTGACTAAGTAGGTTTCTTTTACTCCTGCAGGAGTATGCAGTAGCGAGGTTTGATGCCTACTTTGAACTGAAGAGGAAACTAGGACTCTGAGCAGGACGTGAAGGGACGAGGCCACAAGGACAGGGAGGAGCATTTTGACCTGGGTCTAGATGGGTGGAGAAGCAGGCCTTTGAGGGTGACCCATCTCTCTGGGAAGAAGTGTCTGCAGAAGGAAGTGAAATGGAGGAAGGCCCACCCTGCTCATCCTCCCCCATGCAGCACAGCTCAGTGTCTACTGAGACCCTGTCCCCCTGCTCCTAAAACTCCATGCTTTCTGCTGAAACAGGGTCAAGCAGCCTCTGGCTTGGCTCGTGAATATTAGGTTTGCTTAAAAGGTCACAGGGTGTCCATCAGTTAACTAATACAAGTCAGATTTAATTAGCTTTACAAAGCGTAATTTTTGCTTTAGGTAATGCATTAATGTGAGGACAAAAGACCAAACGTGTTAAATTCTGCTTAAAGGTGGAACATTCCACATGCCAGAAAATAGTCAAGGTCTAAACCTGTCGTTGTGAGGGTGCATTTCTCTCTAGACCAAATATCTTCAGTAGTTCCTCTGTTTTAAGACTCAACTATCTTTTATACCAATTTTTAGAATGCTCCTCTTGTCTTTTGAGGCTTTTTTTTTTTTTTGGACATTTGTTATCAAAATGTGAAATGGGATTAAATGGCTTAAGCCATCTACCTCCATAGCTGGAAACTCCTGGCTGCATGATGTAGACCAGACTGCATGTGAAGTATGTGTTGGGGATGAGTGAGGAGATGGCTGCATTGCCAACGTTTGCTCCCTGCATAGATTAGAGTGTTCATTGTTGCAGCAGGTTGCATTTCAACAGGAATGCATACCTGGCTTAATTAAACACTGCTGTTATGCGAGGGACCAGTGTCACACGCTGAAAACTTATCCCCCCTCCTGAGTTCTGTTAGATGTGGAGTCAGAAGTAACATTGTCAGTGCCAAGTTGAATTTCCCTCCTGGAAGGTTTGTAATGCTAGCTTGAGCCAGTGAAGCAAAAATTGATTCTGCCTTAACTGGTAGCTGCATTTTTTGATTATTCAGAAGCACTTCTGAAAAAGATTTTTACCTGGATGGGTGTCTGAGAATGGGCTCTTATCTATGTGACTAGTTATTTTTAGTGTGTTTTGTATTCCTTTGTTCTGTCTGGGTGCAAAGCATGTATGTACAGTTTTGATGATATTGTAACTTTTCTTTGTATCATTGACAATGTTATGTTTTACAGTTTCCAAAGTGTTGTAAACTTTCCTGGCCTGAAAAAAGTAACTTTGCACTTTTGTACACTACGTGGTGGGTTAACTGTGGTCGGGTTTTTATTTGGCTCCTAGTTCTCTGAATTGGACCTTTTTGGTACATATTGTCATTTCTGAATGAAGTTTCAATCTCTAAATTGTTTGGGGGGGGGGGGGTGTAGAAAATCAGTCATTTCTGTCGATGCCCTTATTGTGACTGTTTATTTAGCCTACATTGAAATGGCAGCAAGAAACTCTTGGCTTATTAACAGAATAAGGAACAGAAAATGTAGAATTCAGCACTTTTGAAAATGTCTAAGCTGAGAATAAACAAGCCTAAATTGAAACAAATTGTGGGACATGAGTCTGTGCTAATCGCTATGCAGATTAGGTGAACTGCTTTTTGAAAATGAAATTACAGGACTTAAATGTACCTCTATAGTTAACTTATTTACTGTATTGTTGCTTTGCCATTCCTGCAGTAAAAGTGCATTCTCGTCATCTAATGCTGGTGTGTTTTGTTCTTGCGCCACTGTGATCCATTCATCTGATAAGCCGTTTAACTATTTGGCAGGGTAAGGTAGTGATACACATATTCTGTGAAAATATAAACATGCCATTATGTGAACATTCCAGAATCCCATATGGATGGAGGAAAAGATCCTTTTGAATTGAAGTCAGTTTGGAATTCACAGGAACCCTGAACTAAAGTCCTGTACACATGACTGCTTGCTAGGTGATTTTGGTGAGCTTGCCTGAACTTCTAAAACAGGACTACTATATTCATTGGGGGGGGGAAATGGAGTTTCTGGAAGCAATGCTGTGTATGTTCTTTTGGCTCAACATGCCGGACTTGACAGGAATGTTTCCTATTCTGAAGCGAGTCAAATTTTGACCTGTTAGATGCCCACTTATACAGCATCAAACACATTTGCACGTCCTGGTTTGTGTTACATTATTGATCCACTGTTGGGGGTTCAGATCTAATCTTTGCTGTTGTCTAAATTTTGCATATTCTTCCCATTTTGTTTAACTGACCAAAAGTAGTCTAATGCTAATTGGTGTCTCATTTGTCTGCCTGAATCTGTGTCCTGCCATGGCCTGGTATCCTCCAGGATAGGCCCCCCATGACCCTGATCTGGATAAGAGGTTAGGAGATGGGTGGATGGGTTGTACAATATTTCTCTTGTAATGTTTCTCAAAGTATCAAGTATGTTTCAGATCGATTTAACATTTCCACTTAATTTTTAAGCTTTTGCTTTTTCTATATGAATAATCCAGGAAGCTATTTTCTTTGTCTGTGATCAAGTTAAACAGGCTGTACTTTACTTAAAAGGAACAAATCTGCTCTGTCTCAAGTAATAGACACCCATTCATTCCTTTTAGAAAACTGCAGCGGTTGTCTAGAATATTGATCAAGGGCACAAATACTTTGTAGATTTTGGGAGCTTGTTTTCATACCTTCATGTCACTAAGTCACGCTTTACAGGGAGAGAATGCAAGCTAATAAATTAGACAAAAATAATGTGCTTTCTGAACAGCTTGTTTATCATGAGTTTATGATTGATGCCACGTAGCAGATTGTGATGATCATGTGTCTCTTGTACCTTGACTTTAGATGCAGAGTAGTGGCTGGACATAAGTGCATTAGAAAGTTGTGTTGTAATGTTGAGTCATATCCACAAACAGTATTTCATCCAGCAATGTCAGAGACCCAGATCTGATTGAGCCAGTGAATACAACAGAGTCACCTTGGGCAATTCCGCTTTCAGTTTGATAATCCATCTCTGTCTTCTACTTCCTTCCTTTTTCTGTTTGGCTTTCTCTATCATTACTTTCTGCCCATGTACAGGCAATAAAACCAACAAAATGCAATGAGAAATGAAAGAAAAAATTCTTTTGTTAGCAGGCTTTATTATTTTGCTTTGGTTCTGCTTGACTGGAAATTCAATGTCAATGAAGTAGAAACCCAGGTTTAAAGAACCTAGGTTTATGTTTTCAGAACAAACAAAAATGAGCTTCTTTCAGTCTACATAGGCCGTCAGTTTGAATGTGACACATCAACACAAGATGAAACAATATACTGAGAACAATCCTTGAGAAACATCGTTTCTCTAGGGACTGGGTGAGGTTCACAAAATGTTGAGATAGAAAGTCATTAAAGTAAAAGCAACTGGAAGTTGGAAACAGCACCCATCACCTTAGATATGATATTCAGAAGATTCATCTGTAAGTGGGAAGAAATCCAATCCAAAGGAATGCAGAGTATGTTTAATGTTTTGATTGTGCTGTTTTTGTGAGCCCTGCTGTGGTGGGAAACGAGGAGATTGCGGGAGGTTCTCAGTGACAGTTGGCGAGTACAGGTTAAAAATATGTTGGGGTCAAGTACAGTATAATGTATGGGGCATTTGAGCCATAGGGAGGCAATGCCTCCTCAGTTCCATCCAGTTCCAAGTGCAACTTGCACCCTGTAATGTCCCAAAACAATGGAACCTTTCCTCCACTACAGACAGTCAAACACTTTGGAATAACGCTTTGTATGCTGGACATATCCATTCATTGCAACTTAAAGCCTGCCCTGCCACATGGACTAAAATGAATTTCACCTGTCTGATGATCCAGGCGAAAGGCATGGGAAATGTCTGAGCTCACTGCATTTAAACTGACAAAGGTGTGTGTAGAATGGTTTTCTTCCATTTCTGGATCATATCAGAATTTACTGCAAAATTTCACATTGCTGTTTTCTGTCTGGCAATGTCTTACATGCTGTATCAGGAACCATAAAACTTTGACCGGGGTGTGTCAGCCTTGTGACCTGTTAAGCGACGTGGCATCAAGGGGTCCACCGTCTTATCATTAGGAAAGACATAAACACCAATCCTGGACGCTAGCTCATCTCCCAGAGCTCTGACAAGATTAGGCTGTCGCCCAGTCTGGGCAACTCAGAGTCTTCAGGTTCTGAGCCTACAAAACATTTGAGAAAACTCATGCCAATGCAATAAGAACATTCAAAGTCCACAGAGAGAGCTGGGGCCAGCACTAAATCTGCAAATGTGGAGGCATGACAATGCCACTTGATCCCTTTGAATCGTCACATGGGAAAATGGCCCCTGTACACAGCACAGTCCTTTTGATACAGTGTCTGCAAAATTCCCTTGACTACCAGTGACTCAAAGAAAATTGATGTCCATGAAACCCTGTAAGATTGATTTTTGTGTTTGTTTTTTTTGACACAGACATCTGGCAGTTAATTTTGGACACAGCAACAAGATATTAAATGTGAGAAAACGACAAAGATACAGGAAACTACTCAGCAAATTTATTAGCAGTAATGAATGGTTGTTTAAAAATACGGAACGTTTAAGCAAGTAAGCTGTAACATCATAGGAATCCATGTAAAATCTCTTTGAAATCTTTACACCCAGCATGACCCAGACCATCAGCATCCTCAGTAACTACACATGGAGTGATGAGACACCATATCTGAGTGAGCTTATTGTGAACTAAGATGAAGGTATGAACTTTCACATGCTCTTTCCTCCTGGAATCTTGGCCGACAACCTAATGAGCAGCTGTACTGAGGGCGCTGTCTGTGGGAAGGCCTGGCCACTCCCTGGGACCGACCTTGAATGGCAGGACGAAGAGGTAAGGTCCTTGCCTCTTCTTCTTAGTGGAAGAGTGACTTTTTTCCTCTGCTTTTTTTTCTTTGCTTTGATCACTAGCAGATGGCAGGAGGGGAAGCACCTATCTTGAGCCTTGCCTTACCAGCCGGACTTTTTAGAAGATAACTCCCATGGCTTGAAACAGCAAACACTCCCCTTCCTTTCTGTACACAGATCCTCCTGTGTCCTCTTCTTCCTGAAAAGTTACAGTCCTTTGGGAGCCTCCTGGAGGCTAGCTAGTAGGGAAGATAGCTGGTAGAAAAGGTAGCTGGTAGGGAAGGTTCCAATAATGGCAAGGATACAAATACTATGTCTGTCAAAACCTGGGTTAACCAACTCTATGCATTTCCGGTATTCACTTTGAACTGTAGCTATATGATATAGGGACTTGTAAAAATAACGATGTGGCTTACCCAATAGAAATAATGCAATTTATAAAACGTTATGTTTTTGCAGAACAGAAATTCACAAAGCTAACAGGTGAAGTGTGTTCCCAAAATATTTGACTAATGTAATATTTTAATGTACTTGTTTGTTTTTCCCCACTCACTGAAAAGCTGCATTATAATAATTGCAGGTACTTTAGTTTTGAAGAACAATATACAGTAGATATCTGTCCTCAGGGCCATGGCGTAAAGACACCACCCGAACTGCCATGAACAATGGACCGAAAACCGAGGCAACAACAAGGTGCAAATGAAAAATAAAAGATGACATAGTGACTGGAGAAATGTGGTCTGTGAAACACATGACACCTGAGATATAATATTACACAGCCAACTGCTGCCTGATCACTCAAGAGGGAACCAATCAAACAATCAATAAGAAACGGTAAGAGATAACACCACACGCATGGCGTGTTTCAAAAACTCATCTGAACCAGTTTCTGTCTCCCTCATAGGCATGAAATGTCTGCACTCTCTCTGTCTGTTAAGCAGATAAGTATCCCCTCTCACCCTAGACTCCGTGTACTCCTTCATATAGATGCTAAAAGGAGCAGCCGATATTTTAATCATAAAATTGGATCTGTTAATAGGGACCACTAACTACAATTTTAGACGTTAAAAGAAGGGAGGGTGAAGGACCCAGAATTATCAATGCAAGACGTAAAAATGTTTCTAAATAAACAATTGTTTCTGAGTTTCTAATTCCTGTAGTAATAGCGACGCCTTGACTAAGTCGCTAAGGCTTTCGAGAAAATTCAAGTAATCACAACTGCCTTAGAAATTCAACAAACTGGTGCCTGTTACCAGATACATACGGCGGTCACTGGGGGTCTTTTGATGCCACCTTGTGGATGAAGAGAAACACACACACACACACACACACACACACACACACACACACACACACACACACACACACACACAAAAATGATTTCTCGAACAGAACCTCCATATTAATGTTATTTACAAAGTACGTGAGAAGTACAGCGGTTTACTGTATTATACATATATATATAATACAGTAAACTATATACAGTATATGGTGCATATATAATGTTCTCAACTTTTATTTACGGACTTCCTGTCGAATTGGGAAATACAACGTATTGTAAAATATATGCTTAAAGCAGGAGTTCTTAAGCCTTTTAATCTGACGTTCAAAATAACAAATTTGCTGGGACTCAAGAGGAGGATTACCGCAATGACAGCAGACACACGTTTCCGACCCCATGGCGTAAGAAACAGTGGCATAGAGCTTAATAATTTTACTACATATTACATTTTAGCATTCAGTAATTAGATTCACAATGAATACTTTAATTCTTGGACGCAAGTTTCTTTGTCCCCAACTGGACGGGAGTGATGCGTAATTGAGGTGGCAGCGCCCTCTGCTGGTAATAAATGTCTCTACCGTCTATTCGTACAATCCAACGTGCCTGTTATTTACTCCTCAAACCAGTCTGAAATACGTACTGCAGAATTGCACCTTAATACAGTGGTTTACAGCCTTTTTTTACTTTCAGAACCCTGGCGACAATTTGAAAGAGGGTTATTACCACCTAATTCAAACCAGACTAGTATTATCATCAGTGAAATTTGTCCTTTGGAGCAGGGGCGGAGGGGGTTGGTGCCTAGGACAAATTTCTCCAAGGGGGGTGCGACGTGTCCCCTTTTGGGATCCACACTGCCTTATAGCCATTAGGAAACTGTGCTGGTTTTTATTGGTTTTAATTATGCTTAAATTAGGGCTTTTTTAGATTACAGAACGTCTTAATCTCCTGTTAACAGAATTTTGAGCTTTGCCTGCGAAGGACTGGCATCCCAGCTAGAGTGTACCCAAGCGTTCTTCCCGGTACTGCCTAGGATAGACAATACCCATGGTGTGAATTAGTTAGTGTAACTCTCCAATCTGAGTCAGACTAAGGTGTGTTCATTCAAGCGAGTTTTTCACAAGTACAATTCCGAAATAAAATAGAGCTATCCTGTATATGAGCTCAGTATGGATCCTGACCAAGCTCTGCAACTACTGTTGGTGATGCCAAGCTCTGCTATATGAAAGAACATGCACCGGAAAAGAGCAGAGGTATAACAAAGTCAGGTAACCGGTGCCCAACAGCCATCAAATATACAACGGATGCCACGCCGCGACTGGTTGGTGGAGTGACGTCAGAATAGATACCCACCTTATTTGGAGCCTGTACATCTTCTAGGATTTCCAGGGGGTTTGAGATGGTAAGCCCATCCAGAGGAGCACGCACCTCCCCAAGGATCCCATGTCGGGAGTATTTGTCAAAGTCTTTGACCTACCCAGGACATTACTAATTTGATTTATTCACTTGTCAGTATGTTTTATGTGACTCTACCTTAAGTGTTGACATCATAAAGAAGCCTAGTAATTCTTGCAAGAACTTCAAACCATGTAGGAGGGCCATAATGTTTTACAGATACATCCATGTTAGAAAATGATCATTTTCAAGGGGGAAGGAGCCGTGCGTGATACCTCCACCCAGTTAATCAGTCCTAACAGAGCAGTGCATCATACCTCCACCCAGTTAATCAGTTCTAATAGAGTAGTGCGTCATACCTCCAGCCTGACAGTAATTCAAGGCACCTCATCTTCAGTCAGAGAACAGGAGAACTCGTGTCCGAAGGTAAGGCAGGTGCATGCCTTAACAAGGCGTGACTGCCACTCGTGTAGCACGCAGCACTGGGCTACCGTCCCAGCGCAGCTCACCGGTGGTCCCACCCACAGCAGCCGCACCACCACGAAGGGGTTCACGCTGCGGCTGAAGTCACGCACGCGCAGTCCCTGGGGTTGCAGTACCATCAGTTGGGACCACTGCTGGTCGTAGAACAGGGAGAAGCGGAGGGAGCCGTCGATGTGCTCCACCTCCTGGGGGTCCTCCGTCAGCCCCTCTGAATCTGACAGCGAGGACCTAGAGGACAGGCAGTAGCTCATCCCGTGGGGCCCCTTCTGCAGCCACCCAGCCTCGGAAACGAAGTCCTCATTGTGTAGCTTTTGGTGGAACAGACAGCAGCGGTTGCTGTATTTTACGTGCAAAATGAAACTTCAAATGAGAAAACCTGGAGTATCACACAGATTCCTGCAGACAATAATTTCATTTTATTAAGATTATCATTAACCATCAGGCCTTAAGATCACCTGGGTGCCAGACATCACATGCTGCCATCCTCACAGCCGAACCTTTAAAGCTTTAAATGTTTTTCTTCACAGTTTGCTTTGCTGCAAGTGTAAATTTACAGTTCCATAGTGAAGATCACATGACACTGTTGGCTCAGTGCAAGGCTGGAGGCTCCACCCCCTGAACCCCAGCCCATGCCTGAACCCATTCAAATAGAACAGACTAGTGTGGTGCTTGCCCCTACTCTCTTGTCTCGTGTATTTCTGTATTTTCACCCACAGAGACGTGATTGGCCAGAGAAATTTTGCTATGGTTATGGAGGCAGGTCACTATTTGCGGCTGACGAACAATGAGGTAACCCAGAACTGTAAGTCGTAGAGAATCATAGAGGTCATTGTAACCTTGAATTTAGGCTCATGGATTTCTCTGCCAAGGAACTCCATCTTTGCAGATTGATCATCTAAGCCTATCGAGGAGTTTACTGAAACAGAGAAGAAAAGGCACAAGTGCAGAGGGCTGATTTAGCATGAAGTGTAAAGACCAGGTGGTGATAAGGAGGATCTACAAAAGATCAAACTTAAATGGCCATACCACCTATCATCATAAGTAAACAGTGATTATATTCATAATATATTACCCACCATACTCTAATGAAGCCCTGAAATCACAGAACAGCAATGGTACTTTGTCTCATATTTTGCTATACATTGAGTGCTGTTAATAAGATTCATGTCATATGTTTTCATATGTGTCACATAACAATGCAGAACCTACCAAATGATTGCTGTTGCCATGTCCATATGCAGTAACGGTGCAACTGCCGCACTAAGATGCCGACAGCCAGCAGGAGGAAGATGACGGAAAGGCCCAGGATGCTGTACGTCACCTCATTGGGGAAGAGCAGGTTTATGATGGACAGCAGTACCACGATGGGAAAGTTCATGTCTTCCTAGGGTGCAGGAGCCTGTGGGGAGCCTACTGGCTTACTGCCAAAGTTCATATCATTAACATCAGCCTTAGATAGCTTCCAGCAGCCAGCAGATGGGGTAGCAGTTAAACAGCAGGATTTGTCACTACAACTAATACTGTGTTCTAGTCTTGTTTGTCATGATCCCTAGCACGGTACTTAAAAAAAGATGTTTCACAATAGGGAAGCTGTGACATAAAAATTACCATTGGACAAAGATATGCACAGCAAGTGGGCAACATGACCATATACCATAAGCCAGAATCAGGTGATCTAACTGGCTGCATGTTTAGTAACCACGAGCATTTTCAGAAACCTGCTTCCATAGTCCACAACCGTCTCAGTCAGGACCAGGTGTGGTAGTAAAATTATGACGTGTCCTTTGTCCCCACATAATAATTTCAAATAAAACGTAACAAAAGTTTCTTTTTATTATATAATATTTGTAACATTTGTTACAGTCCCATTCTCGCAAACAAGAACTCACTTTACTTTTCTGTCACACCCGAGAATAAGTGATAATTTAATGAACTGAAATTCCTAAACCGGAATATAACGAGATATTATCCAAAATGCACCTCTTTTTTGGAGCTAGGTGTCTCTGTGCTGTGATGAGTTGGTGTAGTCCCAATAAAGTAATATCTGTCTATACCAGGAAAAACTCGTTTAGCGGTCCTGCTTAAACTCAAGTGGCATCTGCAGTTACACGTATTACCGATGATAAAAACTCTGGGAACGATTCATATTATAAAGACGCATTTTTAGTAGCCTACTCGCTATTTGCAAAGACTCCACCACCTGCGGCTTATCGGTGAGCTATACCCAAACGTACTCGTAATTGATTAAAGTACAAAGAAAAATGTTTGAATTGTTGTCAGTCAATTAAAAAATCATGCGAATGAGCAAAGCACACATCTTTAAACCGAAAATACATAACTTTCATTTACTTTGAGGAGACGCGGGAGTGGCATTGTGGTACAACTGAATTATAACAGTGCTCTAACTTTGAAGCTGTCTTCTACATTGTGGCGCATGCATGCAGGAAAGGACTCTACATTGTGGCATATGCAGGAAAGGACCCTACATTGTGGTGCATGCATGCAGGAAAGGATTCACTCACTTTTGTGACAACACAAGCTTTTATTGCAGTAGTTATTATGCTATAGTACTAATCCTGGCGCTTAATGCATTCATTTCTGATCATTTATTCAAAGAAATATGCAGTATTGCACATACATGGTTTTCATTCCAGGAGTTAAAAATGAAACGTTGACTTTAGGTTCTTTGTGGGTTCAGAACAGTCTCCTGTGATGTTGATGGGTCATTGCCTGTTGTTCCGTTGTCCGTTGTTAGTGCGGAAGAGGTGTGGCGGTTACCTTTCACTCAAAGCTAACCGCTTTTTAACTCAATTTGTTTAGCATAAACTGGATATTGCCATATACGTCTCATTATTTATAGTATTTGATTAGCCGAACCAGCAGTACAGTCATCTGTGTAAACCTCAAATATGAATTTACAAGAAAAACTGCACGGCCTCCGTATAGGATATAAGGGTTGCAGTAATGAAGTTCGGACACGAGAGGGTAGTATATAGACGGAATTTTGCAGGTTATTAAACCCACATCTTACAGTCCATATGATGTGAGAATTTGACTTGTCTAGACGAGACGTTGGAGCATGATATTATCCACATGTCATCAAACCAGTCTGTCAGACATATGTCGAAATTCAATGTGTTGAATGTATTTATTTTATTTATTGTACTAAATTAGGTCCGAGTCCAAAGCATTGTACAGTCATGTATAAGGTTTTTAATGGAATATGGGGGGGGGGGTGTCACAAAACAATCACCCACCCCCACCTGTGAAAATACATTATTTTTTATCAAGACATAAAGAATTGGTGTCTAATTTATATAACTAAATATACATGAAACCTTTATAAATCACACTTGGTTTTTGCAATCCACAAAATGACACAAATTACTGGCCTGTTTGAAGTAATGGCTATTTTAGGATTTTATCAACAGAAAGTCTGAGGGAAAATGATTCTTTGGTTTCTCTTCCTTTGTCAATGCCCCTTCAGTTGTGGTAGCAGAGCACACTCTTCACAGACGGCATAACCTGGTAAGTCAGAAGAACAACACTGGGAATTCGGTCTCTCTCTGCCTTCCTTGTCATTTCCAGTTTCATGGCTCTTCTCCTGGCATCAATATTCTGCCTGTTCTCTCTTATGTCTGCTAGTCTCTCTCTGCGACCTCTGCCTTCTCGTACTCCTGTGGCATGAATGACATCCACGTCATAGCATCCAGGTGTCTCCTCAGGAAAGCATTGCATGAGGAGGTCATGTTTGTGTATCGGGGGGGTCAGGGGGCTGTCAGACCCACGCCTGCTGTCTCCATGACGATTGGAACTGTCTGTCATGTCATTTCCACTCTTCTTCGTTCCCTGTAGCACCACCAGGCCACTAAGCTCAAGAAAAATGCCTAACTTCATGTCTTCAAGACACTTAAGTTTTGTTCCCTCATAGTCCTTGCCTTGAATTATTCATCCTCAGATTATGTTCTGCAGACACAGGGCTTCGTCAGTGCCCAGTAAAATGTTTGATGTTGCTTTAGGGTGAATGACTTCACTTCACCCGGAAGTCACAGAGAAAGACCTTCTCCCTCTAGCAAGAAACATGACTGACATAGTAACGGGTCCCCTCACTCATTTTCATTTCATCTCAGGCACAACTTATTTGAACGAGTCAGACTGCCCATCCTGCCTAGTGGATGTGTATGTATGGGGGGGTGGGGTGGTGGTTACCAGAACATCAAACAGCCGCCAGACTTCCTCCCACCCCTCGATTTTCTTTATTGACTATCTGTCCACCTAAGTTCTTGTCATTAGAGACAGGCTCCAGCCTGGCACAAATGTACGTGATAACGTCTGAGTCCTCCCGTATTCTGTAAAAACACCTTAGGAAGGACACTGTCCTTAATTAAATTGCTAGCATTCATAGATCCTCAGTATAGTCTTTATGCAATAACTTTTGGGGCATTTGCAGGCCCAAATGTGGTCCGTTGAGGTCCCCGGGCCCCATGTATAAACATGGACACTTACAGTCACTTATTGCATCTATCAAGAATCGACATGGACACCGTGCCCCAAGTCAACTATGCTTAGTAACAGCTTTCTTTGGGAGTCTTGGGTTGTGTAGTCTGAGGCCTTGTGAGCCCCCTGGGTGCTGACCTGGTCCATAATCCAGTCTTGGGCATTTATCCAGGTGGTCATATAGGATTGTGGCTGGTACCTGTTAAGTTACATTGAGTTATGTTGACGTTTTCTCCTTCTTGACATCGATTCCATTTTACTTCTCTGTCTTGTTTATTTACAAATCATTTCTTGTCCTCTATTGAGTGTCGTTTGTGATGAGCCAAGGGTACCAAGTGTGGGACTGTGTATTGAGTGGTTGTGAAACATGTAACGTGTTAGCACTTCACAGCAGAAGAGGACCCCCCAGTTGGGTTATTATCAACCCTTTAGTACAGTAATTAAACAGCCATTATCTAACTTCAAAAACTTAAGTGGAGACCATGGGAAATAAAATGTGGAAATGCAAATCTGAGTTATTCAGCCTGCAACAGTCTACACTTAAATCTTGCTCCCACCGTCCAAGCAAAATCATCATCCAAATGGATTTTCTTTCCCCAGATTCAACCCATCAGAATTAGCCAATTGGAATTCAGGTCAGACAGCATATACCAATTTGAAAACAGAGGGAAGCACTTATAGGGCCACACTGTCTCAGTATCTGTGATACTGACAACCACCGGCATAAACTGGCCTTTTTAGGACCCAGGAGCCATCCATAAAGGAGCCAAGTGTTCTACATCTCCCCCGTCTCATTAATGATATTCAGTGGGGGATCCAAAATGCAACTCTATATTTCCTGACTAATCAGAACACAGTTATAATCTGTAATTAAGTGTTCCAATCTAGTGTTAAAAGGTAGTGTAAGAGATGGAAAGAAAAAATCATTTCCATCCTCTTACAGGGATGAACGGAGAAAACTTTTCATGCAATAATAATAGGTTATTTTATTTATTTAGCACCTTTCAAGGCCCCAAAGACACATGCAGTAAATCATGGAGAGACAGAAAATAGAGAACATAACTAAGTACTAACAATAATAAACCTGGAAACATAGTCTAGTAAATAAAAAGTTTACGATAACTAGAAAAAAATTAAGTAAAATTCCCCCTTGACTCCATTTTGGCTTTCCTTACATAGCCATGTATACTTTTTGAGCCTTTCCCTTCTTTTCAGAAATTTGCCACAGCGTAGGCGAGCATAGTTATTCTCCAAGATGTCCATCTGCACTAGCGAGGTAATTAAATTCCCACAGAGAATCAACGCACTAAAAGCTTTCATCCGCCACTATGCTTACATTTTTACTTGCTTTTAGTGGAAGCTGACATCATTTGAGATCTTTTGGCTACAAATAAATGACCTGTAGTCTGCTAATCTGATTGACTGAATTACTTTCAATTAAACTACACAATCAAGTTAGGCTAATTATTTTGCACTAATGAGACTGGAGAGTAAAATAGATTGTTGTTTTCATATATCATTTAGTTCATACTGCTTTTTTTCTGTGGTGGTGATGTAACTCTCATCTGCTCTGTAAAGGTAGAAAGAGACAAGCATGCATTTTTAACCCATTACAACACAAGACATAAAACTGTTGTTTTTAAGTGAAAGTCATGATGAAATTTCCCTACAACAACCTGTTTCTAAATCTCCAGTGACTGGTCCCAGTGAAAACTGAAGACCACAGTACTTCACCACTTCTCGTAACCGTCATCCTGATCATGCGTCTGTTAATCTCTTCTCACAGCTCTTCACCTATCCACCTCTTAGCCTGGACCCAATATGCCCCATATGAAGAACCACTGTGAACTCCCAGATGTTTACAGTTACCACACAAAGCAAGAGTGACAATATGGGCAGCTTCTTCACCATAACATCTAAAAACTCAATCAATTTCTCTCAAGCCTGTCTATATCTACATTATAGTCTAGTTTCTGGTCATCTACAACTCAACACTGGCTAGCTTTCTTGAACACAAACTTTATATAAATACATAACCTATATAACTTCTTCATATAGGTTACATGTGAAAGCGTTGATGAAGAAGTTCTATAAAGAATAAAGTGACAATTATTGTTAAATGTACATAAACATTTTATTTATTTAGCAGACACTTGTCCAAAGTGATGTACAGCAGTTAAGGAGCTACCAAAGGTACAAGTCCACCTTAGCTGACCATCCAGGTTAGAAGTGGATTAAGAGATATACTGTACAACATATTTTGTTATTTACAATCCAAAACACAAAGTCCTAGTAGATTAATGCAAAAAAGCTTTGAGATAAGAGCTTTAACAAGGAGAAGTCAGTGATAGAAGAGGGCATCTCTTGAAGGTTGATGGGGACTTTGATGACTGGTGTTTGTTACTGGTGGCTGTCACTTTAGTCCCATCCAGGGCGCAGACATGTGAATGGACAGTAAAAGTATGACTAGTTGTTTAAACAAAGGGATTATTGGCTTCCCACTGGTGTTATGGTCTAACAGGAGAGACCATCAGCCTAAGGAGTGCACCTTCCCCTATACAGAATGTCACACACCAGGTCTTCCTGTGAAGCAAGTCAGAAGACCCCTGTGGCAGCCAAAGACTTTAGGGGACAGTTTGGGCTATCAAATGTCAGGCCAGTTCTCCAGTGGTAAGTCTGCTAGGAAAGGCCGCTCTTACTCAGCAGCAAGGGCACTAAAGTGATAATCTCATAGAAAGTTACATGACATCTTGTTTTATTGTTCAATAGCTTTGCATTAGGGCCAGTACAATCAAAGCAGCCTAATACTTTCTCTGGTGAACTTAGTCATATACATGATCACTAGGGCAGTGCCTCTCCTGCATAATGCAGAAATGTCCCATGATCCTTCTCTGTCAGTCCACCAATCACGGCCAGCACAGATGAGATGCTTTCTTCAGCACTCAAGGCAGCCTGAAAGTACAGCACAGAACAGAGACATACATGGGCATCTTAGCAAAGAACTGCCTAACTGCAGACATAATAACCGGCCTGGTTTACAGGGAGAGAAGCGTGCCAAGATGCCATTCACATTAAAAGCTAGATCTCCATAAGGAGATGGTGATGATCGGGCATAGACCATTTCACCAGGCAGAGAAACAGGAAAATGCAAGCGGACACCGGTGTTAATGGACACCAAAAAGGTTCACTCTGCTGCCCAATTTCTGCTTCCAGAGATGGCACCTGCTTTATATCACTGTCAAACAAAAGGCCTTTTCTGGTAATACGAAGTACATCAAATCATCCAGTATACACAGTGCATTTTTTAAAAGATTTTTTTCCTGCCTGTTCTAAATCCCTATTTTAATATCAGTGTGTGGGTGTTTGTAAAGAGGCTTAATCTGAGTATAATGTAGACATTTCTTTTATTCTCCCGTGAGTTGTATTTGGGTAAAGAATTAATAATTTATGCTATACTATTTTTAAAGTTAAAGGAGAGAACATAAACTACCTTCCTGTTGGAGCTGCAGACCTCCCATTCTACTGCAGAAAACCAATGGCTTCCCTGGACTAAATGTAGGCATTTACACACGGGTAGGGACTCTACCTCAGGGCCTCCCATGTCCTTGCAGACCCAACCTGGGTGCAGCGCCGTCTGCCTCGAGGTCCACCGCCAAGCACCGGGTCACCATGGTCAATGCTGCCTACACGACATACGTGACCTACCATCAGGTCTTATCATTTAATTTTCTCTATTAACAAGGGGTCTTCATTGGATGTATGGCTCATCATTCATGATGATGAAATCTGAAGATGCTCCTCAAGGACACGTGGGTGTAAGACAGACCCCCCAAGGCTTAGTTTGGATTTTAATCTAATCTCACCATTAATTCATGTAACTCCCATATTATTGAAAATGGTGACTAATGTTCTCCTCTGAATGGGCCCCATCAGCTGATTAAATAATATGACGGGGAGGCGATTCTGATGCAGGAACAGGTTGAATCTGCTGTGACATTTCGGTTGACTAATGGGAGTCGATTTGGTAAATATCACGGCGTTATCCTCAAACACCTGAGATGTGCTGCAACTGGCTGGCTTGGGACCCACCTTGGAGGTCCTGTATGGGTACCATTTAAAGGCATTGCTGAAGTCACCCTAGTTCAGCTTGATAGAGCCCAGAAGCGAGGTCATGTTGATGACCCCAGCCCTGTGTACACCCATCCCTGTCCTCTTTGCAGCTGCCGCTTCAACAAGTGCAACATTGCCTATAAAATACAAAGATATTGGTTAATCAGCCACAATACTCAATGCTCTTACCTTTAGAATACAGGATAAGTAGCCTTTTTATTTGTATTTATGCCTTGTGCAATACTTCAAAAATTATAATGGATATAGAACCTTAATACCATTACTCATATCTAAAGACATGTAAAATATCCCAGATTTGGTTATTTGTCATCTGCAGTGAGTAAAGTGCTATTATTTTGTTTTATATAAATTAATATGTACTGATGCAATTCAGCTTTCACTCTATATTCAAGTATACAACAGAAGGACCCCACAGAGGACTTATGGCAGAAACCCTGAGGTTACAAATCCAGATCCTTAACCATCACTCCACCTTCTGGGCGAGGTGCTGCCCTACAATCTTGCCAGATGAGTTCAACAAATAACATTTATTTTGGTAAGCATCAGGGGGACCACAGCATTGATGTGGAAATTCTCCATCATTTGTTCGGCAGTCACTGTGTCCAAGTTAGCCACCACTTTAATCCCAGCATTGTTGATGTGACAGTTCAGGCCATCCTCCCCCACCAGGGCCTCCACCTTCTCGGCAGCTCGGTCTAAGCTGTCCTGATTTACCACGTCTGCACAAGGAAGTGCTCTTCAGTTTCAGAAGACACCTTTTCACTAACCCAACGACACCATTAACTAAAAAATCATTAGACAAAACTAGCATTTTTCTAAAAAAAAAACAAAAAAAAAAACACATTTATAGTACATTTATTAATTTAGCAGACACTTTTATCCAAAGTTGTGGACAGCAAGGCAGATTCTACACAGCATACAGCAGTCAATGAGCTATCTAAAGTACAAGGGAAGCTAGCCTGAGCTTTCAAAGAGGGATCAGACGCAGAAAAGGGGCAAACTAGCAAAATAATATCAATAATTAATGAGGCACATCTATGATGATAATAATAATATGAAGAAGAAAACAAGACGTGAGCTTACCCAGTGTTATAATATTGATTATACGGGGATATTTTTCTGCCACATTCAGTAATTCCTATAAAGAAAATACACAATCAGTGGCCAGTTTATTATTTATACCTGCTAGTTAATTTGAACAGCCCACTCGTCCAAAATGGTGAATCATGCGGCTGCAACGAAATATAGACAGCATGCAGATAGTAGAGAGGTTCAGGAGCAAGGTGATTGTGGTCTGACGGGTGGTGTCAGACGTCATGGATCTCAGAAACACCCACAGCACTGGGTTTGTCACACACTACAGTGTCTAGACTTTATAAGAGAATGGTGCAAAAGCATCCAGTCAGTAACATGCAGTTCTGTGGGCAAAAACACCATGTTAATGAGAGGACAGATCGAAGTGAGTGGCCAGACTCATTAAAGCTAACTGGAAAGGCACAAGGGCAAAAATAACCAGACAACAATGGTGTTCATAATGGTTTTGTGGAATACAATGCTGATTTACCCTTCATGCAGTTCAGAAGACAAAACTGGGCCCTACCTGGTACTTGCATAACACTTAATAGTAATTGGGACACAATTTGAGAGTTACCCATACAGACCTCTTTCATTTAACCATGATTTAGTCACAGGATGCCCTACCACATGTGACATCAGCCATGACAGGGAAACTCACTAAACACAATGCAAACAAAACAACAACACCAGTTTTATGTAGAAGTTGAAGACAACTGCAAGCATAGATAGGCATGCTTACATACCAGTAAACTACTGGCTATTACTTCAAAAAATTAAGCGCAGACCAAGGGAAATAAAACATATAAATGCAAATCTGAGTTTATTCAGCCTGTAAGAGTCTACACTTAACGCTTGCTCCCAAGGTCCTAGGTCATAGCTCGGGTGATGGGAGAGAAACTTGAAAAGAAACCGAATATTAAGTACGGAGGGTAGTCGGGATGGGTCTCAGTAATAAATATATATAGGTATGCCCACAACGAATTGATATTACATTTTGTATTCTGTTTTGGATTGCGTTAATTTTTAAATTTATGGTGTTTTTGGACTTATTTTCAGGAAATTGTGTTTTGTGGTTCAGGGTTTATAATCCTGCTGAAACACCTATTTCAGTGATAAAGATGAAACTGATCATTTACCAGTGAACATAGTTTCTTCAAAGTGAAGTATCTCGGTTGCCTGGTATTCTGACATAACAGAATAATATAGCCAGCAGAATTGGGTAAGGTAAAGACAGAGTTAGATTGTAGTATGACAGACTTGAAACTGACCTCCAGCCAGTAGAATATTTTTTCCAAGGCAGGGCTGGGAGGGTGGTAGCGTGTGATTGTGGGCAGTATAGGGCACAAGGATGAGGTACTTGGATGTTTTAAGATCTTTTTCATTAATATTTTAGCAATAGGATAATGTGAATGAGAATGACAGTCAAATCGACTGTATTTGTATTGGGTTTATCGAATCAAAACGAAAGCTAGCAGCCTTTTGCAGGTAACTGTATAAAGTGAAAATTAAGTGCATGACACGCAATTATTTTGTTATTTGATAGTTTCAGGTTATGATTTTGGCAGCAGCTTTTTCACTATGGTTGTTAGGAGCAATGGAACGTTGACCCAGTACAGCTCATAATTAACGATAAACAGTGTTTTATAGCTGGACTGTTTGCATTATTATTTGTATATATAATTTTGTATTATTCTTGTACATGATGTTCATCCTTGGATCTAGAAATCCTGGGCCCCCTGAAAGGGTATTGCCCCCAATTATATACAAATGTGCGATATATATTGTAGAGACCCCTCCAGATGTGGGCCCCAGAATCATCACCAGATTTCAGACATTTTTTACTGTGTGTGCGTGTGTATTTACTATAGGCAACACAGTAGCTTAATGGATATCAGTAGCCTGATGCAGATAGACTGACACCTCAGGTTGTAAGTTATTGTTAAATTTGTTTAAAACTTGTGTTCTAGTGTTCTGGTTAATTTCAGTAATGAATATTCTACAGGGCTGATAATCTGTCTCTAATAAATAGTAAATAAGATAATCGAAATCACTCGCCCTAGTAAAAATTTAAAAACATATCAGGTACTGGTAGTGAAATAAAACTGTACAGAAACTCCCATGTACATCTAATGAAACCGAGTGAAATTTGATTCAGAGGTGTGAATTTTGTAACTTCTCACACATGCGAAGACAGACTCTTGACATGTGTTCTGAGAATTGATCAGGCAACACTGATTTTGTTTATTGCCTGATGTCACTGACTCACACGTGTGGTGAATAGCTTGGACGTGTGTGTGTGTGTGTGGGGGGGTGCCCAAGCTTTACTCCAAATGATTATTACTGAGCTATTGTTTAAGGTGTAATGTTCGCTCCTAGTCTCCCACCAGGACCTCTTCCATCCCACCTGCAGACTGCTGCACTGCTGCAACTCTGTTGCTATGGTGACTCCACCACCAGTTCCTTATCAGTCCAGTGCACCACGTCTTGCAGTGTCGGCTGACAGTGGGTCTGTGCCAAGAGGAGGGTTTCCCAATGCCATGTGACCCAACAAATAAGTCAGCCCGAGGCATAGAAATCTGACAGCTTGCCAGTGTGAACAAGTCTAAGAGCAGGAGAATTAATTTTACTATCTATTCTTAATGTTAAAGCCTGACAGGTAATAAAACTATTTCCTTAATGGCTGAAGTATGTGGTTGCTGTTTTTTGTAATCCGTTAGTAACAAAAAAACAATAAGGCCTGAACAGGATGTGCAGCTAATCCAAATACCTACAGCTTTTTTAAAGATATTTACGCTCCAGAGTCTTTGTATGAGTAATGTTTATTAAAAGAGTGTTTCACTACTGACAGTAATTTGATGGGCTGCATTTTCAGCTCTAGACAGAAAATAACTGTGAACAAATAAAAAATGAGCACAGGCTTGACGGTAAGTATAAATAGAAAACTGGTGCATTTCGGTTAAAGCATTAAATGAGCCTTTGAGTGCACATGGATGTGCTTTAATCATCCACTCTGAAAGAGGGTCATCGGTCATATCTCCTGGCAGTTGGTTGTTTTGAAGCAGTTGGATGTATTTGCTCTGTGGAGTTATACTGGCAAGGCCAGATGTCTCTGTTTTAATTGCCAGGTCTTTGAACACGATGAACTTACAAATGCCTGCACCTCTTTCAAACAGAGGCTCTTTAATATTCCATCTGACCTTCACCTAATTCAATGAGGGATTCGTGGTGTGAGTGATTTCAGACTGTGCTGATGGCTCTCATGATGTGAATGTAACTGATTTGATTGCGGTCTGTTATTATGGTATTCTGAACCCCAAGTGACATGATACCGCCTCATTGAGATGGAGCTTGTGGAACGTGGATGAATCAGAGGCGTTTTTCACTCTGTGAGCCTGTGCTTGGCACTGCTGCATAATGAGGCTTTAATTGTGTGTGGTTTGTGTATATAAGAGCATCACTGGTGGTAGTCTTTAAGTGCAGGCTTTGGTTTTTACTGAGAAGGGAAGCAGAGGGTCAGGGTGGCCACCGCAAGATAACTGACAGATTTCGCTTCTCATAGGGCTCCTCATAGGGCTCCTCATAGACCTCAGCCCATTTGAGCTCATCTTTGCTCGGCCACCTTCCTAGCCGGCTGGTTGTAGCGGCTGCACGTGGACCATCCAGGACCATCTCAGTAGGAGCTTCCATGTAATCTTATTCATGATACCATACCAGCTTCGTGAGATCTACTTCACTACTGTTGTCATTCTTTTACATGTGCTGGAGCAGACCAATGAAATGCAGTGGGAATGTCCAGAAAGCAGGTTATCTAATCCCAAAAGGCTTGAGTGGGTCTGTTGACACATCGCTGAGAAGTTTAATGTAAGATAGGTGCTTTTGATTGGCTCCATTTTCACGTCTTTTTTTTTTAAGATTGATTACCTCCCAGTTTGGGGTGATTGGCAGTTTAATCTGATGATCTGGAAGTTCTAATGTGTTTGAGGACAGGTGGCAGAGGCTACCATTGATCTGGACCTAATTTGAGAGGTGCCTGATCTGAGCATGTTTCAGCCACCAGCCAATAATGGATTTGTGACGTTTACATGGATTGAGTAAAATTAAACACAGACACCTCCTTCGGAGCAGGCATGGGGACAGAGTGTTTCCTACATAGCCTTTCAGATGAGTAAGTGATGTGAGATAAATGAGAAACTGTGGAAATGTCTGCGGCTATGGGAAGGCTATCATATCTTGGATGCCTTTTCATCCTGAATCTTGTGTTTTATCTTGACTCTTAAGCAGTGCTATGGATGTTTGGAGCACACAGCTCAAAAGTAGCACCCTTTCCTCCGGGATGCCCTGGGTAGCCAAGACTGGGGCTTTATGGGACATTTACCTAAGGGGAAGTAATAGTTAAAAGGAATAAATAAATGACCTGCTAGGTTTGGAATTTAGCTTACCTCACATTCCCCTGTGGCATCAAGTCAGAGAGAAAGTAGAGGAAGTAGCACCTTTAAGCTCACGGACACTGTCTACAGCGGCACTCCCTGGATGATCCCTGCAAATAACCAGTGGAGTGTATTACATAGCAAGTTTACTTGCTTAGCCAGCTTTCTTGATGCTTGGTTCCAAGTTTTTTACTTACAGTGAATCCTAGATCACAGTCATAGTGCCATTTACCCCTGATTGTGGCAGTTGGGGTCAGTCAACGCGGCTTAATCGAGTTAACTCTGGGCATGACAACTCGCATTGTAGTACACCTCACTGGTCTGTGGAGTCGCAGTCTCACAGATGTCTGCCTTCAAAGCAAAATCTAATTTCCTGAAGAGAAGGTGACCCAAGAGAAACATTATAAAATACAAACGGTTAAACGTATTGAACATCATTTGTTTGTGGCATTATTTGGATGGGTTCAACTACAGAAAGACAGTAGACAGTAAACTCAAGTTCATTCTTAATTCTGTCCTGATAGTAGTGGAGATTAGGTGTAATACGAGTGTCGACTTCGTCCCTTTGATAACGCAGATGCCTTTTCATCAGTAATTTGTATTTTCCTGTTCTTTGCCGTTTTTCAGTGCCCTGATAAATGTTTGGGATTGTGGTTGATAAGCAGAAATTTAGAGGTCAAAAGGCTAGCAATGGTATGTAGTGAGGTTATTTTCATGGCCTTTGATCACATGATAAAATGACATGTCTTCCTTGGTTTTCATATGTTTCTGATATGGCTGCAGTTCCTCACACATTATAGCTTAAAATGTCACTGAAAGTTTTAATGGCCTATTTATCTAAGTATTCCCAACTTTTGTATTCTGCAACTGAGATATGCAGAGATGTGTGACAGAACAAAATATCAGTCACTTACTGCATCTTTCTTTCATATTTTCAGTCAGTCTCGTGCATGAATTATGTAATTTCCTCAGTTCTTATTTCTCACTAAATGTATAAGAGTCAGGTTATTCCGTCACCACAGAAGGTCAGAGACGTCTGAGAAGAGGTTATGTATGACATTTATTTGAAGTCTTAGGGGATGGTAATTACATATATCTGTCATATCATAGTCATATAATTGCTCAAAAATTTCTCTCAGAAATGTCTCGGCTAGCCTTGGCCTGTCTCTGTCTGTACTGGGCTGTCTCTGCTAGCCTTGGCCTGTCTCTGCCTGAATTGGTCTGTCTCTGTCTGTTCTGGCCTGTCTCTTCTAGCCTTGGCCTGTCTCTGCCTGTACTGGCCTGTCTCTGCTAGCCTTGGCCTGTCTCTGCCTGTACTGGCCTGTCTCTGCTAGCCTTGGCCTGTCTCTGTCTGTTCTGGCCTGTCTCTGCTAGCCTTGGCCTGTCTCTGTCTGTACTGGGCTGTCTCTGCTAGCCTTGGCCTGTCTCTGCCTGAATTGGTCTGTCTCTGTCTGTTCTGGCCTGTCTCTTCTAGCCTTGGCCTGTCTCTGCCTGTACTGGCCTGTCTCTGCTAGCCTTGGCCTGTCTCTTCTAGCTTTGGCCTGTCTCTGCCTGTACTGGCCTGTCTCTGCTAGCCTCGGCCTGTCTCTGCTTGTATTGGCCTGTCTCTGCTAGCCTTGGCCTGTCTCTGCCTGAATTGGCCTGTCTCTGCCTGAATTGGCCTGTTTCTGCCTGTATTGGCCTGTCTCTGTCTGCCTCAGCCTGTTTCTGCCTGTATTGGCCTGTCTCTGCTAGGCTTTGCCTGTCTCTACTTCTTGCTGTCATTTGCTCCTTTCTTCTTTTTCCTTATTTCTTGCTGACACCTTATCTTTCAGAATCTGATGCCGTCCCGCCCACTTGATGAAAGAGTTGGGGGGAAAAGCCTGGAACAATGAAGACAAGGTGTGTGGCAAGGCTGCCCGGCCATGCGATGCTATCTCTCTCTCCCCCTTTGTTTCTTAATTGTGTGGGTTGTGCTATGAAATGTTGAACGAAGATAGAGTCCTATTTATGTTTTGGCAGCAGAAAGACCCTGTAGTGTTTCCCATCTGTGAAAGCTTCTTCTCTCTGCATCTCACCTTCGCTGCAATTGGAAAGCTCTCCTAAGGCCAGTTTGCATTTCATGGGTTAACAGTACCATGCAGTTGCACGGACAAAACGACGCAGTTTTGACATAACTGTGACTCGAGGCAACCATGCTCAGACCAAAATTTCTGTCTGTACAGTCAGGTAGTCCACTACATGTGCACTAGGATCAATGTTGCCCGTACACAGGTTTCATTACACAGATGCACATGTGTGTATCATGCGATATGGAAGCATGAACACCAACATATATCTTTGACTCACCAACAAACGTATATGGAACAGGAGAAGTCCTCCCAGACTCCAAGCGATTAACACGTTAACAGCCTGTCTTGTAGGGTACATAATGCTGTGTCTCCTGGCCTCCTGAGAGAAGTGTAAATGATTGTTTAAGACACTTGTCACCAGGAAATAGTGGTTGGCTTCTTTGACAATCTAACGCTTAAAAGTTTTACCATCACTCCTTGACTGACACCAAAACTATGAATTAATCTGGAAATTTGATGTATTTCGGTCACACCTTCAGAGGAAAGCTGCGATCGACCTGTAAGATTGCCATCAGACTGTAGCCGTGTGTGAGCACACTTATTTTTTCATCTTTAAACACCGACGCAATTAACTTCCTGTCATGGACTTGCACTTCTGTATTTGAAAGTTTTTGCACACACTTCACAATTAAGGAGATTCCTGCTGAAACACAGGACAGCAGGGGACTATGACACTGACCTTTCTGCGCTGTTCACTAAAGTTTCTGTACAGAAGTCAGTGCAAGACATTGAGAAGGCTGCCCTGTCGTCAGATTCTGCTGAGGGCTGGATAGGAGATATTTGCAACCTGAGAGCCCAGAGGTCCTTTTGCTTTAATGGCTTTATTGATTGGTGCGTGACAAATCGTTATTGTGCCAGATCATCTAAATGCTCTCCTCCATGGTAATCAAAGATGCCCTTTTCCCATGGATGAGTGTGGTGCAGGAGCAGGCGTATGGATTGGAGCCATCAGCATTTGACTAGGAGGATCTAGAGGAGGCTTCTCTCTTTTTCTGGCTTTTCTTTTCCATCTGTCTCTTTCTGGTGCACCAGCATCAAACAGAGAGACCTTAAGCAGACACTCTCGGTTCCAGGTGCTTCCTGGAGTCACCTCCTCATGATGTATGAACACGGTACATGTTGTGTTTAACAGGGAGTTCCCCTAAACTGCTTGCTACCTCCATGGGGTTTCTTTCCGGTGTTTTCTCCACTTTCCTCAGAGATGGTAACGCTGCCCACCTCAAAAATGTAGACTCCCTCCCCCAGCCAAGTTGTAATCACAGTCTGTCACTGGGAGAAGCAAAACTCCCAAATTAATTGCATGTAAAGAGCTGCTTAAATGCTGTAATTAGTTACGAGTGCAATTAAATGGGGGCAGGTACAGCTTTTTGTCATGAAAGATGTATAGAAAAAAGAAAGCAAATTTTCTCTGACATCGGACTCAAGAGCTGTACAAGTACTGTACCCCCATGCATGTGTGACTACGCATTCTGTGGTACCTTCACCTTTGGTTTGAACGTTCAAGCTGTTTGCCGCTCTTGACAAATGTCTCTTTGGAGATAATTTGTGGCACGGTCACACTGGATTTGTATTAAACCTGTAAATCTTTCTGTATAACCCAAGCATAATGACATTGGAATATTATCAGACTTACAGGACGTGATCAGTTGATCATACCAAAAACACAGGGCATCTCACTGAGGCTGAAAAAAGGAAAATGGAGCATATGAAATATAGATCATCCCTGGCAGGAGGGGGAAAGAAAGCAAAGACTGATTAGTGTCGAACCATCGAGGTCTCGGGGGGGTTGGTAAGGTCGTGAATCCTTCTGATGTTCTCAGAAACTTCTAAAGATGCCTCTGCCTTTTGTCTGCTGGTGCTGGAGAGAATGTCAGCGGTAAAAGGATTTGGCGCCCGACACTTAGGGATGGTATTTATGTCTGCCTCCTTGGCAGGGACACTCCTGCCCAAGAATGTGTTCAGGAGGGGTTAAGCTGATGGGAACTCTGGCATTTCCTCGCCGGAGTTGTGTGGTCCCCTCTGTTACATTACTAAGGGGTAGATGTCAAGTGCCCTCAATAAGGTGGCATTCTTGATGACGTCCTCTCCCATACCACCATGCCACTCTATGCCCGTGCACGTTGGCACTGCCACGTTCAAATATGATGAATGTGGGAACTCACAAAGTTTCCTTTTTCCACGAGGGAAATCCTGCATACATACCAGGTAACCATTCAACACGTGTTATGCAGAAAAATGCTTTTATAGTTCATGGTGTGATGATGTCAGGTAATGGGAACATTCATGGACCAAAGCGGTCAGTGGTGTGTTGTGAATAAGCTACTGATATAACATAGAAAAATGCAGAGAATAAAATACTGTTTTGACTGACTATGCCAGTTATAGTCGGCTATAAGGACAATGTTCTTCTGTTGTACTGAAGAGCCCAGAGGCAAAAAAATAACATTGCTAGAGCACTTTTTGTTTTAATTTGTGGCAAATTGGGGCCCCAGAAGGGGAGAAAGTGAAGGATGAATGAGCTCATCTGTAACCGACCTTAAGACCCCAATTTTCGTGGTGCAAGTTTTACATGGTCCTGTTTTTTGTTATGGGATTTAGGTCTGCCAGGTTGTGCAGTGTCATATATTATCTATAAAAAGCTGTTCACCATCCTGATGCATCTCTCTGACAGGCAGAGGCGTAGTTGGACTTGAAAGTTAGTAGGGAAAAGCAATTGTAAAAAAAAAACAATTCTGTAGTATATCTACACTTAAATCTACACCTATATGGACAGGCATTCAGTGAAAAAAACAATATAATGAAACATATTTGTGTTAAAAATTAAATCTGGATTTAAAGATGTTTTTTGCATATGGACCAGCACGGTGTTTTGGCACAATGTAAAGATATTAGACTGTATACGGACCAGCACGGTGTTTTAGCACAATGTAAAGATATTAGACTGTATACGGACCAGCACGGTGTTTTGGCACAATGTAAAGATATTAGACTGTATAC
>JAACJT020000016.1:3436626-3472734 GCA_009936485.2 Gymnarchus niloticus | reverse complement strand
CGGTGTTTTGGCACAATGTAAAGATATTAGACTGTATACGGACCAGCACGGTGTTTTGGCACAATGTAAAGATATTAAACTGTATATGGACCAGCACGGTGTTTTAGCACAATGTGAACACCAGAGGTGAGGCTGTTGCTCCAGCCTCTTCCACACAAGCATGTCTCCCCCCTTCCCCATGGAAAAGCTGCCTCAGTTGTCTCCAGTGTCTTTGCAGTTCCAGCATTTTGAGCACCAGCCAGTCCCCCCTCCACTTGCATTGTCCTCCTGACCATCTGTGGCTTTTTCACCTGCTTCTCCTCCTGAGTCCAAGGAATTTTTATACCTAAATAAAACATAAGCTTCCAAAAAAGGTCATTAAGAGCTTAATGGTAATGTGACTCTCTGAGTTAGGTGTCTGTGCTCATGATGGAAAAGGCATAGGTTAAAATCCTACAGCTGCCACAAGTGGCCAAATCACCTTTTGGCCCTTGAGCAATTAAGGCCCTTAACCTCCAATAGCTACAGGGGTGTTTGATGCTAGCTGACCCTGAGCACAGACCCTCCACTCTCAACTTGGAGAGCAAGAGGGGAAAACACAAAAACTATGAATTTCCCCATGGGGATGTATCAAATGATTATTAACTACTTGACAATTTCCAAACATAAGAAAAATGTCACTGGGGGTTGCAACATCATTTTTATCGCTAGGGATCATGTTTGTCTGGATTACAGTGACCCTGACTAAATAAGCCATCACTAAAAACATGGGAACAGATGGATTAACCACAAGACTTACTTTATTGGTGGGCTCATTTACGGTTTCCTCAATCAGAGAGATCTGGGGCCCGTTCCAGAAAGTGAGTTTAACAAATCCCATAGTTAAACCAGAATTCTGGTTGGAGAAAACTGAAAGCCCAACTTTAGGATTTGTTGATTACCCCAATCTCCCCAAATCTCTCCCATCAGAATTCAGGTTTGACTGTATGATTTGTTAAGCCTGCTTTCTGGCCCCTGTTCTCTCAGAGCATATCTACATCTCAGCTTTTTCTTATTTGCTAAAGCTTTAGAGCAATTTGACCATCAACATTCTGTTGTTTCAGCTGCTGGGTTTGCCGTCATAAACCCCAGCCATTAAGAATGACCAGATTCAGCACTGCATGACCGAACTTCAACTTTCTGACTCTCTTTTGATGAATGTGGATGCAACTTCTCACGATGAAGCTTTGTTGTTAACCCATGTCTCTCCTGGTCTCTCCTTGGCCTCTCGTGTCTTAACTGCAAGCCATTGAATACATGTTATCCTCCTTTTAATAATAAATTCATCCTCCTAAGATGAGTAATCGTTACAATGACGTGCATGCTTGTGCTAAAATGTTATCTTGTTAAAATCGGCGTTTCAGTGCGATGGACATAGGGCTGGTTCTTCATGTGAGCTTGAGGCCATTTTTGTCAGTGACATCCAGCATTGACAAAGTGGTGACAAACTGGGCTGCTTCTTTTGCTGCGTAACATTTTGGTGTGACTGGTGACAAACCAGACAAAGTAATTCTTCAGTTCCGATGCACTGGATGTGCAACATGGAATATTGCCAGTCTTGTAGTTCTGTTAATATTTATTGAGTTGATGATTCTAAATTGGATGGGCAGGCTAATAGAATTAATACAGGAACACATTCTACATTAATTGCTTCTGTTTCCCACAGCCTTGAGCTCTGGTACCGCCTTCAGTTTATGTAACTTTGTAGAAAAAAATCAATGGAAAAAAAACATAGATAAGGTCTCCATCGTTGGCGGCCAGATGGATTTGGAAAGAAACATTTAAAAATAAATAAATGTTATTATTCCCTCAGAGTCAGTTTGTACCATTTGTCAAGTGAACAGCTAGACTGCAGCTTGCTCCATGAAAATACGCTTCAATTGGCGAAATCTTGTGTATTTAGCATCTTCACCATCCTTGACTTGGATGGTGGCCTGCTGGTGTTGACTTGGCCTGCCTGCTGGTGTAATGTTCTCAGTTTCTCTCTTGCTTGCAGTTCTGTTCTCTGCATGGTAAATGGGTGCACATTCAAACTTTAAAACAATGGGGAACTACTGTGCAGCATTGCAGGTGGAGTACAAGGCATTAGTTTGTGAATGATACAGTCATCATTAATTCTTCTTCTCATGATTTTCCCAAGCAAATTAATATAATCAATAAAAGAATGGCTGGTTATGAATGTAGAGCATGTCACTAAGCAACCAGCATGAGGCACATCTATCACATATGGAAGAGCCACATCTGGAAGAGCCATATCTATCACATCGGGAAGAGCCACATCTATCACATCTGGAAGATCCACATCTATCAGTACTGGTGCCATAAACCTGCAAATGCTTGGCTGGTATTTTCTGGACCCCGGGAGAAAACCTAAACCTGAAATATGGTAGGACTGCATATACAGTAACTACACTCCCATTTTACTGCACATAATGCTTTAGCCAGCATTTTTCAGTTAATTTCAGAGCACCATTCAAAGCAATATAAACAGAAGCAAATGAAAGATGACTGTGAAAACAATTGGGAAATGAAAACTAAGTAAATTACCATTTGATTTCTTAGTGGCAAGAGAGGATATTACTGGGCTAAAATAATGGAGAAGCAAGACGAAGATGAAGGTCAGACTGCAGTGATTAGTGCGAAACAAATGCTTTTGTTAATCTAAGGAGAGGCCCTCAAACAGGAAGGAATGTGTGTTGATCTACGTCTTCTCTTCAGTCAAATCAGCAGCACAGCTGTGACTGTTGACAAGTTGCAGTTAATTTTTGCATGCATGGGAATTTTTTCTGAGTTTCTGGTTAATTGTACATGTTTTGGAGGTCTGAGGCAGGGGAAACCTTACCTGCAAACCTCTGGGGCTTCCCACAACAGTAAAAATCACTTGGGTTAGCCACTGTCCATTTGCCCCACGTTTGAAGAGGCCAGCTGGACATGAAGAGTCCAGCATTTCATGACACTGAAAAACATGTAATATCAGTTATATGGAAATCTCTAGAATGACTTTTTGTCCCAAATCTCCCATGTCCTCTTGTTGTCATTCCCAGAGGTCATGGGATTTTTTTAGGTTCCAGTGATTTTATGTACTGATACAGAATCTCCCAGGGAGCAGAGCTGATTAGCATGTAATGGATAAAATGCTTTGTCAAATGCTGACACATAAAAAATTCTAACCTGTTAATTCCTTTGTGTGTGTGTCAAAGATTAAAGATAACATTGAAATATATAATTCCACATCTGCCTATTCACTTCAAAGTCGGTATTGGCTCTGTCTAACCACTCAGTGTGTTTTTTCTCCGTCCTTTCTAAAAGAAAGAAAAGATAAGACTTGATTTGCCCTTCACTTTCTCATTTCATCTTTTCAGGCGATCCGTATCCGTGGTTACGTGAAAACCTAAAACATTACCCTTGTCCACCAGGCATATCACTAGCTCGTTAGCTGACATTTGTCAGGTAAAGTCATCTATATTTAAATATTAAAAATAAAATATGCGGACCCTTTTGTTAACAATGAAATATTATGACATTCAGAGATTGGTCCCCATTTTAGTTAGACAAAACTTTGAAGTTTTCTGTTCTATCAATATGTTCCCACAGCTGTGAAAGCACAGCTTGTTTAATATTGTGGTTTCCAAGAATTCCCAGCAGGTGGAAATTCTAGGATCTGTGGACTTGCTGGAATTGGCAAGGTCAGGCCGGAACAAATTATTTTCATGACTGTGGCTTGTAGCCTGTAAAGCCCTACATAATTTTCCCTGCCCTTTCAATTCTGGCCTACTGAGTGTCGAAAGCTAGCCACCGTCAGCTTACTGTTGCTCCATGAAACGTGTACACAACACGGGCAGGCAAAATGGGCAAAGGTGGCATGTGATTGTGAACCTCTGGCTTAAATGAAAGAGAGAATAATTTGAAAACATCCAGCCATGTTCCATTAGCGCTTGTTCAATATAGGGCGTGGGTTCCAATCTGGGAAACTCTCTGAATGACTGGACAGTGATTCACACACACTGTTTGCAATTTAGAGAGACTAATCTATGTTATGACCGTGGATAGGTGTTTGGACGATGGATGGATGGATGGATGGATGGATGGATGGATGGCAATAATGTCTGTAGTGTAACACATATGCAGTATGCCACGCACACAACATACCCTCGTGATAATATCAGGATGGTCTTTTAGGTAGTTTTGGATTTTAAGTTTTTCAGTTCTTTTCCTTTAATCAACCTTCTTGTGGCACCAGAATCTTTCCAGTGTCTTCCCAGGGTCCATTTCTTTGTAAGTTGAGAACCCTGCACTAATTCACAGATCTTTGTTTACCCCCTTCCCACACTTGCCTTTCATCCTTTAACTGTCGGATCATCAGGGTCCCCTTGTGGCGAAACACATGAAGATGGCTCACACGTTGGATAGAGCCATTAAGACATCTGAAAATGAAACGGCAGCCACACTGAGAAGCCACAGCAGACACAGGGAACAGGGACAGCTGCAGGAAGCTCGTACGAATTAGCTGCCAGTGTTAATCACTTTCTAAAGACAAAGCCACTTCCTCAATGAGCCGTCTTGCATTTTACAGAAGACAGAAATTAATTTTTACCTAAGACAAAGGAGCCATTATGTCTGAGAAGAAAACAAATTAAGAATGAAATGTTTGTCCCGTGTTGTGTTAACCTAACTTTAAAGAGGTGAGTGAAAGGGTCTGATTTACCCTTCATAGGCTCAGGATAACGTAAAAATAATATTACTCATGGAACACTATGAAGCGAAAGTGAATTCAATTTACAATATATTAGAGGCAGCTTAATCCTTATTGAACATTTTTAAAATTTTCAGATAAAGACCTTGACAGTACTCATCTGGTTGACTTCACATGAAATGCTGACGTTAATGGTACTCTTATACATCCCTGCATTTAACTGATGTTCTGAGAAATTTATGTAATCAAAGAGCAATTAAGTTTCTGAGCTGATTATTTGGTCTGACAATGCCTTGCAACTCTGCGTAGAAATGAGTTCTAAACTCAGCCCATTTATTTTGTGGGGGGTATGCTTTATTACATGGGAGGTGATTTAGGAGGGAAGGTGTGCTGAAGTGGGGGGCTGGGGGGATTGTCCATCGCAAGGAGGCTGTGTCAGGTTACAGTCTCTCTTCTGTTCAATTCTTTTAGCCTCATTTCTTCATTTATGGACTCTTAGAGTTAGCAAGGGACACTTTTTTGACTAAGAAAATGTATATTTTTTTGGTCCTGGAATCGGTTTCCACCTGTTAGTCTTCAATTACCATAAAGTAAACTTTGGTCTATAATTTAAGGTCCTGAGTCACCAGATTCTGTTTTCCAAGCAACTAAGCAGTTCCAGAAAGGGAGGACAACCCCCAATAGCAAAATACCCTTTCCCTCCAATTTACCCAATGGCAAAAAAACCGTCATGGTGGTGGACAGAAACTGGAGTGATGTCCCTACCTTGAGTGGCCAAGAGCTGACTTCAGACCCTCAGGGGACAGCTAGTTAGCAAAAACTAATAGTGAACTCAGCCAGGGACCCCCATGGAAGGGTTATAGGTGGGTCAGTCTGTCAGAATGATCTGATCAACACCAACAGAAAGGGAAAGTGTTTATATTAGTGGCCAGATACAAACTCATTTGGATCTCCTTACGGCAGCATTTATGTAGATCAGTATAATTACACTAACGTAATAACTAGATCAGTTTTCATTCTCCTTCAAATGATTCATTTGAGCCGTTATATGTATGGCCACTTGTCTAGTGCCTTTCATTAATTTCAAATTTTAATGTTTTACGGTCATGCAGGTTGCTCAAGTGATCTATTATGAAACGTGGCGGGGTAACACTATTTGGTTAGGTGATGCATGTGGGCTTGCTGGAGGGTGCATAGCTCTGTGGCAAACTAGGTGCCACACCGCTGTGGACCTCCGCTTTTTTCTACCCTTCAACGGTGCTGTTAGTCACTTTGTTCCATTTAACGGCCTTGGAAACATTTTTGCTTGGAGGATAGTGTCTATCTCTGACACTGCCTGTCTGTCTTTCCATTTGCCTGCCTGTCTCTGCTATTACTCATCTATCTTTGGTGTTCCCTGCCTCCCCCATTGTGTGTCTGTCTCAGATGCTGCCTGTCTGTGTCGTTGCCTGTCGGTACCGCCACCTGACTGTCTGCACCATCGCCGGCTCGTCTCTGCTGTCGCCCAGCTGGCTCTGCAGTCTGCCTGCCCCTCTGCTGTCTGCCTCCACGTATACACATCAGAAGCATACTTGAGAACCGTTCGCCATTGTTTCGGATAGTGGGGATAACACTGAAGGGCCTGTTCCAGTTCTCCCCATAAAGCCATCTGCGCACTGGCCTTCACCACATATGAGCTCATGTAGTGAGAAGAGGGGGTTCTCACCAAAACGACCGAGGGAGACCACTCACTAGCGGAAAAAGAGTGCTGCAACATGACCATCACATACTGCACTTTCCCTCCCTACAGAGTAACTGTATACTGTAGTCTTTTGAGAGGGAGGGAATGTTGGGGGTGGCAGGAGGGCATTCATCATCAAAGCAGACTCTTTACTTGAATGGGGGGGTGTATGAGAGATCTGGCATGTGCAAATGTACAAACATTCCCAGTGGGGAGAAGTGGGGACAGGAAAAATAGATTGTGCTCTGTGTGTGTAGAGTCTGTAATATCACACCCAGCTTACAGCACACAAACTCTCCCCTTTCTGCGGGAACCTGTGAGTCTGCCTTCAGTCACTCACATTGACTTACCATCCAGCACAGGGTCTACTAAGGCACATTTGCATGATGTTCACGCTCCTAACATCTTTATGAAAATATACTTTGTTATTCTGTGTTATTATTGTCAAAACTGTTATATTTTTAAGTTCACACAAACACTTTGGGGAATTTTATGAGATATAATATCGTGCTCGTGGCAGTGAAGTAAAAAGAACTGCTGTGAATGTCAGTGGGTTTGTGAGAAGCCTTATGCTGATATCATAATGCAGGGCGTTTGTTTTAAAAGGACCCCAAGGTGTGTCCACTTTACAGACACACTGAGCAGCCTCTCTGGCTCTCCTACACCGCCTGTGAATGCTTCTGCTTATTGCCTTTCTGCTCTTGTCTTTTCATTAATTTTCACGGGATTACTTCACTAGCATCACATGCTTCACATTAGTCAAACCATATGGAAGCACTTTGTGTCTCTGAATACATTTGCATTCTAAATGTACTTGACAACTACGTTAGTTTACATGTGATTCCAGTGCCTCATGTGTCTGATCTGCATGCCTCAGAACCACGGCCATCTCAGTGTAAGGAGGCGGCCTCCTGTGTATATTTGTGTTCACATGTGCGTGTTTGCGAGTATTTCTGTCTTCCTTTTTTTTATGAGTGTGTAGCATGGTTTAAATTCACTTGACTCACAACAGAGAGGCCAGCGCCTGAAAATCATTCCTCGGGGTATTTATCAGCCATTGTACTCAAGGCAGAAGGACAGATGAAGAGAGGAAGGTAAATTTAATGACTACAGAGCTGCCTTCGGGTCTCCACACCTTGGGCTATGTCCTCATTCTCAAGGCAAGATTGCTACTGTCAACCAATGAAGCCAGCAGCCAGTCAGAGATCTGCTGTGACACATGGAGAAATGGGAGTTAATGATGCATAGATTCATATGGGGGTGGCCTGGGAACTGGGCAAGAGTTAGAGGTTCACTGTTTAACGGGCCATATTCTTCAAGGTAATTGTAAAGCGAGACAATCGCTGAGATTTTACAGCTATTCCTAGGTTGAAGCTTTCCTTACAGAGGCCTGGATGTGTCTCTCCCCAGAGACGAATGGTCTGCTATCCATGGCTTTCCTAATGACCTTGTTCAGCGAGAATATTAAACGTAACTAATCTCTTTCCATGACATCGGAAGAACTAGGCCATGATCTTTCAGAAAGAACCCAATGTCACCTCACCCACGTCACCCACATCAAGCACTGAGAGTCCATGCTATCTCGTTATTCTGAAAACAGTATCGTTCCAGTCATGTTTACCTGACAGGACTGTTCAAAAATTGTCTGTTTTGTTCCTTGAGATAAAGTGGCCTCCCAGTGGCAAAATCGTTAAGAGCAGAATTTCTGCAGTACTGTTAACAAAGTTTATAATTGCTTACCATACTCATAGTTCTTGTTTTACCACCTCCTTTCGAGTGCTGGAATCTGATTGGCCAGTGGGGATTAAGGGCAGTTAACATTTGGAGGTCTATGTGTGGGAGATTGAGTGTCCCCCATTCCTCGTTTGCACAGTTGCACCATCTTTTTTTTTCTACTGTTTAAAAAGTTCACTTCACCTCAGACCACACCCATCTGTGGGGTGGGATCTTGGGGGGACATCGGTTAATTTCGGAGGGATGGGCAAGAGGTTATGTGGGTTAGTCAACATGAGCTATTACACTCACATGCATCTGAGAACCCGCTGTGCTCAACTGTAATATATTATGCAGTGTTATTTTTACTCACTGCCTTCAACAAAAACAACTGCAAGGACGAACATATTATTCTTAGTTTTTTTCTTGAAACCATGAATGTTAACTCTTTATCTGCCTTTGAGCTTATGACCTTTCAAGCAACTTAGAATTTCTTGTTTCGTAGAATCCCAGAAAAATGTAACGTGATTTTATATAGCAGTAATAATGTGGCGGTTATGGTAAGACACCTGTATAATCTGTTAATTATTGTTAATTATCAAGTAAATGAAGGATGGCAACGCTTTCATTTAACATTAAAGAAAGCCTTTGGAAATTATGACTGGAAATGATAACATTCAAATCAGTTGTAGCTCTGTCATTTTCCATAAAGATAATAAATTGATAAAACATAACAAAGAGTGGCCTGTGTTTGAAAATGCAAAAATCTGGAAAATGACAGAAAAACAAAAGGCAAAGGTTCTGCTGATCTGGCCAAACGATGCAAACTTCCACAGCTACATTCAGTGTAGATTAGTCAAAAATCTGTTGCCGTCGGGTTTCATGTGAAGTAGTCAGCTGGGTTTTAATGTAGCCACTTTATAAAGTACATCTAGCTAGAACAGGGCAGGACCCACTTTTACATCCAGAACCACTTCAAGGGTAGAGGAGTTGTGTGATCAAAAGCCTTTCTATACATCACTGTTGTATTGATGCATTTTTGCATTTGCGGCCGTTCTGTTAACTTTAACAAGTTTGGAAATTCACCTCTGACCTCTCATTAACGTGATGTTTACACTCACAGAAGAGCCACTGACTGGAGATTTTAGGTTCGTCGCACCATTCTCTATAAACTGAGACAGGTTTCTCCGTAAACCGTAGACACTGTAGTGTGTGAAAAGGGAGGTTTCTCTATAAACCGTAGACACTGTAGTGTGTGAAAAGGGAGGTTTCTCTATAAACCGTAGACACTGTAGTGTGTGAAAAGGGAGGTTTCTCCATAAACCGTAGACACTGCAGTGTGTGAGAAAGGAGGTTTCTCCATAAACTGTAGACACTGTAATGTGAGAAAAAGATTTCTCTGTAAACCATAAACACTGTAGTGTGTGAAAAGGGAGGTTTCTCTGCAAACCGTAGACACTGTAATGTGTGAAAATGGAGGTTTCTCCGTAAACCGTAGACACTGTAGTGTGTGAAAAAGGAGGTTTCTCCGTAAACCATAGAAACTGTAGTGTGTGAAAAGGGAGGTTTCTCCATAAACTGTAAACACTTTAGTGTGTGATAAATGAGGTGACTGTTTCTGAATGGCTGGAACCACCACATCTGGCCCCAACAATTGGATCACATTCATAATCACTTAGATCACATGTTGTAGTTGGTCTAACACTTAGGCAGACAGTAACTTAAGGCATTGACCCTGTCTGTGTGCAGTATGCATTAATCTGATGTCATATCATTAGCTGTTTGGAGGAGCAGGCTATTTTCTTTAACAAACTGGTAAACATAGTAAAATTACCATTCAATATGTATCTCAAGTGGAAAGCAAATGAGAGGAAAACAGCTGACCAAATTCAGGTGAAACAAAAACAACTGAATAAGGGTGAAGGATGTGCTTCCATTGGGAGGGACAAACAGATCCATCTAACACACTGACTGGAAGATGGAACGGGGAGTTCTTTTTTTTAACTTTTCAGATTCAATAATGTTGGAGAGCAAATGAAAGACCCAAAACAGCTAATTTGGCTTTGATGAGGCATCAGCTAAGAGGGAAAAAATAGGAGATAGAATGTAAGAAGAACATTTGGTCTCTCTGAGGGCTATCTCTCTCTTTTACTCTTGATAGAAAAAAGTACTTCAATTCATTTGTCCCTGGTTACAGTTGAGTGGAGTAACCACACCCTCCCCCATTCTCACAAGGGGCAATGATAGAGTTTACTTGGATGAGTACTTGTAGTATTTTACCTTTGATATGTTACTGTATATATTACTACTATCATTACTTCAAAGTCCACTTGATTATTGTGCAAGACCTGTGTGTAGTTCTCCAAGCTACACTGCAGGTACTGTACTGACACCATCTTCAGCCTATAGGAACTGTAACTGCCCGCTGGTCAAGCCTCAGAGTTTCAGATGGCCACAGAGATTTAGTCACCAGCACATACATGGGCATACATAGCTGGACCAAGGTGCAGAGTAAACCAGAGATGAGAAACCTAAATATGAACTTGAATATGAATCTGGAGATTGGGACCAAGATGAAGCAAGAGTTAAAAAATTAGAGATCTGGAACCTGGACCAAAGGGTCAAGATGAGGCTAAAGAGACAAAACATGAATGTGAAAACTAGCAGAGTTTGAAGTTCAAGGTTTAGGGCTTGAAGCTGAGGAACCATAAGCCCTGAGTTTACTAAGCAACGGTACTTCTAGGTTGGCTCCTGAGTCAAAGAGGTTAACTACAATTCCTTTGGAAAAAAAAACTGTATCCTTTGAAATGGTAAAACTCAAATTTGCTGCAGCACATTATAATACTCCTGAGACGCAATATGCAAAAAAATATATAACCAAAGGTGACCTATATTTGAAAAGATAAACCTGACTTCACGTAGTAGTGGCAGGTAAACAGGTGAGACAATTACCACTCTTTTAGGGTGGCGCATAATCGACTTATTACGGTAGGCGGGCTGCGCGCGAATTTTCTCTCTATTTGCTACATTACGGTAAGAGCATGTGGGATCTGTGGAATTGTCGATGTAAATATCTGAACTGCGATTCGTTCATGTGCTGATCCAAATCAGGGGGAAACAAGCGTACGCCTGGGATAAAGTGCTTCAAGTGTGCAGGTGAGTTTTTCCGTGCACAAGGTGAACGCGCAGGAATCTTTTTCGAATTGCGTTGCATTTGTGGGTTTTTGATAGTTTCTGAAGCGCATTACATGGGAGGCGAGTTATTATTCCGGTATGTGTCAAGGAAAACCATCTTAATGGCTTAATGTTCAATGTGTGCTTCTCTGATTTTAAGTTTGTTACAGAATTCGCATCTTAAAGGGCAGAAAAGTTGAAATTAGACTTATGGGTTTAAACTTAAACTTGAGGATTGCGGAAAAAACAGTTAGACGGGTGCGATGATTTTTTATTTATTTATTTTTTTTTATGGAGGAGCCGCCAAATGAACAAATAAGCGTTTAAATGCATCGACTAACGAAAAAGCCAAATTATTTATTGTGCAGCGGAAATAGCGGCGCATCTGCCGAAACTGTATTGGCTGAAATCTTTTTATTTTAGCCTAAATACAAATCCCGTTGTTGTTAGCCATTGATTTATGTGGGTGAAATATTAAGTATGGTGTTTATGAATGGGAATCGTACACTGTACTTGGCTGGGTTGTGGATTCATTCCTGCGTAGTTTCTCTGTTACCCTCGGAAACATTCTCAAGTGATATCAGCACTGGATCTTTAAATTCACCCGTCGTCTTTATCACAAATGCCAAGCTAAGTTTAACATTTTCGCCGACAAACTCCAACTTATGCGGCAAAAGACGGACTCTGTTGTGCTGCATGGCCACTTTATTCATCCAATAAATTCCACTACACGGATTAAAGGTCTCGACACAGATCTCCACCGCTGACAGGGTCCCTGTTCGGCGGTTCCTGCTCTTTAAGAACTTGGTCCCTTGAAATATAAATTCTCGTTACACAATGACGCACAACGTGAAGGTATAAATGAACAACAACACCCCCGAATATTTTATAAATATCTCTATAGGGAGGTAGTCGGATTAACACCAACTTCTAGTTCTACTCCTAAAGGAATCACTATCATTCTAATGCAGCTTTTAAGGCGCACAGTGAGGCGAGCGGGTCCACTTATGGCCATCCCCCACCCTTGGAGCCCCCTGAATAGAGGTTACCGACATGCACGCCGCACTTCTCCCAGCGCCATAAAATAGTGATGGGACAAATGAGGCTTCAAATCCTGTGATGAGTGGACGTATCCAGAACTAACCAATCAATGCTGGCTCCCGCCCACCATCCATTTTGAAGCCTGGTTTAGTGTCAGCATTGTTTGGGTAGTTTAGAGTACTCCCACCCACCACGGATTTTGAAGCCTCATTTAGAAACGGCCTTGATTTGGTTTGGGATACTTCCACCCAACATGGGTTATGAAGCCTCATTTACCGCCAGCATTCTTTGGGTGGTCCAGGATTCTTCCACCCACCACGGGTTTTGAAGCCACGTATGTCCCATCTGTACCCTTAAACGTTCTTATAGCTGGTTCCATTCTACTGCCGAATTTGTTCTGTTTCTCTACGGGGGCTGTTCATATTTCACATTTGCATGTTGTACCACTGCCCAAGTAGTGCTCGGTGTTCAGCGTTGGTGGTCGCAGAAGATGCTGCTCTTTGTTTGCATGAGCAGAGAAAATACATCACCGCTAACTTGATTGTGCTCCTTATTTAATGTTGTTGTCCAGAAATGAAGATTACATAATATAATGTGTTTGCCTTTGTGAGGATTCAGCATGGCTTCTGGTTTAAAAAATCAGTTAGCATGTTATTTTAAGGACATACCCTTGTAAATAGTGGAGAATGACACATCAGCAGGCCTTGAAAGGTCAGTATTCTGAAGTGTGTATCTCTTTTTAGCGATCTGCTAATTGCTTGACTACTGTCACATGCTGTGCTTACTCTCATTCAAGCAGTGACAGCTCTTTTTCAGCTCCACACTTCTTTTATATGAGCCTGTTCATAAGAAGTTGCTGCAACGTGCCGATGCCTTGGAAAGTCACACCCGGCCAGTTCGTTTTTCTCCCCTGTTGCCATAGTGATCTGTAAAGATGGTTGACTATTGTTTGTGACACTTGTTGGTGATGACGGCTGCGTCTGGGCATACTTTGATAAGAGTCCCCTAGCTTCCCTGGAGGTTAGGGGTGGTGGTGGGCCCTGTGGGGGGCGTTGGGGGGGGCTGTCACGTAACAGTCACCTTTCAGGGAGGTGCTTTTGGAATCATTCTTTGCGGACTCCTTTATATGGCACAGGCATCTAAGCCAGCATGAGAATGGCACAGAGGTGGGTGGGGCTCAGCTCTAGGAGCATGCAAGACTGTAGCCCAGCCTGCTGTAGAGGTCTGGCTGCAGGCCTGGTGTTTGAGACCCAAATACGGTGTGCCCCAGTCATTCAGATGTTCATCCCCCCCAGATGTTATGATTACTTTTGTTTACTCTAAAGAATGTTTCTTTCTGAGACAATGGTATGCTTCCTTGATTTCTTGCGTTGCGATGTGCTAATCTAATAACTTCCTCCTTGTTAGTGGTGCTGCAGAGGTGGATCTGAGCTGGCCCTCTGCCTACCTGCAATCCGTGTCTCCTCAGGTGGGGAATGAAAAGGAATGTTTACGTTGGGGTTCATCAGCCCCTAAATGTGAGATGAGGAGCCCCAACCCACCCCACCCCACACTGTGAGAAGGGGTAGGCATTCTGCACTGTAGCAGTTGATGTGGTGTTCCATTTCTGGAGATTTTCAGTTTGCTTCCAGAAGAGGCGGGTCTGTTGTTATCCTATAGAGTCCTCAGCTTTACATGCCAGCAGTGAAACATTACCATGACTAAAACAATGGCTCAGCAAGCAAATAATAGAACAATGAACAAGCCTACTGACTGGAGTCCTGAGGTTCTAGAGCAGGTGTGTTTGGGGGGTCTGTGATCGGCAGAGTGTAGACCCTGCATATTAAGAAGCCTTAGGGCATGTTTGTTTCTCTTTTTGTGACACTAGATTAGAATATCAGCCCTTTGTTCGGCTGTTTTTTTTTTTTCTTTTCAGGCTTTAGTTTTGTTGTTAGGCAGCCTTACCAGGAGTAGTCTTTCCTGCAGCTGCAATTGAAAGACGACAGATCTTGTAACGTAGTTTGTGTCAAGGCCTTGGGTCCTGCTACCAGCATGCATGTTGTCTAATGATTAACATCACCTGTTGATGTTGGTGCCTGTGGATGAAGGGCACTTGATAATGTCTAGGAAGTCTTCTGTTGGACTTCCGGAATGCTGATGAGCCGTTCAGCTTCTCTCTCTCTCTCTCTCTCTCTCTCTCTCTCTCTCCAAAAACACGATGCTCATGAGGTGCAAGCGTGCCTACTGCCAAAAGTCACTTCACGTGCATTCGCCGCTGCCTTTCCTGACCTCTCGAAGCTCACAAAAACGACGTTTTGGGATGTTTTGCTGTTCTGTCATTCAGCGTTGTTCTGTTTCCACACACGTTCCCAAGGGCTAACTGGACTTTCAGGTTCCCTGAGCCTTGGGAATTCCCTTCAGTGTGGTTCGGAAGGATGCGGTCAAGCAGTTCAATCAAAAGGAGGAATGTCAGATGTTAAGGTGGCTGCTGTGTGCTGTAGCAGCAGAAAATAATATTGAAAAGTCACGGTGAGACAGCTGGATGTCATAGATGATGTTAAATGCTTATTATTGTTGGGGGGAGATCCAAAACAGGGCAGAAGGTAAAACTAAAAAGAGAGGAAATGAGGAGTAAACATCTAAACTAGGTATAGAGAGCATAGCTGTGGAAGTTTGATCACACTGGTCTTGGTAGGCTTAACTTTACTGCCAAATGTTCAGTCCTTATAATACCGGACTATGCTTGTATGGACGTTGGTATGTCTGGGTGTTTTATGTCATAAATCTGCAATTTTATAACACATGGCCTTTAAATTGTTGATATTCTGTTAGACATGACGTTCTGGCAAGCTGTGTTGAATGTTCTAATTTTTATTGTTACATTTTTCACATGCTGAATATTCATATGTGTACAATGCTTAAAAGGGCTTTGATGACAGCCAGTCAGATTTCATATTAAAAGATAAAATTATCAGTGTTGATTTGTCCTGAATCTAAACATTAACGGAATTTATGGTTTCTCTGTAGGGTTGTGGTGAGCCTATCCCAGCAAGCACAGGGCACAATACGCCCTTGATATAGAGGAATAGACTCTTCCTGGGTATCCCTGGATGGGACTGTATACTGCTTCAGGGTACCCTGTCATACACAGTGGCTTGCTATAGGCAACTTGGAGACATCAGTTCATCTGACTGCATGTTTTTGAGTTGTGGGCGGAACCCCTTGCAAACATGGGGAGAAAACTCCACCCACTCAATGAGGTGGGGACAGAAATCAGACCCCCACCCTTATATAATGAAGGACTCTGGCTAAGCCGTAAGACACTGCAGCAACCCTGAAACGTAAATGTTGTAGTGTAACACAACTGCTACCTAAAATAATGGCTGTTAGTAACTCTGCCCATATAAGGTCATCCCATTAAATATTCAAGATTCAGATATGCGAGATTCAGGATTGTCAGCAACTAATTAATCAGCATGCAGTTGTTTTGTGTGCTATAGGGAAATCTGGCTCTACTTTCCTATGGCTTTCAGAAGCTGTAATGGACAGTCATTACTTGGGGCTTGTAATCTACAGTATATCTGGTATTTTCTGTTCTTTGTGGTTTTTAAGAATTTTTAAAAATCATATCCTGGCTTGTGACTTCCATTCTGTTTTGTGTGTGAAATTGTGTATATAATATATATATACACACAAACAAAAAATAAGATATACTGTAGAGCCTACATATATATACATTTTAGTGAGGCTGTTGTATTGTTTCAACATCCGTCTTTGTTCTGCAACTTTCTAGACTTATTTTTGTAATCATCAGTTATTATGACTGGTAATTTGGCATCGAATCCTGGTTGTTTTGTGGGGAAATCTGACTCAAGAAAGCCTGTCTCTGCTGGTCCATTAGCACACCCGGGTGCTGATGAACATCCCTCTCATTTGACGAGGCGTTTTGCATCATACTCGCACTTTGGTTTCATATTGTTTTATGGTGCATGGGTGGCCTGTTTCGTTTCATGGCTCAAATGCATTGCGTCCTGCAAAGGAACTGTGTACATATTACCGAAAGCTTTGTACCGTGTTTCACAAAAGTCTTGCTTTGAGAAAAGTCTTTTTTGGACTTAGGGAATTAATCCTGTGAGCTGGCCTTAGAAAAGAAGGCCGAAGGTTTTGTAAACAGCCATGAAATCATGTTTGATATTTCACTTCTTGTTGTTGTCTGCCGTCCTTTCTGAAATGTAAATCGGTAAACTATTCAGAATGTAATTACCTAAATGGCTCTTATGGAGAGTGGCACTGGCATCTGTAGGGTTTGTGGTTTGAGTCCCAGCCATCCTCTGTGTGGGGTTGCACATTCTCCCTGTCTACCAGGTGCTTTGGTTTTCTCCCACCACTCAAAGGCTAATCGACTTCACTGATTTACCTGCAGTGTGTTTCCCTCTGCACCCTATGATGGAGTGGCAATCCAACCTGGGATTTACCAACGCCTTATGCTGCTGTCCCCTGATGTCTCTCTCCCAAATATGCTGTTGGAAGATGGATGGATGGCTGTTAAGGTGACTTTATTGACAGTCTGCCTGTCGTCACTGACTCATTTCAGATGATGATCAACAGCAGCATTATTCATTCCGTTCTTATAGGGATGGCTTGTTAGGTGACTGTTTCACCTCACCCAAACACAGTGAAACGTCCTCTTGGGAGTGCGGTTGAGGCGGCCTGGTGACACGCGAGGCTTGTCACTGACCAAAGCTCAGAAGCATAGCGATTTTCAGTTGTGACAATGTCAACAGGGCCTACTCGCTCACTCTCTACTATAGCCTGCGGCTTAACAATAGCAAGCAAATATCCACTAATCATTTCTATCCCTCAGGCACCAATGCACCCATGCTGCTTCTGTTTTACACAGACTACTCCTGATGTCTCACCTCGAAAGCCTGCTACAATATCCATTCGAGCTAAATGCTTTTAATTCAGAGTACTCAGTATTCACCCCCCAACAGTTACTTGCTATGTTTTTCCACTTGTAGGTATTCTGAGACTTCCTGTGTCGTTAAGTGTGCATTTTCTTGTCAGTGTCTACTAAAAATAAGCACTTTTATTGTATTAAATACCTTAAATCTCTTAAACTTCTTTTTATTTGGGATAGCTAGGAGGGGTAGGATAGACTGCTTTTCATGCCACTTTCAGGGGACCGGCTGTGTTTACACAAATGCCAACTTAATTTTACCACCTCTGATTAGTTCCAATGGAAAAACACATTGTTTATGTCAAGTTTTGGGCACTAATGATAAATCGGAGCACACGCAATCAAAACGGTCTAACGGACACTGATTGGTGCCCTCAGGCTGAAAGACTGACCTCTTAGCAGCAGCTAATGAAACAAGGCTCTGCTTGCTGACCGGCCGAAGCCTCAGTCAGCACACGCGTGTTCTTTGTGTGTCTGCAGCCACTGGTAAGTGGGCTAATGACGGGCAGGATGTGATGTGAGTGAGCTGTGAGGAGAATGGGGGGGTTGAGTGGTAGGCTAATGTTGCGTGAATACCTCTAGTCAGAGGAAAGTGTTTGTTCAGCCGTGTTTTTTTTTTTTTTTTTTCCAGAGGTTTCCCAGCCCCACGGCACTATTTCCTGACCTTCTGGGCCCTCGTCCGGCCATTAAGACCTCCCCTCCATGATACATTGCTGTTATGTCCGGCCTTGCGGCCCCTCCCTCCGGCCACTCGGAGGGAGGGCTCGGCCAGTGTCTGCTGTGGGGCCGAGACTGGTGCCAGTCTCTGATCTCCGGTGGTGCTCACCCTTTCCTCTGCTGCTTCATTCCAGCGGTCAGCACCAGCTGGTCAACTGGACATGTGCTTGTGGGATTTGGATCGACGAACCGAGAACTGCCTGTCGGGGCCCCAGACTTGAAGGAGCTGTGCTGACCTGCTGTGCTGTTCCGTAATAAACACTGAGTATGTAGAGAGCCTGAACTTCTTTCCTCCATGTTTTGAGTTCCCGGTGTTTGTGTGGACCTGCGAGGTTAAACTGAGCGTGGAACGTGTGTATGTTTAGTTTCCACGTTTTCTCGCCATACCAGCTAACTTTGGTAAAAATCTTGTCCTTGCTGATGTGGCATGTAAGTGGTTTTAAATAGATGGCACAGTGGCATGACGGATTCGTCTTTGTGCCGGCAGACTGGTTCTCACAGTGGCACATTGTCTCTAGTTCTTTATGGACATGGGGTCGTGTGTCCCACTCAGACACGGACAGATCCCCTTTTCACGTTTGTTTCCTGGAGCTGTTGACGTCAAACGGAATGAGAGCGAAGCTTATTTTTACTGTGACGTGTTCTGTGCCCCCCCCACCCCCCGACACCCTTCCTGAAGCTCTCAGCCTCATTAAATGGCTCCTGCAGGGCAGTGTTCCTGAGATGCTAGTTACACTCGAAGAGTGACTTGGAGGGGGCATTTGGTGGTGGTTGGGGAAGGACTCAGTATTGTGTGTGTGCGTGCACGTGTGTGTTCTGACAGTCAAGGGCCCACAGTTTTTCATCAGACTGGTAGTCCGCCCATGTTACTGTGAATTCCACAGTATCCCATTTATATATTGTGCTGCTGAGTTTTCGTTCCTTAGAATACGTGCACCCACTGGCAGTTGTTACATTTATTTGCCTGAGTAGCACAGAGGTACAGCTGAGGGCCTCTCCCTGGAACTCAACATCGTTCTCCTACTTTACTCGGCTCGTATTCCACCCTCATGAAAGAAGATTTAAGTAGAGTTCCTGTTTAACCGTAGATTTATTAGGTGGTCCTGGATTAATGAGATGATCTAGAGAGGCAGATTTAAATAGCGTTGGTTCCTATTCATCGCTTTTCAGTTTTATTTGTATGACTTGTTTTATGTGTTGGACCTTGGCTGTCTGTCTCTTTTCTCTTAACGTTCAATGAACTCCGTTTAATCGTTGGTTAAGTTCTAAATATACTTTTTGGTTTTGCTTTGCTGGGGCCGTATTTCTCTGTTCCCGTGCCAAAGACAGCTAGACTAAGGATTGTATGATTGAGTCATGTTTTTGTGACACACAGAACCTTTTGGACCCTAAGTTGAGATCTGACCTTGATGCTAAGCTTGGACGGCGGCATTATGAACAGGACCTCATGAGTGTCGGGTCAGCTCACTGAGGGCTGATGGGAGATGTGGTGCTGACTTCTGACGACAGCGTCTTAGGAAGGTGATTGGGCAGATGCAGATTAGTCAGGACTAGTCTGATTGGTACAGCCTCAGAGGACTGCACCATAATGGATGCAGCCTTCAGATTCCTGGATGTGAAGACCAATGCCTGTCCTGGGGTGATTTCATGGGGTTGACCTCCATGGCTGCCATCTTGATGCCCCGGTGGAGAATGGAGCTTATCGTTCCACCGAGCATGCCCACACTACCACCGGTTTCCAAAATATCTGTTCTGAATTTCTAAATAAGGGTTTATGCTAATGTATGTCTGATACCAGAATTTTATTTGTTTCTTATCCAGTTGCTTAGAGTCAGCCCTGAGCTTCCTGAAATGGGCTCTTTGGAAAATGGATGGAAGGAAGCTGTAATTTTACGATTATCATCAACGCTGCTTTTCCTTCCTTGAATTTTCTCAGATTGTCTTTATGTAACGGAAGTATTTGCTGTGTCTGGAATCCCACTGAAACTCTGGCAGGACCCATAGGGAGAAAGAAAAATTAGTCTTAATGCACACTTGGGGTGAGGTAAACAGCTATTTTGTTTTGATCTGGCATGTTTTTGCGTGACACTGAGCTGAGTGTTCAAGTGGACGTGGTGCTGTGTGCTAGAGAAATGCCATATCACCGTAAAAGCTGACAATCAAGTTTTTTTTTTTTGTTTTTTTTTCCTGCACGCGACCACCTGAAAATCTACTGCTATATCTGATGAGACTTGATGTGTTTGTAAACGACGAGACCTACAGATACAGATCTGACTAGTCAGTTGGTACTTCCTGCTTCTACCAAGGCCGACTTCCTGCAATGGGGCACTGTTTTTAGATTAGATTAAATTTAAAGAATTCCACAACTGGAATGAAACCATTTCTGAGGAGTAAATCTGGTTTCTTAACAGGAAGTTATTTTGCATTGGTGAACACTCGTATGGAATATGCTCTAGTCAATACAGACTTGCTTTAAGTGTTTTTAACCCATTGACTGGTGGCTACAGAATCCCTTTAATAAATTTCAGGTCCGGCTGCGAGCCTCAGGTGATGCTAATGTGATCGTGTCTACAGACGAGCATTGGGCTAGGTTTGCATTTCAAGGTAGTTTGTGTTGTTCATCCTCCTGTGGAGCCGGATGAGTAAATGGTAAGTCTGACTTTCAGCTCTCGGAGAGCTTGAGGCAAGAGGACCTCGTTTGATGCGACTAGTCCTAATTTCTTCCTTAGCTTCTCCATAGCGTCTCTGTGTGTGGTAATGTGAAAAAATGATGTCATTCTTACTGAAACTGCTGTTTGTGTATCACAAATGTTCATCCTGCACTGCCTGAACTCTCCAAGGTACTATAACCATATTTCGAAGGAGACTCCGATGACTCATTATTGACCTTTTGAAGGGAGAAGCCTCCTTCAGAAATGCTTTTATGACAGCAACTTCCAGCATAGTAGATGTGATATACGTTGCATCATAAACATTCCTGCTAGTGACCCTGTCGTTGACAAGCAGTTATCTGAGATGCATGGATTGATAGATAATTCCAGATTTCACACACTACATACAGATTTCTGCAAATTTTGGCATCACTGGCCAGAGTGTGGCAGATTTCAGATAGATGAACTACAGTCTTCTTGTGCTAAAATCTGTGGAGACGTATTACTGTGGAGCAAAAGATGAGAGCCGACCTGGGAAATTCTCCAGGCTTTGGAGTTCCTGCTTTTAGGTTAACATAACTGTTTAACTGGTGCCACCGATGAATTCTGTAGGAGGTGGAGCTCGCAATCCTTCAGTGGGTTTCAAGGGGATCTCTGGAGAGTTTCATTTGTGTCAGACTCACGCCTGACTGTTCATGTCTGGACTAATGCCATTGCATTGTGCCCGTCTTCCTTCAAATCTGCAGAAAAGGTCTCGTGCGTAATTCATTCTGTATTTGGGAAGAGGTGTTTACACGTAGGCAATTATGACTCACACCTTGCCGTCAATAAAATATCAGCTGCAGCAGATTCTCGTTGCCTTAATCGCTCCCTATTTTTAAAATGATTAAGGGACTTTTCTCAGTGCCTGAGATTTTGATTACTCTTTGGTCTCCTCTCCTGAGGAGCCATGATTCCATGATCTTTGTTCTTTAAAGATCCTAAAAATAGGAGGGAGGGAGGCAGGCAGGCAGAAGCTTTAGTTTGGTTTATTTATCCATGATTTATTATTAAATTATCTGGCATATGGTTTCACAGTACTGAAAGTTAACCATTTTAAGGTGCCCGCGCAATGGAGCAAATCGATGTTTTCTTAAAAGCCATACTAGCTAGGAAAGTGCAAGAAACTTTAAGTGTGTTGGCCGGAACCCTGGAAATAAGCTATGGTGGTGTAATACAGTAATCACCCATTCTGGCTTCTTTGTTGTGTGGCCCTGCTGATGGCTTCCTTGGAGGGATTGTTTTACTAACTGCACTTTGTGGCTTGGTGGATCGTTTTCCAACTTCCTGTGTATTCCAGTGCCTGTCCTGGCTTTTCGGGTGGGAGGTTTTTTCCAGGTGGAGGGAGTATGAGTGCTCACTTAAGAATCGGAGCGTTTTGTTAGAGCGTGTAAATTAGGAGTTTTGTGGTGTGGCATGCAAGCCACACTTTCTCACTTGCCTTCCATGGCTGCATCAGCCCGACTGAGTCAGGTGTTGAATCGTCGATGGTTGGGTGGACGGCCACTCGTGTCTGCAAAACAGTTGTTGCCCTCGTCTTGCCATAATTATCCTAGAGGGCAGGTCATCAGATGTGAGCCACGAGATGTAGCAGCAGCAGAAGTGGTTAATAATTCAGCCCGTCTTGAGCCGGGAGCCGCCATCGTCCAGCCACCGCCGCCGAAAGAGCGGGATGTGATTGTCCGTGCGTTCTGCGTGGCAGAAGGGCTGTTATATAAAACCCACTTCTGCCCTAAGCCATCTGAGACGGGGGGCCTGAAATGAGACATGGCTACACCTTAATATTCCTGGGAGCATAGCCCAAATTTGCAGCCTGTCGGGTTTGACTAAAACGATGACGTTTTATTTCTTCAGCACTTGGTGTGTAAGTTGGTGTTTGAGATTGCCTTGGGTGATCCCTTCAGCATCTGTGTGAATTTGATAGACCCAACACGTTCATCATCTTGTTTTTACTGCTACTTGTGCCTTTCTTTTGTCTGTCTGAGCACACGTACGCATCATGGGCTGCAGATCAAAGGAGTGGCGTGTGTATGTTAAAAGTATTTTTTTGAACTTGAAGAGGGAAGTTTTCAGAAGGCAGCGTTTGCAGGCTTTGAAACCGAATACTCGAAAAGCTTTCGACTCAGTCTAAAGACGTGTGTTTTTCTAAAGGGCGATAGGCGTGTTTGTTTATTATTAATGATTTATTTTTGCCTCTCTGGGCAACGTATGGTGATGTGGGGTCCGTCTCTTACTGAATAAGAGGCTTACAGGACCGGAATGCAGTATTTACAGCACATAGCCTGTTCATCGACTTCTGTACGGCAGCCATCTAATAGCCCACTTCTACTCACACGGCCCGCTGACTGGAAGTCAGAGTGGAAACAATGGCCTTGTTTTGCTTTCATTTCCTGCTCGACAGTCCAGCGATCATGTTTTTGAGGCATTCGTCAAATAAGAAGTGTCTGTTTTCGAGGACTTTACAGACTCCGTGGAGACCGCCACAGTGGTGATTTCTGGTCTTCTGTGGGTGGTTGGGTGGGCATCTCCATGGGGAACGCTGAACAGAGGATAGCGTCAGTGAAGATGAGTAGGAATGGGAGCTTTCGCGAATCTTTCCGCTGATTTTTTGCGTTTTTAACGTGAAGCCTTGTGGTGCCTACCTGCGGGGGAGACCAGTAGAAGAGGTCCAAGGTCAGAGGGAAAAGTGAGAGTTCACCAATGTGTAAAACGTCAGATGGGTAAGTCATTCATCACGGAGGCTGGTGTGTATCCTGAAACTCGGAGCCGCTCGTTCCGTGTGATAACTCTTCTAAATCTGCGCGGTTTAACAGAACGTGAGTATTCTGGAGCTGGAAATGTGGCAGGTGAACACCGTGGCCTTTTCACGCTCTGTGGAGCATTAGGTTTTTACATTTGCGTTTATCTATTTAGCACACGCTTTTGTCCAAGATGGTCAGTCCGTGTAAGTACATTAAACAACATCCAGATGGCATCAGCGCAAACAAACAATGAATGCAGTGTTTTTTCTGCAACATGACTTCCTAAATGAGATTTTCTAATACAGTAATGGGGTGGTAATTGTGCAGGAATTGGTTTGAATTTAAAGAAAGAAAAGTGAGATTAACTTATTTGCAGGGGGAAAAATGCTGAAGGTAGACATTCAGACAAAATGAGACTAATGCATGTAATGAATTGCATGATTCATTTGTAAAACATCAAGGATTAGGCTTGTAGCCGAGAGAGTAAAAGTCATTATAAAATGTCTGTATGCACGAGATACGTTATCAATAATAAATGCTTTCTCCCCGTCACGAGGCCTGGTACATAATTTTCTGCTCTAGCCACCACTCTGCTTTAGTTTTTATTTTTATTTATTACTCAATTCTTTCAGTCTTCTCCTTTAACGCTGTTGACAGAAGCAAGTCAGTCAGAGAATCGAGCATAACTGATGTTTCCCAGTCCAGTCTGACGGGGAATGCCATCCTGAGCATGGGGTGGAGGGGGTGGAGGCGGAGCAGAGTGAGGACGAAGAGACATCTGTAAATTCAGTGGGCCGTGCCGAGAGGTGTGAGTCTCAGACCTAGGCTCACATTTCAGTGGGTGTATCTCAGGAAGCAGCCGGAGGTACAGAGTACAGACTGGTCCAAAGCACCTGGCGGTAAGTGGGACAGACTGCGCAGATCTCATTTACAGCTGCATGCCCCATTACCTCAGAGCAGGGCAGTCTACTTTACGGTGCAGCTTTGCTTAACTTTTCCACGACTCTCTCTCAAGGGAGGAGGGGATAATGACTGCTGTTCTCCAGAAGGACTGCGGACAGAGCCTTGAAGCAGGGAGGAGGGCCGTGTTGAATTAGGGTGATACTACCTTAACTGGCAAAATGTCTGCTTTTTAATTGGCACGTATCGCCTGACGAACACTGGAATGTGAAACAGCACTGAATCCCAGTGTCCATGTTTTATTAACTGTGATATTTCTGGAAAAATGCACATGAAACCATATCCACCTTGATAACGTAAACCACTTGATCACTGCTTTATTCTTCAGGGTCCGCTTTCATGTTCCTTTGGAACCTGGAACTGGATCAAGATGGTTTTTTAATCATGTGGAGCTGGACTACTGTTTTGCATCTCCAGGGCTGCAGGTTTGAATGCCCCTCCCCTCTTCTGTGTGTGTGTGCATGGACTGGCATCCCCTCCACCCTTTTGCCGTATCATGAGCCCCATCCCCCCATGTCTTGAGGCCCTGTACTGGTTACGCGGTTAGAAGATGGTTGAATGTCCTAAATGTAAACATAGGATGTCTTATTCTGTAATACGAGAGATCTCCCGCTCATGTCATCGAGCTTCCTCAAGCAACACGTTGTCTCCACTGGTTCACCTGTCTCAGCCTGTTGTGTTTATTTGGTTGGCGAATGCCCAAACTGACAGATTGGTTTGTTGTCCTGGAATGTGGATGCAACAAGACTGCTTTGTTGCCGGCGATTCTCTTAAATGGCTGTGGTGAACTGTGGCTTTGGTTAAATGTCTTCTTTATGGAGACTGGTGTGTGGCCAGTCTGGCAGCAGCCATTCTTTCTCGTGGCACAAAAGAACGGCATCTCTGTGTTGGCCGCTGACCTTTCACAGGCTGTTAGCCTCATCAGCAAGGAGCATTGCCATGACGTCAGTCGAGTGATTTATCGAATGGTGTCTCAGTAGCCAGGTTACTTCCCAGTTGAAACCCCACAGTGTGCACTGCCTAGCAACCAGGTGACACCACTGTGGATGAACAGGAGTGGACCGGGGTGGTGGGGGGTTGTGGTTGGGGTTCGTGTGGCCTTTAGTCCTTTGTTGCTACTTTTGGCTCAACCTTTTTTGATTGTAATTAGAAAATTAAACAGGAACTCGAGTGGCCTTTCATCTCCTGTATTTAATGAGGTGGACATGAATCGATGGCCTTCATTAACGACATGAGCCTATATGGTTTCGCCGTGGTCCCAGGATTTTTTTTTTAACGTTGTCAAGCTGTGTAAGACTGCATGTGTATTCAGTGAGGAACAGCTGATATAAAATAATGAAAACTAGACTTATTCTCATGGAGATGGTGGGAACCTCAGGCTAATTGATGGAACAACCGTTGCTGTTACAGTGACTATTGGCTCAGCCGAACAGAGCAATGAGAGCAGTAGACCCAGCAGGCCCGGCTGTAGACATGGAGACGGCTCAGGTCACCAGGTTGATGGTATCTGAGCCTCTGATTGACGGTCAGATTGCCATAATGCTGCCAAAGTGTCTCTGCCAGGTGAATGATTTGCCTTTTTTTACATGCAAGCCACCAGTGAGATGTGAGAGGCTTCCCTTACCTGTTTACCGATGCAGGATAACGTGTGTCTGGTATGGAGGCCGGCAACAGGTTTTGCTGTACGTTCCCGGGCTTTTGGTTCTCTATTGATGTAGCAGGTTGGATGGGAAACTGTTGCCTTTCTGCAAAGCAGTGGTTCTAGGTGGGTTTGCATATGGGCGGACCCGTGTACAGTTAGGTCTGGGTATACTTGCATCAAAATAGAATTCTTGGTTTCTAGCCTCGAGAGCCAGTGAGAACAAAGGAAGGAAGTCCGTTTCTGTTTGTGTTATTCATCTTCTAGTCCCTCTGCTTCGTTAACATGAAGCTGGAAAGTAACATTTTCCAGTCTTGTGTCCCCTTTGAATTGCACCTCACTGCCTGCCTGCCACTCCTCCCTTCAGTACCGACTTCCTTAAGTTGCTTCCTTAGATGTATTCTCCCGAGGCCTTGATAGAAGCATGATGTTTGAAATTTAGTGCACCGAAGTTGTCGTTTTTTGGACACTTGAAACCATTAAAGGTTTGTTTGTGTGTTGGGTTGTTGAATGACATCAGCAGTCTGGGGCCCCACATTTTATGTTGGGCTGTAGGATGACATCAGCAGTCTGGGGCCCCACATTTTATGCTGGGCTGTAGGATGACATCAGCAGTCTGGGGCCCCACATTTTATGCTGGGCTGTAGGATGACATCAGCAGTCCGGGGGCCCACATTTTATGCTGGGCTGTAGGATGACATCAGCAGTCTGGGGACCCACATTCTATGTTGGGCTGTAGGATGACATCAGCAGTCTGGGGACCCACATTCTATGTTGGGCTGTAGTTGAAGGCTGCGGGATGAAAACCCCTGCATTTTGAGATCTGTTGAAGTTTTGTTTCCTGTTCTTGGCTTTTTTTTTTCTTAAAGGTCTTGTGTGTTTTGTGACACCGTTATTAACCCTTTGTAGTCAAAGTGAGATGAGTAACACAGTAAACGACATCTGTAGAATCGGTGTGCTGCAAACCATGTGTGGAAAATCAGTCTAAATGCACAATGAAATTTCTGCTGCCCCAATTGTAATCGCACTGATGCGGAATATCGTTTACCCTGTGGTTTTTCTCTGTCCTTTATCTTGATTGCGTGGAGTTATAGTGAAGAATGGGGTGGAAGTTTCTGAATAGCGGGATTTTAGGGGCCTCCAAAAGGCTTGCCTTCAACAAGCAGGCCATTATCCACAAATTCTGGGATTTGAGAGGACCATTGCTGGTTTTGTGTCCAGAGGTGAGGGGGTTGAGCATTTGTCATGTTCGGGGGGGGGGGTTTGGTTTGAGCTCGTTACATTATTTCGTCAGTTGCACCACTGAGCCACAGAAATGACTGCACCATCGCGGTGTTCCATGCAACCCATCAGTACAGATATCCTGTGTCTTGTGCTGGCTTTCGGAGAGACAGTGTGAGAGAGAGAGACAGGGTGAGAGATGTGCTGGAACGTGCTCTGGTTAATGGTTACCGGTGCACGGGTTCAGTCATGAGGATATCTACAGCAGAGCCTTCATTGGAGAGGCTTTAATGTGGGAGCAGAAAGCCAGTGTGTGTCTTCACTCTCCTCCTACATAAACAGTGTTGGGTACATCTGCCACCTCAGCTGCGATTGCACAATTTGTCACAGGGCTGACATGAGCAGTTTGGGGGGCATGCAAGTCCTTCCCTGTTAAAAATGATGGTGGTTTACTGTCGAACTAATGCCAGAGTTGAGCTTTTGGGAGTGTGTTGGGGGAGGCGGTGTGTAGGACGAGCAGATGGACATCTGATTTTAAATGTATGTCTCAGACACCTGTCTCAGAAGACTTACCTCAGGTGTCACCCTGGTCATATAAGACAGTGAGAAATTACTGCTGCTGGTCGTTCGGGGAGACTTGTCTGGGAATCTTGCATTTATTGGGGGAAGCAGGGGCCTGATGTAACAGCCTGACAGACCGAAGAAACACATGATTCTGGTCTGTGGTATCGTATGAACTGCAGTGTTTAAATGATGCTACCGCGTTCATGAAATTCTGTGGCTCTTTATCAATATTCAGCTTGCTGTTGTCTTCAAGTTTCATATCCAGATGTTTGAGAATGCAGGAGGCTATCGCCTGTCCACCGATCATGATTATCCATGATGATCTCGTTCACTTTTCGTCATTCCCAATAAACAAAGTTTGCTGTGTGTTTCTCTTGCCTCTTGGTAACGTGGATCTGGCTCTCACCTGGAGGCTGGTTATTGAAACGGCTACCTTTATTTGTCGTGTTAACAAGGATGAAGGAGCAGCCAGTAATGTCTGAAAAGGAAGACGCTTCTTTGAATAAACCTGTCCTTCAAGAATTGACTCCCCCGTCAAAAGCTTCTTTCCTTTATTCTCTCACAAACCCTCGGCATACCATGGTTAATTAAAACGTAAAATCTGTCAACACTTTGATTTGGTCTTGATAAAAGGTGTAGAAAATGTTTCCAAATCAACAAGACGCTAATAATTTATGATTCAGGCCAAGGCTGCTGAACGAAATTGAATTGTAATGCATTTGAATGGCTTTTAAAGCTTTGGAAGAATAAGATTGTGTGTGGTTGCGAGTGGAGGCTTGTCGTTGTATGAATGAGCGGGGGAAAGACCTCCGTGTCTGCTCTGCGTCAGAGATGACGGGTGTTTTTTATGGATTTTGTTACGTCGGGGGGAGAATGGGCCTTTGCTTCAGCTTCTGGTCTGGGTCAAGGATGGAAGAATTGAATCTTCTGTCTGCCTTAACTATCTGCTTGTCTTTTCTGCCTACCCTTGTTTGGAGGGCTTCGGGGAGGGGGGGGCAGTGCAGCTCGCTGCTGTCTCCCACTGGGTGGAGACTGCGGATGAATCACTTGGCTGGGTGGGAGCATTGCTCCTACTTTCATCTATGTATCGCCCATTACTCATGATAAAATATGGCTGCCTGTATGGTTGCCTTGTATTTCTTGCTGCACTCTCTTCGGTGATCTTCTGACACATTTCCCTCGGGAGGCCATGTATTTTTTTCGTAATAGTTTTTGGAGGCTGCTTACCTGAGGAGTTTGTAACAAAGGCAGTAATTGGCGTTTCTTCAGAGCCCCGTAGGCATTAGAGTAACCGTTTTCAATAGCTGGTAGTTTGAAAATCCCTGGACTTTAGGTAATCTTTCTGTAACCAGGGACCCTCAAATGAAAACTGACCGGAGCTGACTGTTCGGTGGGGTTTCCTCTTTGCAACTCTGCAGCTACTCCACGTACCACCATGGGGGTCACAGATGCCAGGCTGAAAACTCCTGCCACAGAGCATAGAACAAGACATTTCCTTTAGCCATTATAACCAGCCAAGGAGCTCGGGAAACTAGTATGAAACCAGGAGAAAATACACAGAGCTTTTGCTGATGAACATGATTAGCTCATCATTGATGCACAAATTGAGTAAGGGAATCAGACCTAGTTAGACTCGCTGTGAGGTTGTCTGTTCTTGTTCAGACTGCTCTGTTTCGGCATGGTTGACATCCTGGTTTAGCCTCGGTGGTGTTGTTCCACAGGCACTTCTGATTAGGTCGTATCTGAGTCATATTTCAAAAGCTTCTCTATACTTTAGGCAAAAGAGGTCATATCAAGTGTAAAGAAGCCAGGATTGATATGTCCAGTAGGTCTGCAGGTGGGTGGGTCTGCACTGCCCACACATTTTATCATCTGTGTACATGTGTTCATATCCACATTGGAGAGACACAGTGCTCTAGACTGCAGACATTTCCATCCTGGTGAGGATGTCCAGTTGGCAAGGCTCTACCCCCAGGAGAAAGTGACATTAGAGATTAAAGGCTCTTCAGTAAACACTGGCATTTATTTATTTGGCAGACATTTTTGTCCAAAGTGACAAGCGAAGCAGATAAAATGTCACAAGCATATGGCTGTTGAGGAGCCAGCTTGGACATTAGTGCTGATAGACTGAGCTTCCAATGAGTGATCACTAATGAGCCAGTTACTAACGGAGCAAGAGATAACGATACAACATCCAACATCATAAGGACCTGAAGTCATAGGAGCTGTGTGAATGAAAACAACATGAGTAGTTTCCTACCGGACAAGTGCAAAACTCAACTGTCCACTGTTGCCAAGAGACTCTAACTGAGGAAGATGCAGCAGATTAGTGCTTGGATGAACCGTGTGTATGAGGCTCAGTCATTCTCTACACACCGTGTATCGCTGCCGGTCTGCCTCACTCGCACCCTGGATCAGTGGAGCGGCACCAGGTCAGCCATGGTGACGGTGGGGAGTTGTCACGCCTCCGGCTGGTGCGGTGTGCCAATGTGGCGAGCCTCAGCTGCACAGCAGGCCTCGTAGGTGCGGTTCAGGCCCCGTTAATTGCCTGTCGCTCTGGCTAAGCCGAAGTGACAGACCTTGAAATTGTGTATGAAGGCCCTGCGTGAGAAGACTCGGCACGGCCGCGCTGTGGATTGGTGACAGTGCGTGGGACAGGGCTTCGCTCATCGGGGCTGGCATTCCTTCCAAAAAAAAATAAACACTACAATTCGGGTGCCAAACATTCTTTTCCCTGGATCGAGTTTATGTAGCACATGTACTCTGCAAGTAAATCTCCGATCACCCGGTGCTTTTATGTTCAGCCTTTGACATTTTAATGCCCCTTTCCTGTGCAACACGTGTGTCGCTTCCTCCTCGCTCCATGTTAAAGATGATAACAGCATGTGTTTTTCATATCCTTTCTACTGTGCAAATGCGGTTAGCTTCGGTTCCTCTGTGATTTTTGCTGCGTCTGAGCTGCTGCTTGGACATGTGTGTTGCCATGGAGAATAGAACTGATGGGTGGATGCGAGAGAATTGATCGGATTACATTCCCACCCTGCAGGTATGTCCCAGGTGTTCCACTCTGTCACCGTACAACCACACCCAGGAGAGGGACAGTGTAAATAGTTATCACCTGTCACTGTGATGTTCTTAGGGGTTGAGCTGCTCATCCATTGTGCCTAACCACCTCAGTCTGGGAAAGAGCGAGGTTTGCCTTGTCCCACATGGTACCTTAACTTCCTAATTTTGCTTACGTTGTCCATGTGAAATCATTCTCTGTTGGAGTTTTCGGTTATGGGCCTCATTTAAGCTTCCTGGAATCAATTAAATGTTTGCCAGTATTTTCTTCTGTTCTCCCCCCATCCCCCACCTACCTTTGCTTTGAAGTGAAATGAATCTCGTCAGGTCCATGCAGCAGTTTGCCTTAATGAGCTTTGCTGCAGGGTTTTAATGTAAATTAGTCATAAATCTATGTGAATGGTTTTATTTTGTCGGGTTTGATACCTGTTGCCATATCTATTGTGGCCAAAGGCAGGGTCAGTGCACACAGACAAGCAGCCGAGTTTTCTATGAAGACCTGGCAGGATTACTGCCCCCTACTGGGAAGCCTAAAACACACAGACACACAAACAAATAGTCATTCTGATTTAGATTTGATTTAATTCTGATTTATTTGAGTAGGCCCCTTGTGTCAAGCCCAGGGCGGTGGCAATCCCATTACTGTTGTCAGCACGCTCAGTAAGCTACGTGTCATTGGTCAGAGAGAGCAACCTGCTGGGAGATGGAGGCGTGATGTCCCACAGGCATTCCAGCTGTGTTCATAATTGTTTTAGCGTGACCGTGATTCTGCAGATTCCTCTGTTAGCTCGTAACCGACATGTCTACCCAGCGAAACACGGCCAGAGCTGGCATGTCCGTGTTGGGCAACATCTGGATAATCGAATGCCCTTCGGTGTGGAGATGCGTGAGGATGTGACCAAGTCTACTTTTGTTTCGGTCTGGCCATCTAGCATCTATGTTAACTAGTGATAGCTGTGGCTATTTATACTAAAGGTAGATTGAGGAGGAAGAGGAGGGCTTTTCAATGATGAAAACAGGTCTCAGTGAAGAACACAGGCAGAAAGAGCAGAAAAGATTCGAAGAGCACAATCAAAAACATTGGTACGTACCATGTGATTATCCTCTGTCGATCACTCTGCATCACTCAACTCAGTTCACTGTAAAGTCACAGCAGTGTGGTCAGATCTATTTATATACTTTGTTTTTGCTTGAAGGCACATCAACAAAGCAGGTCTTCATGAAATCCTACATCAGTTAAGTCTTGTATTACATCCACCCATTTCACACTATGTAAATGTCATACACTGCAGCCTGTGCAGAGGTGACCACCTGGCCAAGGTGTCTATTAGGTTTCGTCAGCTGTGAAGTTCATCACTGGCCACCATCCAAGATGGATGTCATATCTGTCCCACAGACCCAAGTGCAACGTCATTGATGTAGTCTACAAACAGGATCATCTTATGAGGATCAGCATGAAGAATCCGCTCTCAGATGATGGAACTGACCACAGTTGACCTTTTGAATATACAGTGATTTTCTGTCTTTATCTTTACTCTTTAATGGTAGCATGCCCAAACGGGCCTGCTGGCCAGTTGACCTTGGATCCCCATAGTCTTTTTCTTTAGCTCCTTTCTTCCATTGTCTGCTGGCCTTTTCCTTTTTCATCATTGCACTACCACACACTCTTAAGTGCCTTGTGGCCACTGTGTTGTGAAAGGCACTATAAAAATAAACTGAACTGAATTGAGTTGAATTTTTCAAGAGGTACTCCTCTGGCTCTGTGGAGTTTGCCTCTTCTCCAGCCACAGTCAAAAGACATACACTTGGGTTAATCTGTAACTCTAATGTGCCCTAACTGTGTGATTGTGTGTATGAGTGTGAGCACCCTGTTGTGGACTGACATCCAGTCCATCATGTCCTCTGCCTTGTCCTCTGTGCTTCCTGGGGTAGGCTCCATGTTCATTGTGATCCGCTGATGGATGGATGGATGGATGGATGGATGGATGGATGGATACATACATACATACATACATACATACATACATACTCCAGTGTCATCCCCTTGTCAAATCTGGTGCCGTATTTTGGGTGTAGGGTTCCTGGCAGGCATTAAAGCATGCTTTGTGCAACATTAAGTCATTCTCTCTATTGCATTCTGCTATAGGCAGATGGAAGGCTTAAACTGTGGTGCTTTAGGAGCACAGGTTAATAGTATTCAGGGTGTAGATACCAACACTTGTGCTCACGTGTGCTCCAGGCCGGAGATGAAATGTTTTGTTTTTATAAAAACTACAATTTGGGTCCCTATCCTGCTGCATTGTAGAGTATATGCTTCAGGGAAATAAGCAGTGTAGGAAACATAGGAAATTTTCTCTGAAATGTGAAAGTGATATGAGATTACAAGAGTGGCTCTGGGTCCTTGCTAGTAAATTTACATTTTTTTGTTATGACATACACTGTACTGAACCGAACCACTTAAGTTGGTAAATATGCTTTTAAGTAGAAAATACAAACCTTACACAGAATGGGGCATTTTTTTCCAGTTTGCTAATTATTAAAGCAGTGGTCCTTAAAATACTAAAGTTATCAGATCTTATCGTCAAATAAATGTTTAGTAATAAGGAAAATATAAATCCTGTCGTTGGAAGTTGCTAGGCAACTGCTTCAACATCACATCAGAATTCAGGAAGCGTTAAGGTTCCTACTTAAGACAAAGCACTCAATATGTGCTGTCATAATCAGTACATTGCAGATGTTTGGTGCATCCTAGTGCTGTTAATATTAGATACACGGGGAACAACTTGTCTTCCCTTAAGTTACTGTGAGGGGGAAATAAAAATAAAAGTTTGATTTCAGCGAGGAACTGATGCAGATTGTCTGGAAAGATCTGTTTGATATGTCACAAATGCACAGAAAGCAGCAAAATGCACCTTTTCATCCTAAAATCTGTTGCACGTGATCGCTTCCATCTGGCAACCCATTTTCTGAAACAACATTCTAGCCATCTTGGCATTGTGACTGTGTACTGTGGACTATGTACCTGCTTGGTTCAGTTGCATGGTCTGCCAGTGTTTCACTTTGGCTTAATTTGTGATTAACTGGACTGATTGTGGTCTGTATTAGCAACCTGCAGTTGTTCTCTGGATGTTTAGCAGCGATAAGTAGCCTAATATTTCTGAGGTCTGGATTAATCTAGATCAATCTGAAGTAATCTAGTCCAGGGGGAAATTTGAAAAATGATTAGAAATATGAAGGTTGCACACTACTGTCTGTGTTTAAATATCTTCCCTTCTGGTCATTTTTCACTTTTAATGGTCGACGAATCTGTTTTTGGCACTAATTACAGGGCTGGTTTTTGATCTGTAACCCAAAATGCATTGCTTCTATGTTCTGCTGATCTTTGTATCCATTGTATAAAACAGGATAAAAAGAGAAGCTGTTTGAATCAGCAACGGGCCTCAAACTCATCTTAATCCAGTCATGTAGGATGCTTGAGGAATTTGGAAGTAATGAAACTAAAATATCGACAAAGCAGAAAATGTTGTTTTCAATACATGCCAGTAGTCTAAGTTGATTTGAGGGATGTTCTTCCAGCTTTATCGTCATTATTATTATTATTATTATTATTTGTCCTCAGACTTGTTTGTACATTGCTGCATTTACTTATCTTTTTAAAATGCTCTGTGGCCTCAAAACCTTTTGTGTGTGAGTTTTAAGCTCCCACTGAATCACCTCACACTACCAGTTTTCAGCAGTTAGGCTCTTACTCCTGTGTTTCATCCATATATGTGATCGTGTCTGTGTGTCTAGCACTTAATTACTAATTTATTTATTAAGTACACCTCTCTAGACCTGGGTAGAGCCCACTTTTGACTCCAGTACCTCTGTGCAGGTAGACAGAAGAAGCAGAAAAGTCTCACACTGCTGTTGTATTGAGCATTTATTTTTGTTCTTGGTTCCTTCCTTTTAGCTTTAACGAGTCTGGCCGTTCTCCTCTGACCTCTCTCGTTAAAAAGTTTTATTCGGCATAAGAGTTGCCGTTGAACATTCGTCACCCCCCCCCCCCCCCCGAGTAAACTCTAGGCACTGTGTGTGATTTTCACCGTGCCTAAAAATCTCTGTATGGAGGCTGAATGCCGGAACAGCCACAACAGGTACAAGCTTTTAGAAAACAGTCGAAATTCTGGGTGACACACGATAACCATCTTGCTGTTTGGCTGAATAGTAATGGAACCTCTTGATCCCGTCCCGGTGCCGCATGTATGTTGAGGTGGAGATGTGATTCGCTGTTCAGTGGAGCAGGTCATTTGACCCTTGAGCGTGTTTTACTACACACACGCACCCTCACACATTCTAAAGGCAGTGTAACATCCCAGTCATCTGTAGTCATTTGGTGGCCCACAGGCACCAGTGTGTCATTCTCCAGCCTGCCATTTGTATTAGTGTGGCCCAGTTTGATGCTCCACTCATATTTCTTGCCTGCTTACTAGGACTACATGCATCTCACGGAAATGTGTGTGTGTGTGTGTGTGTGTGTGTGTGTGTGTGTGTGTGTGTGTGTGCCAAAGAGATGGTGGCTGGTCAGGGATGAGCCTGTTAGCAATGGCAAGACAGGTAAATGCAACCATCTGCCCGTATATGAGTCACTGGGGGTTCTCACACTAATCCACCATTTCTCGGTTCTGGACAGAAACCGGGCCCTCAGATGATCTGTGTTAGCATAGGAGACGCTCTGCCTCGTGCTTACGGATGTCTTCTGACGTCTTCAGGTCTGTTTGGCCTGAGGGGGCTGAGAACGGCTAAACTCATGATCGCTGTGATATTTGCGACCACATGTCTCTCAGTGTTCTGCCTCTGAGCTCCCCAGCCAGTGAAGTGTAATGTTAGCACTCTCTGTTTTTAGCATTAGCGCGTTCTGAGGTCCCGTGAAGCAACCAGGCAACTCGGTATGGGCATTCGCAGGTCGCCTCTATTTTGTAATATTTTCAGAAACACTAAAGATGTATCCGTACACCTGCGTCACGCCTTTCTACTCATATTTAAAAATAAATAATTTGCCGGGGTCTTCCAGGACTGGTGAGCTGTGAGTCATTGTCAACTAAGGTGTTAGTCATCTTGATACATTAAGGCAGCAGCCCTGGGTTCTCTGCCTGTCTGTTTGTGGGACTGCAGACAGGCTGTTGTTGGGTTTACGGCTAATCTGAGATATCAGCAATCAGGTTCAGTTTACCCC
>JAACJT020000016.1:3382233-3436526 GCA_009936485.2 Gymnarchus niloticus | reverse complement strand
CCCCACCTGTACACACTGTGAATAGATGCCAAGGGTTGTCTCATTCACTGCTGGAAAGGTTTTGAAATGCTATGCTTAGTGTTTTTCATTGATGAATGCATAATTTAATGGGACATCTCATGTGAAACAAAGGCTTGGTTGGGGTGAGTTGTCACGGGCTTGGTTGCTCAATTTGGTGAGGATGATGCCGCATTTTCAGGTGACACTGGGTGGAGTTAAGGTTTGTTGGTTCTAGAGTGCTCACGTTGTGCTGCGGTTTTTCTTTGTTTTTGGAGGAAATCTGTAATGCGAGAGCACGCAACGTAGCCGAAATGATCATTATTTCTCCAGAAGAAGTTTACTAAAATGTTAATATACTCGCAAATGAAACAAAATGTTTAATTCTATATGTATTTTAAAATGGCAGCGTATCAAAGGCCACAAATGAAAATGATCATGGTTTTTAAACCAAAATGCTGATTGGAAGCCACGGTGGACTTGGTATCACAGCAAGGCCCACAAAGCCTCACTTAATGGCAAGTCTCTGCTGTATTCATGTTGGATGCGCCTTGGTCCAAAGCACTGTGCCTGTTTGGCGTGGCAGCAAAGCACAAGTCCTTTGAAGTATACATCATATATGAGCTCAGACTGGGCATTGTTTCATCTCTAATCCCCCGCGTTCTGGGTCTGGCAACTGGAGGGATCGTGGAACGACGGAGGTGGATCACGACTACAGAGTTGACTCCAGCAGAGCTAAACCTCAATTTGAAATCAGATGATTGCCGATTCCCTCATAGCTGTCTGAGAGATAGCTGTGATTGATTCTGACATTGAAACCCATGGCTTTGAGAAGAGCTGGCAGTTCCATTATTTCTGTGATTTACAGAATCCAGTAGGTATTTTATCAGCTGATCTGGCACTTAAGATGATTGGTATTCTGGTAATATGGGGCCCCTAATGTATTTTTATTTGCCATTTTGTGAACAGGGGGTGGCTGCTTAAACATTTAAGCTGAAGATTTGTAGCACAGCAAGCCTGCCTCACAGTTTTCTGGAGACACTTGGAGGTAGTGTTGTGAAAATACCGAGGCTTCTGTCCAAATGTCAGTGTCACTCAGTATGTAGTGCTGAGTTTACTAGTTTAGGGGTATTTCACTGTGTAAAGAGAAGTCAAAGGTTCACTTATTATTAGTGATAGAAATTTACATGTGGGAGGGGTTGCTTACTCCAGAGAAGCTTTGGCATTGATCTCCATGGTACCTGGGGACACCACATTGGTGGGCCTCTGTATTTTGCAGGAGAGACCCAACCTTCTCTGAATAGCACTTTGTGAAAAGTTCTTCCAATAAACTCTTTCCCTTCTGCTCTCTCTCCTGCCGGCAGAAAGACACCCAGACCCTCCGCCTCCGTCAGGTCCCTCTTCGTTAGCCATGGCCTCCAAGGCTCACCCCCCACTTATGAAGAAGCACAGTCAGACTGACTTGGTCAGTCGGCTGAAGACCCGCAAGATCCTGGGTGTCGGGGGCGAAGATGATGATGGGGAAGTGCACAGGTCAAAGGTCAGTGTGTGTCCCACACCCACGTCCCTGGGATCCACTCCTGTGCCGAGTCTCCCCTTGCTGCAAAGTTTGTCTTCACATCACCCCTTGGGTGCCTGGGTTCTGATGAGCAATCTTTGGAGGTTTGAGGTCTTGTGGAGTAGGCCTAGGTACAAAGTTGGAATCTTTGTGACAGGGCAGCCGATAACATCACAGTTGGTTTGTCATGATTTGAAACCTCGCCAAGCCACGCTAACCAGTCACCTGAAAATAGCTGCCCGTGTTCTGCCAGCTGGAACTGACCTCTTGTTTTTTCCATCTTGCCCAGTCACTGGGGCCTTTGGGCCTGCAGGCCAGTAATGGAGTTGGTGCGTAATCAAGTCTCTGGAAATGATTTGATTTAAATTCACCCCTGATTGCATATAGCAGTCTCTCTATGTACAGGCATGATGTGTTCATGAAAAACTGAACATTTGTAATCCGGATCTTAAATCCCATTTATTCATGGTAATATTTCGTCTAAGAATCCCAAAATCTTTCAATTCTTAATGGAAACAGTAGATGCAGATAAGTGGAGAGCCTGGAACTTTTCACTGCTACTCCCAACTTCACTTGAAAGACCTAGGTATAGACATTTTTTTGGCTTTTCTTAATCTTTTAAGCTTTTCCTCATGTTTAGTGTTTTCTTGGTGGCCACAATTACATGCATAAATGCTGATTAATAGTGAGAAAATATAGTCCCTCCCCTGGCTTCTGAAAAAGACGCATGTGAGCAGAACTGGTAAAAAGTCATGCTGGCCTTTTCAGTGACTGTTTAAATGCCGAAGAATTTTCACTCGGCTCTTTGCAGTTGAGTTGAAAACATTTGTAAATTAAATGCCGGCTCTGAACGAGTGTTAGTAAATTGAGTGTTCATAAACCAAGGGATGACCGTCTCTGTATCTGTGCTAGCTGGACTAAGAACTGTTAGTTTAGCAGAGTGCCCAGAAGAACCAGCCTGGGTGTTTGTGTGGAGAAGCATCACAGTGAGCTAAACAGCCTTGGGAGACCTTTTTTCCATGACTGTGTATTACTTTGTAATGCTTCTGTGAGGACATACTGATGTACGTGTTTGGATTTCACGGCCTCTTGTGGCTCTAATCCACCCAATTAAAGCATAATTGGGTCTTCACTTGAAGCTTGTTCTGTTTCTCAGCCTGGAATGATCGCTCGTAGCGCTGTGGTCTGGTAGAGTGTCTCACCACAGTTTGAAGATTGGTATCTTCGATGGAGCAGCAGCTATAACCTTCCCCTTACGGTTCTGTCAGCCTCTGTCTGAGCTCCAGCAACATCCTGGTGAACTGTGGGAACCTCGCCTCTGGGGCTGGGATGAGGAGGTCGGATCCAGTGACCGCAGAGCCGTGACGGCCATCCATCTCCTTCACGTTAATAGAACTGCACACACTAACATTCATCAAACATCTTTTTAGTGATTAAAAGGCAGAAAGCAGAGAGACAGCGAGTTGTTTTTCGCAGTACGCCCAAATATTAGTTAATGCTGTTCCATTTCTGAGATTTATGCAGGTCTATATCTCTGACAAAACAGAGCATGGTTTCAGGTTATAACATGAGATTTGCCAGACGTTTTTTTTTCTGTGCTGATTGCGGAGGGATTTACATAGTCTCCCCAGGCTTGAGTGTGCATTTGTTTATTCTCATGACACACGTCTCATTCTTAAAGAACTGGGGGGAAAAAAGGGCTGTTTCCTTTCAGTTCTCCCTCATGTTGTCATGTAAACATTTTGACAGGGAATGCCGGGGATCTCGCATCTGCGGTTTGTGGTTTGGATGCTGTTCATGAGGACAGCCCCGAATCTTTACCGTAATCTCGTTGAAGGAATATTCAGTCTCTGTGGCTGCTGTTTACCCAGAGTCACCCACAGAACAGCAGTTTATAATGTTGCTGGACCAGGTGCTTTGTTTTGGCATCTGTTTGGTTTCACGTCAACATGAATGCAGCGGCACAGGATGTTTGCCTGATGTGAGAGTGGTTTGCTGGACCCTGGATGATGGGACAGCTGTTGAGCTTGTAAACAATGCCAGGATGCCCCCCGTGCAAGCTAATCGCCCCTCCACTGTTCACAAACCGGTGGCTGTCTGGCTCTTCCTGTAAGAGAACAAGGAAACAGAGCCCATGTGTGTGGGGCAGGGGAAGCAGAGTGTAAGTTCTCAGAAATCTGATGGGGGGGGCACTGAAGGTGCATACTCATTTACTACTTTAATTGTCTTGAGGAATGTTCTTATCAAACTTTTATTCATGAGGGCTCATATTGCGGTGATGAAAAACTTTTCTCAATACATTGCAAGCATAATAATATGTTTCATGTTCAAAAGACAGTAGCGGCTTATTAAAATGTAATAGAGCCAGTGTATACTTATCATTTTGGAGAAACCAGCTAATTTTTTGTCCTGAACTAACAGTAAGTAACAGTGGGCTTTCAAAAAGTACTACACTTTTAATTTTCTTTCTTCCTCTTACTGTTTAACACAGAAATACTGCTACTTGTCTTTAAGTATGTGTTTATTAGCACCCTACAATACTGGAAATTGAACAAGCATAAATGTATGTGCTCAGTATTTTAGGGGCTAAAATAGTCCAGTTAGCCAGGAAGTCAACATAATAAGAATGTATCAAACATTTGTCACCTGCTGGGGTTGTGGCTGATGTCTGTTTGCCACCATAAATGTCCCTGTTGGCTATCATCTTCACACGGGTTCCTACTCCTCACTCTAGGGACCAAACGAATCACCGTATTCAGGAAATGGCCAGGCCGAAATGGTGATTCGCTTGGTTTGTTTATACAGATCAGAGAAACCTTCATTTTGAAGACGAGCAGTGTTTGAACTGCCAGTCCACTAATGCCAGGCACTCCGAAGCAGGATTTTAGTTGAATCCTTAATCCTTTGTTATTTGCTGTTATCAGAACTTGCAAACACATGCCTTTTGCTTAGACACCAGGTATTACTTTCTACTTGTGAGCCTTTTGTTCCTGAGGGAATGATTTTTGGGTAACACGTGTAGTGCTCCTGTTTATTTTCCCCAGACCAGCATTTTCTATCCTGCCGTTTCCTTGGCCCCAGCTGGAGTTTCACAAGTCATCAAGGGGGATTTGACTTTGAATTGCTTATGTGGGAGTAAAAAAAAAAAGGGGCTCTCTCAGAATACAGAGCCAAGCCTATTGGGTGAAGTCACATTGTTACATTGGAGAGCCTGTTCAGCTGCTCCCCCTAGGGTCTCAGCTGCATTATGGCCTTGCAGGTCAAGTTGTTTCAGAGGGGACAACAAAAACGCATGGTTGACCGCAGCCTCTGCTCACGAGGGTATGAATCAGAGCAGACCTCCATCCAGTTCTAGTGGACCGGAGACTAATGGGCTGATAATTGAGCTTCTTGTCATCATCTTCTCCCAGCTGTCCAGTGCAGAACCGTTCATTAGCGTTCCCACCAACACAGTGTTCCCCAATGACTAAAAAAACGCCTCCACCTGCCTGCTCCAATGGTGACAGGCTCTCACCAGTGTTGTAGGACTCAGACGGCCTGTTAGCTGCACTGTATGGATCTCCAAGGATGTTAAAAAGCTTGCCAGGCTATGGGCCGCGTGAAAAGGATGTGAAAACCACATTCACTCGTGGCCATGCTGGTATTAGGGCCCACGGGCACTCATGGCCACGCCGGTATCAGGGGTCCATGGTTTGGTTCTCATGTAGGTTCTCTGCAGCACTCAGGGGTGGCCTGCTCCCTGTTGGTGGTGCTGCCTTCTTGCACTGATTGAGAGCCTTCTGCTGTTCCACTGGATCAGTCTCTCCATCCGGCACCTCGGCTGAGATGGAGCGCAGGCATGGGGAGCGATGAGCCTGCCTGTGGGTTCTCTAAATCCAGCTCCCCCCTATCATGTGTGGCCCCGCCCTCAGATCACAGTGGTCCCTCACGCTTAGAAAATCCAGTGTTCTCCTCTTCACATCTGCTGGCATGGTCCTCAGCACTCATGTCTCACGGGAGTTTGTCACACTTGACAGCTGGAAGGATCAGTGAAGCTGTAAAGTAACACCAGGCCGTGGGGGCTGGTAATTACATAAGCCTCTCTGTGCAGACAGCTTTCTGTAAAGGCAGTCGGGGGGCTCACTCTTTGTCCAGTTAATTGGCACGGGGCACAGTTGACGATGGCAAACTGGGCTCAACACGGCTCCCTCTGACTGAAACAATAGCAGGGAAATAAGGTTTTGTTTTTTTGCAGTCTGTGTCTGGTCTGTTTTGGCTCTAGGGGGTACTGGCTGGCCTCGGTGTTTCATTTTCTCCTCGGGTGTGCGATTATGCCAGGGAAGGCTCCCCACGCCGAGTGAGATGCTTTCCGTCGCTGTGAGGAGTGCTCACGCCCGCAGCAATCTCCAGAAAGACCCGCGGTGGTTCCTCATTATCATTACTGGATAACGTTGAACATTTCTGATTCTTTTACTTTCCTCTGTATGGCGTTGAATCTCGTTTGGGTCCAAGTGGAGCTTGAAATTAATTTCAGTCACCAGAGAAAAAAATAAAAAATGTGGCAACACCCTCAACACAAGTATTCTCTTCGACGTTCCTTAACACGTTTTGTACTCACTGAGAGTACTTGTATCTCTTCATTTTACTACTACTCTTTTCCTCATCTTCTTATTTTTCTCCTCCACCACTTTTCTGAAATTATTTCAAGGTTTTTTGACCCACTCAAAATGCCCTGTATATTTCCACTCATATGAGCATCCCCCTCCTTAACAGGAAATTTGAAAACTGTATAAAAAAAAACAAATGCAGAAAAGCAGCTGGCCATTGACCAAATCTCACATATCAAACTAAACCATCGTGTAGACCAACTAGCCCCTGAGTTCAGGCTCTTGGCTGATTAAAGACAGCTGTCATTTCTCCTGTTCCCCTGAAGGACAAAATATCCTGCTTCACTGACTGCACACCCAATGACTTGTTATCGGTTACAAAAACCTTGGAATGGTTGATTAACCCCGTCATGAAAGCTGTCACAGACTCACTTTTTAATCTAAATTTTTTCATATTGCATAAGTAGCTCAGTAGATAATGCCGTGAGCATGGACCTTCACTATGTGCCAAGACCTTTGGAGAACTCAGGTACACATGTGAGGATCACACGTGTTAATTTCAGCTTGACCTTCACCACAGCGAGATCTCCTGCATGTCAGTTTGTCGAAGCTGGACATCCATACTGTTTATCGGTGGATTACCAACTTCATGGCGAAGAGAAAGTCGTATATGTGGCTGGGCCACGCTTGTCCGACTCCTTCACCGTTGGAATGGATGTGCCATCAGCCTGCATACTCTCCTTGTTTTACTTCTGCTCGTCCACGAATAGCTGCACCTCCACTGAAGTTTACAGGTGATCGCACACTTGTAGGTCACGTCACAAATGGAGACAAGGTTACATAGTGAATGGAGGTGAATCACTTGGTGTCGTGGTGCTCAAAGAACCATCTAGAGCTTAATAGTGTCAAAATGGTGGAAATGGTGATTGACGTCAGCAAACACCCAGCCCCACTTGTCCCTCCGACGATGAACAGTCAAGGCCCTGGGAGCCATCTCCTGCTTTCTTAATTGGTAAAGAAGCACATCACATTACTGAGGTTCTAGAGGATGCTCAAGGCTACCCAACCCAGCCTGGTGCAGTTCTATAGTAGCCCATCATTAGCATCCTCACATCCCCCATGACTGATGTGATGAGATGGCACCACATCTTTCTCCATTAACAGCAGCAGTGCATCATCCTCTCTGCTGAGGTTTTTGATTGCCATCCACCCTCCACTGAACATCCGTAAGACAAGGAGAAGGTCTTGGGGATACGTTATCAGCAGCCACTTCCACTCACCCGTTGCCATGTGATCCAGGAACTCGTCTCTGGGAAACACTACTGTGCTCCAAGAACCCGAACGACCTGACCAAGCTTCTTGAGGGCTTTGTGAGGTTCTTTACGGGGCCTCCAGGTCCTCACACCTTCTATTATGTCAACACCTGTCAAACTCTGTATACAAAAATAATAATAAATCAGATCTGAACAGATCTTTCACTTCACACTCCGCTCGCTCACACTTCGCTACATCAAATACATCAGTTCCTCATTTCCACCGGTGTATTACTGTTATTTATACAGAGGAACATGTCTCTGCCTCCCACCGTGTCCTCCTCGTCGTACCCGTCGCTGTTTTGAGTACACCATATGCTTCATGACCCACTCAGTGCTCTCATTGCTTGATTGCACTTGTACATACGCACCCCTTGGTGAATAAAGCTGAATCTAACGATAACATATTATAGCAGCCACAGACGTGGGCCCGATGCTCTAGTCAGACACTCCGTATCCCACAGTGGGGGTTGGTTGCCATTTTTCTCACCTCCGTCTTCCGCGATCTCCGTGAGCATCTTGCACCCGGGGGGGGGGGTGCCGACGTTGCCGATAGACAGAAAGACCAGATGATCCCACCCTTCTCTGGTGGAGAACGAAATCCCATATCGGCAGCTAATGGGGCACCTTGGTGTGATCCAGAATCGTGGGCACTGATTTAGTCTGTACTGGTTGAGCCATGCTGCCTGGTGACTATGCCACCCTCTGCCGGGGGGGGGGCTTCGCTGCCCCATGCCCCCAAAATTAAATGCTGCATGGTTGCTGTTGACTCGAGTACATACAGTACTGTGCAGAAGTCTTGAGCCACCCCGTCATTTCCTTGTATTTTACTAGGAAAATGGGACAATAGGTACGGTGATTTATTAAAAAATCATCTGTAATCATCTGCACCTCTTTCTTCACTGGTTCATGCCTTAAGTTAGACAGCTTTGTTATGCTTGAATGATTCATACGTAGGTCACTGTGTGGCTTAACAAACAAAATACATTCCTCTGAAACTGGTCAGGTACAGAGACTGGACTGAAAATGAGAGCCAAAAACTTTGAAAGTCCTTCAGGAAGCCTGGAGAACTATTCCTCAAGACTGCATTAAAAAAATACAAGACAGTCTGGATCTTTGGAAGCATATGAAGAAATGAGGGCTGGCTCAAGACTTTTGCACAGTACTATCCATCACGGATGGTGGCTTTAGGGTTAGGGTGCTTGAGGGTTAAATCATTTATGGGTAAATTACATGGGGAAAAGAAGTAACAGGAAGGCTATGAGGTGTCACACATGTCATCCATAATCAGATTTCTCAGCTAAATATAGGACTTTATTAATAAGTAATGTTTTGATTGATCGCCTGTCTGCTGTTAATCTGAGTAATCTCCGATTAAAAATTACCTCAGTCTAATTAAAAATCTCCCAAACTGCGAGGCTCCCCCTGTGTTTTGCTCGCCGTCTGCTACATTTGAAAGGAGCGGCAGATATCAGTCTGCTGGAGGGTGATGACGTGACCGAAATATCCGCACGCGTACTGAATGGTGTCGGCCTGTCAGGAAGATGAGAGAGTGCCTGTCTTTCTGCCACTGAAAGGCATTTGTCCCTCTGAGTGTCTCGTTCGCTGTACCGGACGCATCTTGAAAATGTTGCGCTTTTGTCTTGCAGATAAGCCAGATGCTGGGCAATGAGATCAAATTCGCGGTGCGGGAGCCGGTGGGTCTCAGGTGAGAGCAGCGGACAGGGTAGGCTGCCTCTGGGAGGTCCTTCCCTGTAGTTTGGTCTCTGTTTGGTAAACGTGGTTTTCCTGAGTCCTCTTGACTCAGGGTTCTCTTTTGAGTCTCTCTACCACCCTGTTTGGTTTTTTCACCCGTGTTCTGGACTGTCTGACCAAGTTAAAAAGATGCGTACCTCTCTAGGGATGTGGCGTTTTGCTTGCCCAGCTGCTGAGATTCCAGAGCCTGACAGTGATCTTTCTTTGCAGGGTGTGGATCCTCATTTCGGCTGTCACCTTCACGGTCATGGCATTAATGGTGAGTACCGATGTACTGCGGGGTTGGGGTATTTCATGTAGAAGCTGCTCTAAGGGAAAGAAGGGAAAAGAAGCGTCTGATTCACAGTCGGGAGACGTCAGCCCCCAAACGCATGAGAGGTCGGTAGCACAAGTCCACAACCAGGCACAGGTTGCTCCCCCACCATTGACAAAGCCTGGCCTGCGCTCCCCTCTGGGACTGCTTCACAGACCTGTTCGCAGAGATTTCGGAGATAATTGCGTTCTGAATTCGAAAGCTTTGTGCTAACAGAATGCACACTGCGTATTAGACATTTCACACTACTGCCTCAGAGAAGTGAGGAGTCATTCTGCAGGCCCCAGTGTTTACAGACCAGTGCATGCCTTAGAAGAACCGGCGGTCCCAGAATGCAGACGAAATGTGTGTAAGAAGAGGGCCCCGTCCCCTGTGGCTTCACCTGTGTGGCGCTGTGTTCCTCTCAGGACGTGGGAGCTGCAGTTCGCTTTGAAATGAAAAATTAAAGTAATGGTTATTGTACAGGAATTCTTGAGTCTTCACATATCCCATCTTGATCTCCATTAGACTGAAGCTTACGTCCAGAACGTAGGATCAGCCATGTATCCGGGGCCGCTGGAGCAGTTCAAGGGCTCAGTGGTGATAGGGTTAATCTGCTGCCTGTGGGATTCGAACCAACGACATTCTGGATATGGGCACTGATGGCTAAAAAGCAGGGGCACACAGCATCCTTGAAGCTGTATTGGGAGTCCCCATATTCTCCCACAGGGCATCATACACACAAAACTCTTACAAAATTAAAAGTGGACTGGAATTCTTTATCTCTTACAGGCTCTGGCTTTCCCTAGCCAGCTGTCGGAGATGGTGTTTGAAGAAGAGCTGTCCACCACGAGCATTTCCATCCGGCTCTATGGTGGAGCCCTGCTCAGTAAGAAAGCCGTGCACTGCCCACTAGGCTAATGCTAAGCTCACACCTGGTGGTTGCACATTCATTGCTACTTGACTCTGAAGGAAACATTACTTAAGGCAAATGAGAGGTTCCAATTACGGACATGTATATGCCCCCAGGTAGCGATGGGACAAATGAGGCTTCAAAGCCCATTTCGGGTGGGAGTATCCCAAGCTAACCAATCAGTGCTGGCTATTGCCAACATTGATTGGTCAGTTTGGGATACTTTCACACGCCTCAGGCTTTGAAGCTTCATTTAGTGTCAGCATTGATTTGTTAGTTTGGGATTCTCTCACCCAGCACGGGTTATGAAGCCTCATTTGCACCGTCACTACCCACAGACCAGGCTATGGTGTTACGTCCTCAGCTGAAAGTTGGGAAATGTTTATAAGGATAGTTACTACATGTGCCGGGCCGTGCCGTCAAAGTACTCCTCCTGTGACGTCCAAATGCAGATCCACACTGCGGTATGATTATGTGTATCATTGATATTGAACATGGATTTAAATTTTAAGAACTGTAAATTCCCAGTGTGACGTTGGATCCAGCTGTATCCACAAGCAGAACGTGCAGAGAAGAACATCCCACAGATTAAAAATGTATTTAATTATACATTAAACCATCCTTTGAGAATCGAGATGGCATCCACTGTTATAGGAAAGACACCAGTGTGCCTGGCAATACCGTTTTACTTCTGCTCCCCGTCACTAAAGTAAGGAATGAGAAGGTGGAGTTACATGGCAAACTTGTTATAACAGGTTTTTGGTTTTGAGCGGAAAATATGAGGCGGTGGTAAGAGGACACTTCTCAATAATGCATTTCTAAAGGTGTGAAATCACCTGCAGGTGACAGTGGGTGTGGCGCTCGGGTGCGGCCACGGGCCGGCCAGGGCCAGTCCGATCCAGGTGGACGTGATCTCTCACTGCATCTCGTGCCATTGGCCATTTGTGGAAGGACAGGTTTACACCAGAGCCAAACGTTCTGATCTGCTGTAAGGATTTGGAAACTGTGCATCTGGAAGTGGTTCATCCGCATGGATTGTCACACTATGCTGCAGCTCTGTCGTGGACGACATTGCTTTATGTTCTTGATGTATTGGCACTCAAATGACAGACAGATGATAAAGGAATATGATCTTCAGCCAATCAGAGGCCTTCAGGACAGTGTAACGTGTAACACGATGGGTACAGGGACATCCTCGGTGCAGATGGTACCCTGCAGGTGGTCGGAGTATAGATCCAGTTCTCCTCCTGGTCTAAGCACAGTATGTTTTTTTCACAAGAGCACAGGAAAGATCTGTCCTATTATTTTATGATGACTGTGAGTAACAATGGGTTCCTAAACAAGCAATCATGAAAGTAACAATCAGCTTTTAAGGTTCCAGTGAGGAAAAAATTCAGCTTTGCCGGCCTTGTTTGCCATCGTGTTCTACCTATTTTGTGTAGGTCTTCAGCGGTCCGATCTGCAGAATGAGATTTAAAAGAATTTAAGTGGTCAGGACGTACCTTAAAGATCCTTGATCTGGAATCAGATGTTCCTTTCGTTTGTGTGAAATAATCAGAAAGATCAAATTTAGTTGTGTAGTCATCTCTGTTTTCCTGAGTTTTTTTTAACTGTTTATTTTACCAATGCACTGTAAGCATTTGGCTTTAAAATGCAATACGAGGGTTCGTTCATGGGCAGGAAGAGACAACGTTTGGATCACAGGTCGCTGCCCTTAACCACCACACGGCCTGCTGTCCTAATTACAGCGTTTCTGTCTGAAAACAGAGCCATACAATTAGCAGGAATTAAAAAGCCTGCAGAGGAGTGTGTTGACTGCTACTTCATCTTCACAGGCATCTCCCTCATCATGTGGAACGGCCTGTACACGGCAGAGAAGGTCATTATCCAGTGGACTCTACTGACAGAAGCCTGCTACTTCACGGTCCAGTTTCTCGGTATGCGTTTCCTTGCAGAGCACAGGGTGTACCCAACCCAAAAGAGCATCATATACCTACATGTACTGTCTTAAATATACATTCAAATCCCATTTTTCTAATGCAATACTGCCCTCTTTTGACACCCTGGTGGTACAACATGTGCTATAAACAAACTCTAAGAGGGGGCACTAGTCCCTAACTGCCGCTAACATGAATCGATAGAATGATATGGCTGTTTTTTGTTTTGATCTGGCTGTGTGCTTGAGTGATAGTTTAAAAGCTTGTAGCACAGTCTTCCACGCTCTCTAACCTGCTGGCTGAACTGAAAATCTCATTTACCTGCAGTGATGACCGCAACTTTCGTGGAGATCGGCTCTGCGTCCAACTCCAGCATCATCCTCCTCCTCAGTCGGGTGCTCTTCCTCGTCGTCACTCTTTGTTACTACTACCACCTGGGACGGCGCCCCAAGAAGATCTGAGGCACTCTGGATGTTTCGACTGGGGGTGGGGAAGGGGGGCTGATCAGCTGTGGGGGCTGGATGCAGTGTGGGTGAAGCTATCGGCACCCTAAATTCTCTACCCCTAGCCCCCTTACCAGGGGACCGATTTATAAACCACGATATTTTAAAGCTTCTTGATCATGGACCAGGTACATGGGGTCCGTGAGAAAAGCCTCACTGTGATTATGGCTCTTTTGTTTGACTGTGGGACTGACAGGCTTGTCCAGTTTTTGTGTGAAAATTTGCTTTTTTTGAGCAATGTGCCCTTGGCACAGCAGGTAACATTTCAGAACCCAGCCCCTGCAATTATGCAGTGGGCTGTAGTTTAACCAGTCAGGCATCACCTTTCAAGCACATTGACATGACTGTATAACTAGTCTAAGAGCAGTGAGGCCTAGTGTCCTAGTATTTTGTGTATAGGAAAAGGTGTTAAACACAGTGTGTACTTGGCAGAATAGGGAAGTGTTTGTTGTACATGGTTTCTCAGGAGGCTGCTTGATATGAAGAATAACTTATGCAGGAAATCCGAGTCATTGGTGTGTGTTTCATTCCGGTGTTATCGAAGAGAGCCTTCTTCCTAGATAGAGTTGCAGCAGTTGCTGTAGACACAGGTATCCTTGTCCCTCTCATACCTTCTGGCCTGGGCAGAATGTTTAGCGTTGTCACCTTTTCATTTAGGGATTCAAAGATTGCTTCTCTGCGGGTCTCTGATCGGTCTTTTATCCCGAGCCTGGGACTCTCTTGGTCATTCAGCCTGCCAGTTATGGCCAGGAGTTTTGCGTTGGCTTTGCCAGGAAGTCAGGGGTTGTACGTTTGTGAAGAAATTTCCGCTGACCAATGCATAAGTGCCCCTAGGGGACATTGACTGACAGTTATTAAGGACAGCCAGATGTAACAGAAGTAAATGCATGGATAAAAATACTAATGCCTAACTTCTGAAGTTTAGCATTACAGCTAATTTGAGTAAGCATTGATTTCAGACCAAGTGCAGACACTTTAATGTGGAATGAACAGGTCACGGCATAAAATGACAGGAGTTGAGATGCGTAAATTTCATCATATTAAATGGGATCATATTTTCTGAACGTCTTCTGTGCCACTTTTCTGCATATTGACTCTGGCTGCTTGCTTTGTGAAAGCTTACTTCTGGTTAACGGTAATTAAACAGAATTGTTTGAAGGTCATGAAGTCGCCTTTGGTTTGAAGCCTGCAGAGAGCTATCATAACCCTCAAAACACATTTCAGTTGTATTGACATGTTGGATGCTAGTATGTTTGCTCTGAGCGAATTTTCGTATTTCAAACCTAAGCCATGCATGCTCCAACAACAGCAAAACGTTGCGTCCAGCCGGCATCCGTGTGTCATGGGCCGCACATTTGGGTGTAGAAGAGTTGCACACGCTTGGTCTGTGTAGTTTTAGGCCGTGACACAGAGCATGTTTGTTGTAGCACTTTGAACTTAACTGTTTGGTTCGAGTAAAATGTAGCTGACTTTTGAAACATAACCGTAGTGTTGCCTTAAAATGTAGATGAGTACATAAGGTTAGGTGAATACTTGTCTTTAATGATGTAAATAATTCACTAATTAACCACTTTTACGCTTTAGGTTTTATTAGTTATTGGTGTGGCAGGGGAAAAAAAAAGTGTCACTAGTTGATTTCACGTTGAAGTAGTGTACTATGGCCTGAATGGTTTAGTAATCTGGGAGTACATTTGCAGTCCTGTGGTGTTCTTTCTTCAGTTTCTACTTAAATCAGTGGCCTTCGATGTCTTTTTTTTTTTTTATTGGGATTGCATTGTTGATTAAAAAGCATGCAACAAATATAGCACATATCTCTTGGTAGAACTAAACTGGGATCGTGGGAAGGATTTGAAAGGTGTTTTTAAAACAGGCGATAGGTTGGGAACAGATTGTACACAAAATTTATGCATCTATTTCGTAAGTCTAATTCTTTGTCTTCTGTGGGTAGTGGTGTTAAATGAGAAGTAGGGTAACGTACTGTTCTTACGGATTCTCAGTAGGACACGCAACATCTCATCTCCCCAGATTCTTCCTAAATTGCTGGAGATGTCAGCAGTTCACTTCCTCTCCGGAGACCAATCAAAAGGCAGCGGCTGCTCTGCCTGGCCATGAATAGAGCTTCAGTAGCAATGCAGGACCAAACTGTACCACGAGCAAGCTGAAATTTGGGCAGTGGATTCTTTGTGTCTGTCCAAAAGCCTGTGTCGCGGTGCAATGTGTGAGAAGGAATTGCTCAAAGGCCTCTGAAGGAAGTGCTGCTGAGATGTTGTAGGGGAAGACGTTTTGGCTCCTATTTCCCCCTAAACTCTGCATGTATATCGATATGATTACATCCTGGAGCGGAGTCTGGATTTTCTGTGGATTATGGAATGATCTATTTGGTTGGCTTGACTAGGTGATGGGGATATGTGCTCTTTGTGTACCACAGGACGGTGGTGGGAATGGTGACCTTCACAAAGTAAACAGTAATGGTCTCCTTCCCAACATTTTAACCCTACTGTCCGTCTTTGTATGTTTTGGCCAACTTTGCTGCTATAGGAAAGTTGTCGTTTCTCTGGATCACATTAAGACGAGCCGGAACAAATGTTATTACAAGGGCTTGGGCACACCAGGGTTCATTTTCTAGTAGAATGTCATTCCATGTTTGAAGTAGCTTAAGAGTGCAGCACGAGAACATTCTCCACTCGAGTATAGTGAAGATGCTTTTCTCAAGATGACTTTCTCACTTCTAACCTGGAGAGTTGAGTCCTCATGATCCCTGACTATTTTTGTGAGCTCTACAAAAAAAGAGAGAGAGGAGGAAAAAAAACATTCTCGTAACTTCAAAGTACAACAACCCCATAATCACCACAGCTGGTAGCAACCTGTTTACCGGTCCTCAGTCAGTTTTTTGGATAAAGTACATGTAAAATGCTTTATGAAAAAGGTTTTTAATTGTGTATGTACATATTTTGCCTGTTAGATTGCTATGTTTTGTTTTACTTTAGGGGAAAATGCAATGAAAGTATTCTGACTTTTAGAAAAACCAAATGGAATTTTGTGTATGTCTATGGTAGAAATAAAGATTTTTTTTTTTTTTTTCCCCCCCATGTGCCTCTCCCAGTTTGTTCATCTGAAACATGTTGTATGGTCTGCATTAACTTTCTTCCTCCACGGATTTTCCTGGAGAATACACCAGGTTAACTGTGACCTCATAACAGATTGATGGTGTATTTGGACAGGACCTATATGACCTTGCATTTCCATTAAATCCTAAAAGCTTTTAGTTATGATGAGAATCAGTTGTCGAGATAACCTGAAGTTCTCGTATTGGCCTTGTGGGGGCGCAATAGGGCTGTGTGCTAGACCCACTGCTGTTCAGTCTCCTTACAGTCGATCTCACTGCAGAATCCAGTTCACATCATCAAATTTGCTAATGATGCCACGGTAGTGATAATAATGAAACAGCATACAGAGATGTGATGGAGTGGTGCAGGCTCATCAACCTTCTGCTGAACATCAGCAGGACTAAGGAGATCATCATCGACTTCAGAAAAGTCTGAGCAGGTCAGCCTCGGTTGATCATTCATGGTGAGGTGGTGGAACGAGTGAGCAGTACAAAGTTCTTGGGAGTACACATCTCTGAGGACCTTAGCAGATCCTCTCATAAATCAGCACTGAGCATATGCAGCACCTTCACTGCAAAAAGCAAAACTGCCTTCAGCCATCCTTACCACACTCTACAGAGGGACCACTGAGAACGTACTGAGGATACGGAAGCCAAAGGACAGTGAACACTACAGAGATGGCACCCTCCCATGTATACAGAACATCTTTCATGCATGGCACACTTGGCAGGCTCTCAGTAATCCTTCCAGATGAGTTTTATTTATAAGGCGCCTTTAACAAAGAGCACTGTCACAAAGCGCTTTACATAGTCCAGCGCCAAAGGTCTCTAGAGAGTAAGCCAATGGCGACAGTAGCAAAGAAAAACTCCCTCAGGGAGAGGAAACCTTGGGAGGAACTGGACTCAAGGGGGAAGCCAAACCTCCTCTGGCTGACAGGGGAGGACAGGTTCCTTAATACAAAATGGTGAGCAACACTGAGAGGACCTCACCCACCCTTTTGTCCTTCTACCACATGGTAGAAGCTGTAGGAGCATTCGTTCCACCTCAGGTAGACTTCGCAACAGCTTCATCCCCTCAGTGATGTGAGGGTACTAGGCTGTGCTTCTGATGTCCGACACTCTCATGTTACGATCACTAAGAGTCTGTCCAGGTCACTTTAAATGATCCTCACATTGTTACAACATACTGCTTACATTTTTATATAATTAAACAGGGATTATGTGCAATTGTTCTACTTGCTGTATGCTATATGTTATTTTTGATTGTCTATTTATTTATTGTGCAAGCATACATACAAACTTCCTGCCACCAGATTTGTATATTTTTAATTTCTGTTTTGGCTCACTTTTTTGTTCTGTGTTGCACTGTACGCACTGGCCTTATGTGTACTCCTTGTTCTAATTTGCACACTGCCTCATGTGTCCTGATGTTCTATGTTGCACTGTGGTCTGGGAGCAAATGTAATTCCATCCCATGTATATATGATGAATACCTGTGTAGAATGACAAAGTTTGACTTGACTTGAATTTGCCAACTTCACTTTGGTCTGCTTTCCCTTCTAACCCAAATTATCATTTGGACTGCGTTAGACTGAAGGATTTAATTGTAAAATAAATAGGACAAGAAACAGCTGGCTCTCAATGAGTTTGCTTATTTTCCATCTGGATCAGGAAACCAGTAACTCCATTAGCCTGTGGTGAATAACAGGAGAGAAGTGTTTTACACATTTCCCTGAAATCTGATGTGGGACCTCATGGTGTCGGTGTCAGGATGGCAATAGCGGCCATGCCTGCCTTCTCGTCCTTATCTGGTCGATGTGGCTTGTGAGCAGTGGGAGGTTTGAAATGGGTCTGCGCCGTAAATATGGCGAGGGTGGTCTTGGGGGATCCTTCTGTGATAGATTGTACAGCCTTTCTTTAAGTAGCTGAGCTTTCTTTCTTCCTGTGGTACTGTCTGGCTATCCAACTCTGGAGAAGACCACAGACTCCCCCCCTGGACAAGCAGTCCTAGTCCTGCTAAAAAGCTTTGCTCCATGCCTCCCCCAGCCCCCCATGTCCATTAACCCTCCTTTCTGCAAGAATGGAAAGTTCTGAAGAGCTCATGTGTTATCTGCATTTTGCTTGGCAATACTGCGATCTAGTCATCTATCAGATGAACATGCCTGGACAGCTGGGCTGGAAGACAAAGACACTTCTTGAAATGAGTTAGGTTTGTGACTGTTTCTTAAAAAAATACATAAAATTAAAAAATACCTGGGCAGTTCTCATCACAGGAAAGTTTGAAGTTTACCTGGATGTTCTCCTTTCCACAGAAATCTAAGACTAAGGCATAGTACCTTTTTTATATAAAAAATTGTTATTAAAAATATTTTCAAATGACAGTCCAAGTAATTCAGGCGGAAGTTGTACCCTTGAGGAAATCCAGATGATTTTTAGTCCTTTTAAGCTTCATTGACCATACTGAAAAATTATATACGTTTACTATAAGCGTTATCAGGTTTCCTTGTTTGCGAAATGGCCCTTCATATTTACATTATTTACATCCTTTGTACAGTAATTCCGATACATCCATGTCTTATTATCAAGACAGAGTTTTTGTAGAGCTTAAGAATATGAGCCAGATCGGTGACTGAAATGGAGAGGGTTAATGTTTGGTCTGCTCGGCTGCCACATGGCGGAGACTGCAGGACTTTCCCAGGCTTCACTTTCATTCTTACGCCATCGACACGCTATAAGGACCGAGGGACCTCAGATCTCCACACTTCGTCGTCTTTCAACTCCGCATCGCATAAAGGTAGATACCAGCTCTTTCCCAAATCCTGAGGTCAGGCTACAGAAGACCACCGTGATCGGTTTAGATTGGATCCCGAGAAGAGAAAGTACTTGAGACGAATACTCATAGACTGACAACTTTGTATTGTCTTGGCTACAAGTACGTATGGCTTCAGGTTTTGTGGACATCTTTGGAGTTCCTGAAGTTAATCATTATGCTTGCTAATGTGATTTTAGAGGTTCTCCTGCCTTTCTGTGCAGTAACAAGGTAACAGACTTTGCTGATGTGGCATGTAGTGCTGGACGGACTGGGAGTTGATGGTAACTGGTTCCAGTGTTGGCTTTACAGTCCCAGCTTGGTATGATCACTGGTAAAACGTGTTCCCATTTTCCTTTCCTTCTTTGTTACTTAATTATTATGATCACCCTGCTTTGTTACAGTGTTACCTAATCTGACAGTATACGGTCCCCCACTGCTGTCAACCACGTTTACAGCTACGTTACATGAGATCTGTAATAAATATAAGATGAAATATACACACTTTGAGGCTTTCTTCGTGTGTTAGCATCGCAGTAAATGTTTCAGAAGTCAGTACGATGTGGCTTTAATGCTGAGAAGCTTTAATTGACCGAGTTAAACAGTTTTGTTTTCAATCTTCAGCCGTCATTGTTCTGTGTTTTTCCGCCCAAAACTGATACATTTAATCACAGAAAATGATGCTGGTGTTTCTGAGAATCGAACATGACCCCTTGAGTGTAACATTTGTGGTGTGTGTTTGTTTCCAGGATGGTTATACGTAGTACAATTCGGAGTCTCCCTCAGGTCTGTAGTTAGACGGCAGTTTAGTTCTAAAATTATAATGTTCAGGAAACCACAAAGTTTGTTTTCGCGTGAAATTCAGCTTTGTAAATAAGTAATTTACTGTTAAAGGCCGAGATTTAAATGAGCATTGCAAACGAAGCTGGGTTACAGTGCTTTACTGTGTTGTCTTGTTAATGTCGTTTGATGGAACATTTTATTAGCTGACTATTAAATGATCAAAATACTGCTATGATCAGTAGCCAAAACTACTAGTCTGTAATTAAGATGTCTGGTGGGTGAATACATTTATACACAAGAGGACGAGAAATTGTGAGTCAGGGTACTTGTTGAACACTCTCATCTTAGTCACCCGAATTGATTTTCCATACGGGGGATTTTTCGTTGGAGGACACCTCATACCATAGATACTTTAAAAATTATTTTTTTTTCAGATACCCTTTCTGTAAAAAACACAAGTAAATACTTTGACATAAGTTGTACACATTTCTTGTTACTTCGGTTTCTTTTCATAAGTCTAATAGAATTCAATTTGTGAGTGTTTGACTAACAGAAGCCTGTGTGTGTGTGTGTGTGTGTGTGTGTGTGTGTGTGTGTGTGTGTGTGTGTGTGTGTGTGTACTTTGAGGTATTGAAGATTACATGTGGTTTTCCAGGTGCTATTTCCACCTATGGTGTAAATGTACAAACTGGCTCACAATTTCCTTCTTGTATAAAGTTTGCCGTGGACTGCCTGTCGACATTCCATCCCTGTAGACAGCTGGGTAATTCCAGCCAGATTTTCAAATTATTATTTTTTACCCACGTGTTTTTATATTCCAGGGAGATTTCAGTAACACCTAAAGTTTGGCATATTTGGCACATCAGGCCTGTTTTTGTGAATTTTGTACCTGCTTATTAATGTGTTTTGTAAAATATTGTTGACCAGGACACAAGCGACGGAGATTTGTGTGTGAAAGATGCTGAGTGTTGCTTTACAGGAGGAGAAACTGGCCTCTCAATCTTAATAGAAGTTGTGGCATCTAGAAAACGTTCTGAGATTGTTGTGATGTTTGATGTCCTTTCCTGTGACCTTGTTTGGTCATATAGGTCACTTCTTCCTCCAAAGCTACAGATCACTTGATTTTTGATAATATGCTGAGAAATTCAGGCAGGAGATTAGGACACTTACTGCTCAGCTTCCTTTGGCCCTAATCTTTAACTTTATTTTCCATAATTTTCCCCACTATTAATGTGCCTAAAATCGATATACCCTAATTGAACTATTTTATACTGTGTAGCCAAACCTACTGAAAGGGTTATATGAATGATAGTGTCATCTGGTGAGAATGTTTTGTTCAGTGACTTTCATGAATGGTATTATTGATCTGAATCAGGGATCATTATTGCATTATTATGGTAGCAACAGTGATTACAATTTCAGTATAATTTCCCTTTGTAGCCAGTCAGCTACCATTATAGACAAAAATTTTGGCAGTGACACAAATTTTGTGTTTTGCATACTTTGCTGCGTCAGGATCTTTAGGTAATTTTTTTTTACATGTTTCTATGGTATACTGAAGAACAATTATAAACATTTCATAAGTTTCAAATTCTTTTATTGGCAAATACATCAAATTTATGCAAAGAGTCAATATTTACAGTGTTGACCCTTCTTCATAACTTCTGCAATTCGCTCTGGCATGCTGGGTACCAGCTTCTGGGCCAAATCCTGACTGATGGCGATCCATTCTTGCCTTGTTAGTGCTTGGAGTTGATCATATTTTGTGGGCTTCTGCTTGTCCACCCGCTTTTTGAGGATTATTCACAGGTTCTCAGTTAAGATCTGGGGAGTTTCCTGGCCATGGATCTAAAATTTCAATGTTATGATCTCTGAGCCACATCCCTTATCACTTTTGCCTTGTGACATGGTGCTCTATCATGCTGGAAAATACACAGATCGTCACCAAATTACGCCTGGATCGTTGGGAAAAGTTGCTCTTGGAGGATGTTTTGATAGCATTCTTTATTCATGGCCATTTTTTTGGGCGGAATTGTGAGTGAGCCCACTCCCTTGGATGAGAAGAAACCCCACACACGGATGGTCTCAGGATGCTTCACTGTTGGGACGACACAGGACTCATGGTAGCGTTCACCTTTTCTTCTCCGGACAATCGATTTTCCAGATGTCCCAAACAGTCGGAAGGGGGCTTCATCAGAGAAAATAACTTTGCACCAGTCTTCTGCTGTCCAATCCTTGTACTTCCTGCAGAATTTCAGTCTGTCTTTGATGTTTTTCTTGGAGAGAAGTGGCTTCTTTGATGCCCTTCTTGACACCAGCAAAAGTGTTCGCCTCACTGTGTGTGCAGATGCACTCACACCCACCCGCTGCCAACATTGAGCAAGCTCTGCATTGGTGGTCACACGATTCCGTAGCTGACTCTTCAGGAGGAGACGGTCCTGGTGCTTGCTGGACACTCTGAGACATCCTGAAGCCTTCTTCACCGCAATTGAACCTCTCACCTTTTTGTGATAGTTAACTTTTTATGCTAATGAAGCTTTTTGCAATTAATTGATATGAATCTGATCGTTCTGCACAATAATCTAGAAACAATGTGAATTGCCACTGCAAAAACTGAAGCAGCAAAGTTTGCGAAACCCAAAATTTGTGTCGCTGCCAAAACTTTTGGCCATAACTGTAGGAAGACCAATATATGTAATCTTGAGTCATGTGAAGGTATCACTATTGGCTTCCACTTTGTGCACATTTTGTTTGAGTGCAGAACTGAATGCCCGCTCGGTGCTGGCCTTGCTGGGGAGAGACCTTGACATAATGGCCTGTTGGAGACACAAGAAAAGCCCCAGGCGTGAGAGGGGCTGCCCCTGACATCCTCTGCCCATTCATGGATGCCTGGTCATGGTTGCCTTAGCAACCCTTTACATTGTTTGGGATTGGGGGGGGCAAAACTTTCAGGCCTGTAACTGCAGCTGTTACTTGAGTGTCTGTATTCACAAGCTTTTATTAAAGTTCAGGTTTGTCTTCCATTTTGAGCTCCTAGCTAATAAGTTTCCCCCTCAGGTGATCAGGAAGCTGGCTACTTCTGTTGTTTTAAACCTTGGACTGGATTTCATAAATCTGAAATGCAGGAGTTTTGTTTTTTTTTTTTGTTTTTTTTTTTGTTTTTTTTTTTTTAAAGGGCATCTTTCATTTCTTCTGTGGCGCTATTGTGGTGTGGAGAATGTAAGCTTGGAGCCTCAGTGTGTCAAGTGTCTCCTTTGTGAGCGGTGAAAACCGTGGTTGAAAGCTGCCTTTGTTGCGCGTGGAAATCGGAGCGGGGCCTGTCTTTCTCAGGGTGAGGATGCAGTGTGCTGGCCTTTGGGGTGGGGTTGGGGGTAGAGGTACTATGTGGGGCCACTTTCTGGTGTTAAACCCCACTTCCTAGGGTCTAGGGGTGGCTAAGGATCTTGTTCTTGTGAAGGGTTTGTTAGTGAAATCTTCACACGATATGTGAAGCATATCAAAAACTGCTATGTACATTATATGACCATGAAAATGCTATCCTATCATGTTCTAGGCAACATAATGTCAGTGCTGTGTAGTGGTAAAGACAGTAATCCTTAGAATATAAAATTCACTTTCAGATTAGCAACTAAGCAATTTTTGCAGAACCACTAACTTGCATCCTACTCCATGTAATGCTGACCATCTAATTCTTTAGTTCACATGGCATCCAGTGGAGTGAATCATGATGTTCCTGTGCTGTTGGCCAAGTTTGGGTCTAACTGGTGGCTATGTGTAGAAGAACCTCCTCCTTGTGTGTCTGGATGTTGTATTTATCTGTGAAGCTTTGAATCTGCTGCACTTTTTCTCGTATCATAAAAGAACTTCGAGAGCTTTCCTCGTCCCACAGTACTTTCCTTCATCTAAATGTGACAGCACAAAAAAAAGTTCGTCTTTTGGCGCACGCGCATTAATGGGACCTTTTGTTTCAGAACAAGAGGATGTGCTGAGGTCCAAAGTGCGGGGAAAGGGAAGGGGGGAAAAAAAAACAGTGCGGCGTTCATCAACTTTCACCACTGGACGTGCACCTCTGTTCCGAATGGAGAACAAACGTGGGGTTTCGTCATCTGATCAATTGATAGGGCCTCATTATCATGTCCTCATCAAATGATCAAATCGCTTGTTGTTCAGTGCTTTGCCAGCTGTGAAAACTCTGTGCAGCTGTGCTCTTCAGAAGAACCGGCCCAAAGTCAAGCTTAGCGATTTTAGCTGGAGAAAAAGAACAAGGCGTAATTCTTATTATGCCTTTTCAAACTGAGATTTTTTTTCTGAGCTGAAGCGGCATTGCAGAGACTCACGGTACAATCGTGAAGCTGAACTGAAACCAAGAGACGAGGGAAGGCTGGGTGCTGGGTTAGCACAGATGTTCCATGCCTGTTCCGTGCAGCTTCTCGGGTTTAATGGCTCGGGCCAAACAGAACATTCTCGTAGCTTTCCAGCAGCTCATTTGTCATAGTGTACAGACACACCGAGGCTCTAAAACACGGACACCACCAGTGCAATGGGTGGATTGTCAGCTGCCAGAAAACTGTTTAAAGGCCCTCGAGAGGATCCCTCTGCTCAGCGGCGCAGGGTGAAGAGATACGGCTGGCTGCTGACCTCTGACTGGCTTAGCTGATCCCCATGATGAGTTTGACTCAGGCAAGCCTTGCTAAACTGTTTATATGATTCAACAGCTACGGGACGCTTCAAAAAGAAGTAAAACTGGAGACTAATACTTTGTAAAATCTGTTTTCTCACCTGACTGAGCTGGGCGTTTTATTTTTTGTCCTTCTCACGGTTGCAGTCAGCTGTCCTGTGGATGCATGAATAATAATAAAATAAAATGAAATGCAACTAATAATCTGGGGAATTGCTTCCCATAAAGAAATTTGCCTCAGTAAAGCCTCAGTCAGGTATTCTGATGACTGTTAGTGTACAGTAAATAATCACTGTGCCAAATGACCTGAAGAATTCTCTGAAGGCAGATTACTCAACACAGATACTCCAGCCAGCTGCCTCACTGGAAAATGCCTCGGCCTCCAGCCTAGCCTTGCTACGGATTTCAGTTGGTTTGGTCTTTGGCCCAGTTACCCGACACACAGAAAGATCGTGTTTATTTTCTTCCCGGGAACACTTCCAGTTTCACTCTTGTCCGCAGAACTTATTTTGGGTGAAGGCTTTGAAAGCCGATGTCAGTGTTGATGGCAACTAAAAACTATTCTGATGAAACTGGACTTTCCTGTCTACTGGGCCACCTGTGCCATGCTGAAACTGGATTTTCCCGTCTACTGGGCCACCTGTGCCATACACTACATGAGGTGTTCTTTGGAATTTCAGCCACCTCTTCTGAAGTCTCCAGATGAAAATGTCACCAAACTCAGCCATGTACACAGGGTATGCATGTGGTGACATTAACATCTATTGCCTTTGGTTTGAAGAAATGGTCAGTGCACAATTTGTGGTTTGAACTTTTTAAAAAACCCTGCTCTTGAAAGAACATTAACTGTTCTGGCCATTCGTGATGATGTTGCTTCTTGTTTGCTGTAACCTTGTGGTTCACCATCATGGCAGTCAATGCATTCCCCTCCCCCTACAGGGATGGTGCACATATGCCCTTGGACACCATCCTGAGGGGTTTCATTTCCCTAGTCTCACACCCACCAGACCTGCTTTCAACCAGAAACTAACAACTAACCTGACACCTCTGTCCTCCATTTATTTTTTGATCAATAACCGCAACTGGCAATCTCATTCACTGCAGCCATGACTGCACGTGTAGTGACTACACCCCCAAGAGGCCGGCTAATGGCACTGGCCATGTCCTGTGAGAGCAGCGCACCTACAGGGAACTGGGTCTCGATTTCTGCCACCAGGCAGCTTCTATCAGTTGGCTTGGGTCAGTGATGAGTTTGGTGGTGGGTTTAACATTTTGAGAGAGGGATTCAGCTTAATGAGTGTCAGTGCAGGGTTTGGTAATGCACTACATCCATGAGGGGAAATGTTAGCCACCTGGGCTTTTTAGGATGTTTATTGGGATAAATTATAAAGGTCTGGCATGACCGAGGTCCTGAAAGGATCAATGGTTACTAAAAATAGATGGATAACCGGTCATTGACTGAAACTCGGTAGGCTAGTATGTAAGATAATGTCCTGATTCTGCTGCAGATAACATCTTCACGCTATCTGGAGGCCGATGTTGTAAAAGTGGTGCATCGTGGTGTCACAGCTGATAACACGTCGTTTTGTCCGGGGCGGGAGCAGGAAGCCGGATGTGTCGACCTTACACTTTGATGTCTGTGCCACACTTTGTCATCTTGGCTTACTGTCTGTTTTCTCGTCAGCAGAACTGGAGCCATGGGGAAGCGTTGTGTAGCGGTGACCAAGTACTTCCTCTTCTTCCTCAACCTCATCTTCTTCGTAAGTCTTTATACATGTGCACACAGTAACTGTGTTTATTTATTTGTTTTTGTTTCATCATGGTAAAAAATAATAAGCACCACTATTCTTCCTGGTTTACATTCGCACCAACACACGTGGAATTCAAAGCTACACTTTTTGTCACAGTATGGCATGACAGAACCTTTTCAGAGATTATTTTTAATATTATTAAAAGTATTCAGTTAATTTAGGGTGGTTGTAATGCAGTCGATTTTTCTTTGGACTCGGACATAACTGTTACACCCTAAGTATGGCATTGTTCCAAAATCACGGGAATGGGATGGTCTGTTACTACTGGATGGAAAAATTTGGCAAAAAAATGAGACTTTGTTTTGAGTGTACTGGCACCTTTTATTTTTAGGGAGTCTTTCTGAAGGAAACAGCAGGTCATCCTTTGAACGTAAACATAATGCATATATGTTACTGTCAAAAGGCCCTTTCTTACCCTCCACACGCCCAGCTTGTTGACAGCGTGATCCTCGCTCAGCCTGTTCCTTTATTTTGTCCTCCCGCTGATGCCTCCACACGCAAACAAACCTAACTGGACTCCAAACACAAAAGCAGGCGGCTGAGCCGAGAGAGCAGGTACTTGGAGTAGCCCTATGGCACGAGCCGCAATGTTAAGGACGCACTCCTGTCCCGAGGCTGTTTGCGTGAATGGAACCCTAATGACATGGCAGATAATGAGGTCAGATCTGTCTGCCCAACTCCCCGCTGTTGTTACAAAGCCCAGGCACACTTATGGCATCTGGACGGGGTCCATAATCATTCACAGATGCTTAACGGGTGAGATAGGAAGTAACTAGCAAAACTGCCTCCCATTAAAAGACTTTAAAGTTCTGTTTGCTGCCTGACTGGCCAGTGACTGAGAACATCTCTCCATGCATTCTGATGGGGGGTGAACGGCTCGATGCTGGCATCATCGGACTTCTAGGTGTCCCTGAAAATGCTGGCTGCACACAGCTGCTGCGGAATGAGAATCATCTTCTCTGTCTCAGGGCAGCTTCGTGTTGGAGCCTGTTTCAGCGGAGTTGTGAAAGAGGCTCTGCTCCAAGGCCAACATGGCGGCCTATTGCCTTTTGTGGAGCTAAGATTAGCCCTGACGTCGACTCGCATGTGTGAGGGACGCAGCCCATGTCTCGATCTGCACCCCCACGGACCAGTGAGACATTTATTCATCCCAGATGTTTAAAGAGTAGATGAGCAATATTGAATCTCTGTGGGATCCAGACCAAGTCTCATAAACCTGCATCTGGGTGAAACGTGTCTGTTTCATGTATACACACACACGGTCTCCTCCTCTGAACTTCTTTCTTCGATGGCCTCCTCCATTCTCTTGTGTGTATGTTTAACTTTTCCCCATCTCTCTGCCTCTCTCTCTCTCTCCTCAGCTTTTTGGATTGCTCATCCTGGGTTTCGGACTCTGGGTACTCCTGGACAACAAAAGCTTCATCGTCGTCCTGCGTAAGTCTTCACATCAGGCCTTTCTATTTACTATCCTGGTGCTGGAGCAGCCAGTCCTTCAGCATCAGAGGATGTCCGAATGTGACATATTCAGATTAGATGTTTATCGTTTGTAGCATAAGGATATACACTTTGAGATGTTCAGTGTAACATTTAGCCACCGTAATCGGTGGTCCCTCAGTGTAACTTGTTGCTATCGAGTCCCACCAGTCCGCTAGGAAAGGGCAGGTTGCTCGCCTGACCTTGCCGTCTTCCACACTGCCGGTCAGTCAGTTGCCTTCCCTGCAAACGTTGAGTGTTCTCATTCGCCGTCCTCGAGGTCCCACGAGGTCCCACATGATTAGAAGATCAGATGCTCTGAGTAAAGAACACGCAAACCTAGGCCATCAACCAGCTGCTTTAATTATTACTCTGAAAGAGAACCACACGATCACATGATCCAGTTTGATCTGAGCTTCAAACAAAATTATCTGCAAAGTTCTGTGTGGCTTCTGGATACACTTTGTAAGTACTGAAGCTAATCCTATTTATATGTAGATCGCAGCAGATGTGTGGCACATTTAAAAAAAGATGACTTGTGTAATATATGCCTTCTTTTAGAGGATGTGTGAGTATTTTGATCCAAGAACAGACATGAGGAGAACATAGGCACTTGTACTGGGCCTCTTTCCAAAATAATTTTTTCTATTATGATTCTTCCATCCTGTCTTTCCTGAGATAGGATCATTCCAGTAGTCTCTGACCCAGCTTTGGATATCTTCATGCTAGCGTTTTGGCCCGAGAACCCCCAATCTTGAAGAACGCTTCGATGGCTCTGTACAGCAGTTCGCCTCAGGAGGACGTCCCTTAGTATTTGCAGAATGTGCTCGTCAAACAGTTTTTGCGCTCTGCATGTCATTCCCCCAGTTCGTTTTGCAAAGGGCTGTTTATAGGCATGCGTGTAACGGGGCTCTTCAGGAAGTCCCGCTGCCTGCATTGTTCATTTTTAGCAACTGGTCTTTCATTATTTTGTCACACGTCTGCCTCGTGACGAAATCTGTGAATTCTCTGTACCTGGTCTTCTCCTTTACCATTTCGACTGTGAAGCCACCCCCAGAGAAGAAAAATAAAGGCACCTTCCACACACCTTTCCACACTCCTGCTGCGGTTTTGGGGGGGCGGCTTTGCTGTAATTTGGGGGCTGCTCGTTGTCACGTTCCGTCTTCCTGTGTGGGGAAATGAGGGGCAACCCGGGTCTCGCAACTGTCAGAATATCTGTTTGCTGTTAGACGGAACGATTCCGCAGAAAGTTCCAGTCTGAAGAGTTTACATGGCGTACATGGCGTCATACAAGGGAGCAGTGGAACAGAGGTGGGGAAGCCACATTAACATGCTTCCTTTCAGAGATTAGCCACTCTGCCTCCCCCTGGAGGCTGACGTGCACAGGCAAGCCCTGGATGTTCACACTGCATGGGCCTCAATCGGTACTGTCCGGAGATACAAGCCTCAGCAGGCCCGCTAGTAATTAGCTACTAATGTGCTTCTAAATGTTCATTTCTTTATTGAGCGTATGTCATATTTATCGTGTGTCAGTTGTCAAACCTGCTGTATGTACTCAGACCTGCTTCTGGGCCTGCTTACGAATGCGCCTGCTCAAGAGGCGATGTTGGCAGCGTCACTTGTGAAACTACGTTTCTGTCGCTGAGTCTACAGATTGCTTTTAGCAGCATGTACTGACAGACACTGTGTGAGGCTTCCGAGCGCCGTGGGGTGACGGTACAGCCAGTGGTGAACCACTTTCCACGACTCTTTGTTTATTCTGTGTTTATGTTTAGTTGCCTTGGTCATGCTTTTATCATATGCAGAATGTGGTGAATTCATTGCAGGAGCAATACAAGGGTAGCTAGTAAAGTAAGTATTTTATTTAAAGGTTCTTCAGCAGGGTTCATTTAGACCTCCAGCTTTCAAATAACTGAGTTTTTACTCTGATTTGTGGTGGAAGTCATTCCAGATCTTGCTGAAGTTCTCCGGGGTTCTCCCCTCAGAGTCATGTCTGGGCTTTGTGGGAAATAACCTTTGATGTCATGGGGGGTCTACCACATATGCATTCCCTAAAACGGCTTTCCCAAAACTATTATGCTGGCGTTGACGTGCCGTTGAAATGCTGAATACGACAGAGGTAGCTTTATAGAGCTGGTGAAGTTCGTAAATCGTCTTGTCTTTTTTTTTTGGTACAGAAGAGTCTTCAAACACGCTCAAGGTGGCATCCTATATCTTGATCGGAGTTGGCTCCCTCTCCATCATCGTCGGCTTCCTCGGATGTGTGGGAGCCATCTACGAGATCCGCTGCCTGCTGGGAATGGTCAGCCTTCTTGTTCAGAGACAAATATGCCATCTGTACTAGGACCTAATGTCTGTGTGCCTGCTTTCTGACAGCGGGTGAATTACCTCCGGGTATTTCCATGTGACTGTCCCAGTTTAACCGCAAAGACCATCTGTGTCAATTTTTTATTTTTTTTTTCCGTTCGTTTTTTATTCTATGAAATGCCAAATAGGTTCTGCATCTAGACCCCCCCCACAGGGTTGGGGGAAGGGGGGGGGAAACGTGTTCTGGTGACTGTATTCATGTTTTTCGAGTAACCGCTCAAGAAGTCAGGTAGTGAGCACTGGGGTTTCAGAGTCCATGGAAGTCCTGCGTTGGTAAATCTCACCAGGAGAGTGAGTCATGGAGGTTTTCGGTCAAAAAGTACCTACTTTTATCTGTAGAAGGCCTGCTTGCTTCTGGTGCCTGGGTCTATTACTGTGGGCCTCAGTGGAGTCCGTGGGTGCTTGATGTGAATCCTGCGATCCTTTCTATCCACAGTACTTCACCTGCCTGCTGCTGATCCTCATTGCCCAGGTAACAGCTGGTGTCCTCGTCTACTTCCAGCGGGACCTGGTGAGTACGCTGTGGCCGTCTTCACTCTTTGATACGAGTACTTTCAGGGGAAGTGAAAAAAGTGTGTATGGTGGGGGGCACAGACGGTGGACAAGGGAACTTGGGTGACATGAGATGTACAGGAAAAAGCGAGGTGAAAGGTTTCATATTGGAGTTGCACTGTGTGGTTTATTTTCTTGGTAAGGCTTGAACTGCGTATGTGTTTGCCTGCGGTGGAAGGGGGAGATGCTCTCACAAATTCACCATACTTTCACAGAGTGTGGTGGCAGTGAACTTTAGCATGTCTTTCTGCCTGGTAGCGTGCTGTCCTTAGCACTTGGCGTGCAGCTCCCCTTGCATCAGGCTATGCCTTCCCCGAATCTGGCAAAGTCGGTAATGCCTTGACTTTGATAAGCCCAAAATGAAGAGGAGCCAGGTGTCTGTCGAGGCTGGGTCACCCAACGTCACCCCCAGGAACCCTGAAGGGAAGCATCTGGTCCTGGATGCTGTACAAAGCCAGGCCCTGGGGTGCCTGCAGACCCTTTTTATGTTCCCTGATGGAAGGCTCTCAGCACTAGCCAAGGCCAACTGGGTTGTTTACTGCCCTGTGGGCTTCTGTTCACTGCTGTTTCCTCACTGTCCACTTTCTTCTGTGTGACTCATAGCTGTGACATGCTCATGGTTTGCATGCTATGGCTAGAGTGTAAGGAATGGGTGAAGTCGTAGGGTTTTACATCTCTGTGCCTCAAACTCTAACCCTCTGTTTTGTTTGAGTACAGCTCACACCTTCCTTCTGCTTGTAGTTCTGTAGCGATGGGATAAATGAGGCTTCAATACTTGTAATGGGTGGCAGTATCTCGAAATACCAGTCAGTGCTAGCGCAGTCATTGATTGGTTAGTTTAGGATACTCCCATCCTCGAGGGGTTTTGAAGCCTTATTTAGCACCAGCGTTGATTGATTAATTCTGGATACTCCTACCCACCATGAGTTTGAAGCCTCATTTAGTGCCAGCAATGATTGGTTAGTTCAGGATGCTCCCACCTACCACAGGTTTTGAGGCCTCCTTTAGCACCAGCATTGATAGGTTAGTTCAGGATACTCCTACTCACCATGGGTTTTGAACTCTCATGTACTGCCAGCAATGATAGCTTAGTTCAGTATACTCCCATCCACTGTGGGTTTGAAAGACTCATTAAGTTTTCCAATTGATTGTTTCTGACGATAGTCTCATAACACCAAGCATATTTTTGTGGTATCTGATGCAGCAGTCAGACTTGTATAAGCCAACTCAAGTGAAAACATGTCTTAAATGTTGGGTTACCAGCTGGGCACCGGCCTGCCCTTTCCCAGCACGAAGACGCTATTGCCCTGCAATCCCAAGTCTGCCTCCCACGCACAGATGCATGCTGTATCTGACAGCACGGCTGCCACGCTCATTTCTCCACTCGTCCTCATCCCACATGCTTTTGCTTTTACCAGTGGTCTGACTGAAACCGTCTGGTTTTCGTAACTGGGAGGTTTACTGGGAACTCAAGTGACTTGTTTGTCTTCTATTCGAACTCCACTTCATGTAGCTGAAGAACGAGTTGTCTGGCATCGCGAACAAGATTATCGTGAACTACACAGGGCAAAACAAGACCACGGATCAGGCGTGGGACTACATCCAGCGGACGGTGAGCCAAGAATCGGTGGAGTGCGGAGGTGCACTTGACTGCACCGGGGGGGTGTAGTGTCGCATTTCAGGGTGTTTGTTAGCTGCGGCTCTACATGTAGTGACAGTGAAATGAGCAGCAGCCTGCAGTGGTGGTGAAGCGAACGTCTGTAGGGGCTGGTATGAGATCTAGAGGTGTGATTGGACTACTGCACACAAGGCAATTTTTAACCCTGAGAACTGTTTGTGTGCCATTCTCTGCTTCATTGGAGCCTATATCCATTTTGGTCTTTGGGAATAAAACTGCCACTTAACAGCATATGCACTGTTTGATTGTGAATAGATATTACTACAAATTAATTGTGGAGAAGGTTCTCCACCAAGCTAGGGAGCTCCATCAGTGTCCAATAGTAGGGGGGTCTTCATCTCTCTATGTCTCACTCCCTCTCTGTCACCCTCATACTCTCTCTCCCTCCCTTCCCCTCTCTCTCTCTCGAAGGCTAATTTGATGGACATCCATGATTAACCGAGGCATGGTTCTTATCAGCATCACAAATCTTAATTTCTAGCTATATAACATCAAACATTAGAAGAGAACAGTTAATAAATTTGAATCGTCAGTCCCCCCCCTTGGAGGGTTGGTGTTTCAGCAGGCTTGGCCTCTGACTCTACTTGTCTTAACTGGTGCTACAGCTGGTGATAATGGCCTTTTGAAGCTTCAGTGTGCCCAACAGACCAAATTACCTGTACAAGTGTTTTAAAACATCTAGCCACTCTCCTAGACCTTGGTTTCCCAGACCAGACAGTCTTGAACAGACTGGTAATGTTGGACCTGTGAGTAGTTGACAGAAAGATAGGTTTATAATTATTATGCAACATGAATATAAAGTTTGCTATAGAAAACTGACTAGTTTATGAGCAGACCTTACCATGTGTATGGAATCTGCAAACACATTGGGCCTTAAGGCTTGAGCAATGAATCATCTGCTGTAGGAGACCCCCATTAACTTGGAATAGCGTGTAGCTGCATTTGCATTCAGCAAGCATCTGAGTGGAATGCAGAAACAAATGTGTTTCAGACCACATGAAATTTTTTACCTTGCTATTAAACATTAGCATTTATCTACCCGTTGCCAAACTACCAGGAAAAGAACCACGCCGTCTCTGTGAAAGGAACATGCAAACGCAGTATGGAAGAAGAGCAGGCTGCTAATTGAACTGCTTGTATCACATAACACTACTGGGTATAGTGGGTGCTGCGTGGCAGCGGCTAAAGAAGTGTGAAATGGTCATGAAACACCATCATCTTGATGAAGGAATGTGTGCGGTGGTGCCGGTGGCTCTAAATTTCCTGCTTCCCATTTCAGCACAGGTTCTGGGTAGCCAACTCTCTATGCATCTGTCCCAAAGGTCTGCATCATTTAGTGAGGGCTTCTCAACTTTTTCAACCTCAAAGCCTATCTATTAATAGTTATGGCCTCTGAAGTACAGATCGGCAGACTACTAAAGGGCGCTCACAGGCCACCTGTAGGCCATGGCCCAGTACTTTACCCCTACTGGGTGTAACCTTCCCTTCCCCTGGTTATTTTTTTTTTTTTGAATAGATGTATTTATTTATTTACAGGTTCATTGTTGTGGTTGGACTGGACCTGGTAACTGGACTGAGAACCTTGTGATTAAGAACAGTAGCCATAATCTTTTTCCGTGCTCCTGTTTCAACACAACCTCCACGAATGGCAACGATATCAAGGAGAGCGGCTTTTGTGAGGGGACCGCGTCTCACATCATCTATGCCATGGTAGTACCTCTGCAGTTTTTGGTTTGACATTTAATCAAAATGTCCCGCTTGTCCACAGCGATAAATCGACTGATGACTTCTTACAGTATGACTTTTAGACCTCAGTCTAACTTCCTGAAATAACTGCAGTACACTTGCATGAAATTAGGATTGATTTCAAACCCTTCAGTTTTTTTTTTTTAAATTTACCACCTTTTAGATTAAATCAAGGTTTTAAGAAAAACCTATAAAAGTTGTAGTCAACCGACTACATTTGCTTTAGAATCCATCTTTAACGTAATAATAATAAATAATAATAATAACGTGTTCTCTCTTGTTAACAGGGCTGCATTTCCAGTATGGAGAACTGGCTCTTCAGTAACTTGGGAATTATTTTGGGATTCTGTGCCGGAGTGGCATTCATAGAGGTACTTTGATCACACCACCACAGGCTCATGTTCTGTATGCTTGTGACACAATACTTCACCTTGGGAGTATCTGACCACTGCTTTCTGTCTTGTGTTTAAAAAAAACAAAAAAAAAAAAACAAAAAAAAAAAAACTGTGACCTGATTAGACTTTATCCTCCAATGGCTACATCTGCGACTTTTTTTCTCAAGACTTCAGATAAATCCTGTCTGTAACTTGAGACCGCAATACACAGGAGGAAATGTTTTTGTCTGGCATCACCAGTTGTTTGGGGTAATAAGGGGAAAATTAGTGGCTTCTTCCTTGTGAGACCATAAGCAATAGAGGACCTGTCTTTGTCCATGATTTGACATTGCAGCCCCCGTGTCCTCAGTAGTTCTCTGGCTGTAATTCAGGTGGCTTTCAAAGCAACAGGCTGTTGTTTAAGGTACAGTGCCTGGTTTAGTGCCTAACTCTTGTGTCCTGATGTTTTTATGTCCCCTTCAGCTGCTGGGGATGATCTTGTCTCTCTGCCTGTGCAAGAGTGTCCACCAGGAGGACTACACTAAAGTCCCAAAGTACTGAATCCGATAGTGGAGGGGCTGCCTGCTTGTACTCCCACACAAAGTACTCTGCCAGCCCAGATGTCTCTCATTCACTCTCTCCTTCCATCCCCCAAACTGACTCCTGTATTTTTCAAGCAAGCAAAATAAAAATGCAGGACCGAGTACTGCTACAAGAGGTACACCCAGTCAAACCCACAGCTGTAATTAACAGAAACTAAAAATCCTGTATTGTTAGCACAAGCACATGATAAATTGCTTTTGTTTTTAAGGGGAAAAGCTGTCTTATGTCAACCAAATTTAACTTTTTTTTTTTTTTTTTTTTTTTTTTCTAAAAAACACTTACTACAGTATGTCCTTCAGCCTCACCTTAGTGTTTGGATTGTGTGATAGAAAGTCTAAAAAAATAATTCCTTGTATGTCATTTTTACATGATTTTTGGACTTTTAAATCTTTTTGTTTTTAGTCTGATGCCCAGCATCCTCTGAGCACTTACATTTTAACATGATGTTCATTGACATAGAAAGTGGGGCAGGATTGAATCTCGATGGTGGTGGGGGATTTAGATTTTCATTTTTGGGAGGTCCAGGAGGTGACACTGTCTGCTGGTCTGAATGGGGGGGGTGACATTTGTGGGGCCCCCTGTTTTTTACCGAGGAACAGACAGGATGTTGGCAGGATACAAAAGCTTGTTGCTGTTGAGTTGCCGGTCCATATTTGCTCATAGATTTTCTGCTGTCTGCATAGGTCTGTCAGCAGCTGGCTGCTATCCAGCACGGCTACCTTTCAGTTCTGTCATTACTGCCCATTTGGCTGTACCAGCTGAGGTGGCAGGTGATCTCTCCAGCCACCCAGTGAGGCCCATGCCAACTGGTCAACAACTTACTGGTGCCAAACAGGAATGTTTTGCTTAAACTTTATGGTCCTTGTTGCGTGTGCATGATTCTCTCCTGAGTTTGTAAGTGTATATAATTTAGAGTACAGTATATGTAAAGAGCAGATGGTCGCTAGACTGTATGCTCAGCATTTCTGTATGGGAAAACTGCCATCTGTAAGCTAGTTGCTTTTCAAAATCTTCGTTCATCTTCCTCACCATTGTTTTGGATATATGGAGCTTTGACTGGCCACTGTCATCAGTACGCCACAGAAACTGAAGTTCTCTTAACTGTCCTAAAATCCAGCACAGTTCTCGTGTTAATCTTCCACCACACACACACTCTTTACAGCTCAGCTGTAATTCAGGTTCAGCTTCTTGGTCTGCACTGTTTCTTTAAGAATGCTTGCAAAACTCCTCCATCTTTGGTATGTTGTTGGGCCACCTGGGAACTGTTATGCTACAGCTGCATAGCTGGCAACCTTATTTAGGGCTTTTAGATTGTATCTGTACTTTTACAGAAATAATTTTAAGACTGTTTGGTGGTGGGGCGTCTGTTAGATTAGGACAAACCTATGTAAGTTTTTTTTTTTTTTTTTTTTTTTTCTTTTTTTAAGTGAAATTCCTTTATTTTAATTCTAAGAATTAAAAATTAAAGGTCGTATTAAGTAGTGAATAGGAGTACAATGATATACATTCACAATTTGTCTTAGAAATTCAGGAACACTTTTATTGTAAATGTCTATATTCCATTTCACCAAAGTGTGTTTTTCCCTGTTCAATTGCTGGAATGTAGAATAAAGTGAGCTTCCCACAAATGAATCTCCTGTCTGATTTATGACAGGAACCATGTAAAGAATTTGCCATATAATTATTCAGTTCTGTCCCTGGCTTGTATGGAAATCTTCAGGGTGTTGTCTCTCACTTTGTGATCTCTAACCATTGCCGGTTTTAATTAGAATACCTAGTAATGCAAAAATACTTTGAATTCGTGGTAATGAAATAATAAATAAACGTCCCGAGGGAAATACTTCAGCTTAATTCTTGAGTCACTTTAGCACTGTTCGTCTGTGCATCTGAGCCTAGGGTGTTCTCTTCTGTTGGTGCTTAGGAGCCGCATTTTTGGGTTTTCATTCGGTAACTTAAAGAGAAGTTCTGCTGACATCTACTGGCAGGTCAGGCTTTTCCCAAAAAATTTTAAGTGTGTTTCGTTTCCCCGGCCAAACTTGTTTTAAAAATATAAAATATAATACACCTGTCAAAGGGGCATACATGAAGGAAAACGTGTATGGCTTAATATTGTATAAAATGTAAAAAATATAGGTATAATTAGAGTATTATTTAGACTGAGTTTGAGTGCAATCTTTTTTTGTGTGTTGCATCCGTCTTGTTCTAAATACAAGAGCTTTAATTTGTGTTTTCCTCTTCCAACCCCTGAAATAAATTTAATAATAAAGTTAAAGTTTTGAAATGCACAAGAATTTTTCTGTCAAAATTATTTTATTTCCACGACTGAATTGGTTGTAATGTAACATATGACCAGCAGATGGCAGTATCTATACTGTTTCCAGCGATGATGTTTTTCAGAAAGAACAAAAGAAAAGCAGCCAATCTGTTTATGGCGGGTAGAAAACGCATTTACTTTGAAATTAGCTTGTCAGTTGAAGGGGAAGTTTAGAACTAAATATGAACAAAAAGGCCGGATCCACAGTGGGTTTTTTCTCTGTTTATAGTGTGAATTGAATGTTGGTGTTTCTGCCGATTCTTCTGGTACTGCAGAACCCTACTCTATCACATTGAATTACTTTTTCCAAAGCAGTGGTTTCATCTGAGAATTTGTGATAATTTACAAAGGTACTCTTTTAAGGTTATGAATGTCTGAATGTAGGTTTTCAAGAAGACAAGGTGATTTCGACTCCAGTTTTTGACAAGTCGCTCGGGAGTGTATGATTTCGGGATTCCATTTCCTTGTGTATGACTTTTCTCTTCCAGTCCACTTCTACCTCCACCAGACGAAAGACGTTTCCTAGGCCTTCTGCTAGAAGAAGGTGTGAAAACAGCGAAGGATCCGGAAACGGACGATACCAAGAGCGTGCTCTGGCTCCACTTCAGTCGCCGCCAGGGGATTGAAAACCGCTGTGAGTGCGCCATCTAATGGCAGGCTGCAGCACGCGGTTTCAATGTTCCTTTTACTGCTCGCCGGCTTAAAGAACCCGCCAACATTTGTGTCTCGAACCACTAGTTGCAGAGTAACCTACTGGGTAATCAAGTTCTCCCGGTTCTTGAGAGCCATATCAAACTGGACGTTACTGTTTTGTCACCTCTTTAGAAAATCCGGATCTGGGTGAAGGTGGGTTATTAAGGCTTGGTGAATATTTGAATCTGGGAGGAACTGTCTCTCCAGTGTCTGCTGTGGACTGTTAAGAGTGAATGGATGTGAAGCTGGGGCCGCCTACCACGTTTATTTTGCAGGATGTGGTTAGAGTAGAGTTTGCACCGGCGTGGTGCTGGTTCCTGTGGACTCCCTTGGTACTCTTGGTGACCATTCAATAAACAGGCTCATTGTGACGGCTGTCAGTTTTTTTTGTGTCACGCTCTGTCCCCCAAACCCTGGCATCCTGTTCACACTCTCCTCGAGGGTTATCACCCTTACCACTGCCTTCCTATTCCTTTTCACCTTCAAACAATGGGGTCGTGCAACCCCTACTTCCACCCCCCCCAGGCCCCTTCCCCATCCGGCCTCAAGCACTCATTCATGTACTTCCTGTGACCTGCACACCCACCCGGTCCTCCATTGCATCTCATGGCCAGGCTGCGGCCCGTGCACCTGATGAGGTCATTGTCCTCCTGAGCTTCCTGTCACAAATCTTCCTAGCAAACACGGTCATTTGGTTTACTAGTGTAAAATACTAAGAGGTCACCTTAAGCAATTAGGATAGGCAGCAGTCAGCGACACGTGCATGAAACAATGAAGCAGATTGTTGCCAGTTCTCTGAGTCAGTAACTGTCACAAAGCAAATACAATCCCTGCCTGAAACAAATGGATATGAATCTCGATCCCAAAAACACACTTCTCCCTGATATCCTATATATTTCTTTTGCTGATACATCTTTAACAAATACCATACTGCATTTCTACCCCTTTCATGGAGACAGGCAAATACACAAACAAACACACACCTGTGCTAGCTGGGCTTTTGTTTGCATTGTTATTTGTTCTTGTCCCTGGTGTAACATGCACCGCCTCTGGTTCCTGTCGCTCTTTCCTTCACAGGTTCATTTTTGGGACGGTCGGGTGTTGCAGACTGCAGGATGGCATCTGTGAGCTGTGGAGAAGTTTCACCTGAGGCCTGATGACCAGCCTCACTTAGCTTTCATCAGAATCCCATCCCGTCAAAAGCACCCTGTCTTACCTGTCGAGCCTCAGAGACAGCCTTGACAGTATGCTGACCCCCTCGATACGAACATCTGCTAATCCGGTTGTCCTTACAGGTATCCACTGTAGCGGTGACTTGTATATAGCAGTGTCTCATGCAGGTGTTGCACGTATTCCACTAAGCATTAGTGCAGTGCTCCTTTCTGTTTTAGCACCATTCCAGTCATTTCAGCTGTGCAGCCAAAGCTGTGTGCCGCTCTGTATTCCCCCTGCACCAGAGGCCGCAGGATAAGTTCCCCCTAGAGAACAGAATGACGTGCTCGCAGCTTCTTCGCCATGTCCTGTAGAGGGCAGTGCTGGCGCTGCCTCACGGGTGCCTGACAGCTTGTTGGCTGCAGGGTTGGGTACATGGCGACAAGCTGCAGAGACAAACGCATTACGCAGCGTGCATGGGCGGAGCTGTGAACCGCAGGAACAGTGCCCCCCTCTTAGCCCCAGGCTGGACAGCTGTCATTTACACACCATGGTTTCCCATCCTACAGAATGTCACAAGGCAGAAAAATAGGAAAATGTTTTATGCTGTGTATGTGTGTTTGTATGTATGTCCTTGTGTCTCCACATCGTGGAGACCACCATTAATCACCCGCATTGATCACTGTGAAACCCAGTATAGTGCAACAATTTAATGCATCATCTCACTTTGTGTCTGGTTTCTTTGTTTCTGTGTTTTAGTTTATCGATGAACGCTGAATGGGCTCATTGTGTCGCCGTGCCGACATGAGAGTATCGAGTGCCAGAGGAGCTGATGGTGCGTTTTTCCCTGCGCTGTCTGCTGTTTGCGATCCCCTGAATAACAAAAGTGTGGCTCCACACAGCCCATTTCAGCCAGATCCTCATGTGATAATGATCACACGAAACACTGTGAACAGCAGAGGACAGCCCAGAACTCCCCTCAATCAATAGACACAACAAGCTAAGAAAAATATGAAGTTGTATTCTTTGCAATAACGTAAGGCAATTTTTAGCCCATTCCAGGAAACTCACTAGACTGGTAATCAGTGCATTCAAAGGTTAGTTAGGGTCACCCATTCACCTAGTCTACAAAAAACATCCATTGCAGTCAGAGAGGACATGCAGACTCCACAGCCTGAGATGCAAAATCACAGTCCTGGAGTTTTGAAGACATGGTCTTTATTAAAATTTTGTGCTCAACAGCAGCCAACAGCGCTATTAAGAACAGAAGCAAGTACAAGGCAGCCTCCTTTCAATGTCGTCACTGCTGGCTCACTCCTCATGCACCCCACAGAGAGGGAACATCTAGCCAGGCTGCTGGGCTCACTGTTCTGTTCTTCTTTCTGCTGGCAAACCAAGGAACATAGCTGGCAGAGTCTGCACTGTGTCCAGAAACAGCTAAGGCTGCAAGACTAAATTTTTTTTTTTTTTTTTTTCCAAAGGGTCGTTTTGGGTAAAAAACATGGAAACATGAAAATCAGTGAAGGGGTATTTAGTGTCAGATCAGAAGGTTCAGGGAACTGTTACTAGTAATGCAGTATTCATTTCTCTCCCTCTTTCTGTCTCTCTCTTTCCTCTGTCTCTCTCCCCCTCACTCCTTCTCTCCCTCTGTCTGTCTGTCTCTGTCTCTCCGTCTATCTCCTTCCCTCTCTCTCCTCCTCACTCTCTTTCTGTCTCTCTCCCTCTCTCTCTTCCCCCGTCTCTCTCCCCCTCACTCCATCTGTCTGTCTCTCTCCCTCTCTCTCTCCCCTGTCTTTCTCCACTTCACTCACTCACTCTCTCTGTCTCTCTCCCTCTTTCTCTTTCCCCCATCTCTCTCTGTCTGTCTGTCTCTCTCTCTTTCTCCCTCTCCCCTTTGCTCCCCCATCTCTCTCCCCCTGTCTCTCTCAGACCCATTTCTCTGTCCCTGTCTGGGTCTGTCTAGCTCCGTCTCTCCCACAAACATATATGCACTAAAAAGTGGAGAATAACACCTGGCAGCATGAGAGCAGCCCTCATCCTCAGGAGCCCTGCGACAGGAGCTGTCAAGTTCCTAAACGTGCCGCCTGGGAAGAGGGAGCCTATTATTAAGGGTTTTTAGGGATGGGCCATAGCAGTGTGGGATTGGGGGCGCCTACCAGGACCATCAGATCCTGGTATGGACCTCCTTTCTGGTGGAAAAATCAGCATGGTTCAAACATGCTCCACAGGACCAGATGGCTTCTATTTACAGCTCACCTTAGCCCCACCCCTATCTCCAGAGCTCCATGGGATTAATCCCATCAAACCCACATCCCTCTTCACTCACAGCCAGGAACTCAGCAATGGAATTCCACTCAGGTTGAGGAGCAAAGGGCAATGGTGCCTCAAATCAGTTACTGGCAATGCCATCTGTCAACTGCCAGGGGGCGCTGTGCCAATGAGGCTGAGAGAGGGAAATCTCTGGTTGGAAATAGATGGAATTTCAACAGGGAAATAATGAGTGTGGTTTCAGTGAGACTCACCACAGCCCTTGACATGCAATCCATCCTCTGACCTTTCTCTGGAGTTATCACTTCGACTCCTGCTTCGCTCCCTATTGATCTTTCAGTGGAGCAGGAAAGACAAATTAACGTGAACTCCTACCCACAGATTGCCTTCGTGTCACAAGTCTGACTGCACACACCTTCACGAGATTTTCAACAGTAGTCACAAGAATGTGCTGGAGGATGGGAACACCGTTTACAGGACTGTCTTGGTGTGCCGGTTAAAGCTGCCAGTTCCTCCTTAGACATGCTTCCACCAAGCTCTTCTGGTCTGAAGCAGGCTTTCCTCTCAGCATAAATGCAGTCGTTGATGTGCATAATAAGTGAAGGGATAGCTCACATTGTCGAGTTGGTGTTTGTGTGCCCTGCCCCAGCTGAATCCCAGGAAGGCCACACGCTTGGCCAGCCATGTGGGGCAGGGTGCAGGAGCCAAGGAGGATACTGGGAACTAAATGGGCTGCGAATGAATTTGATTGGCTCTGTTTCGTTTTCTTCCCCACAACTCGGGGATTGGCGTGCTGGGTCTGTGAGTGTAATACTGGTAACAGTATACCAGTATATAGAATATTACATATACTGGTTACAGTATACCATGTGACACACGTGTTGTAGTCCTCTGAGCTATGCTCATGTACAGGAGGGACAGGAAAGCTACGTGAGTCTGACTAGCTGACAGTCACTTATCAGTAGACTTGATGGGATGGCCACATGTGACCTCAGGTTAAAGGTAACCAAAGGATAGGCCCTGCCTATACCGGACTCAGCATCTGCCATCTCTTGGTACTGTTATCGGTTAATCTGCAGCACTTCTCAGCTGTTTTTGAAGATCCTTGAAATGCCGAACCAGCACCAGAGGAAATGGGGCTACTCATTTTTAAACACCCAAGTGTGTTTCATAAAATGGAACATTAATACATAGCTCTCATGGAAAAGAAGCAATGAAGGAATCACATTTTCCAAGGTTATTTCCTTAGACAATGTTCTAGCTCTGTTTAGCCTTTAAAACGGCAAACACACAACATATCCTATGTGCCAAGTCTCTCAGACATGTTCTCTCCTTATCTTCTGATGGCGAAAGACTTGTCTCGTTCTTTCTATAACATTATTGCATTTTCATGATAAAAGTTGTAACAGAATTAGAATTTGTGTGAAATCTATCCATCATTTTAATGCTAGTTCTTTTTGATTTTTTTTCAGAAACTGTTTGGACAGCTGTCTCTGTTATGTTTGGCTGCTGTAAAATCCAACAGCTGGTAACAGCCTATTAAAAGTAACTCGTGAGCAGTTTAATGTCGTGGAAGCTTCCTAATGTTATTTCCATGTTAAGTTGTCCTTAAAGTTGTAAACACCATTAAATAAGGTCCAGTTTCAGCCCCTCCCCCACAGTGATTTTCCGACTTGTATCTCTAGCACTTTGCTGATGCTATGGGGGCACAGGTGCTCATGTGAAGACCTCCACACTCTTCCCAGGCTTCCACCGAAATTTGGTGATCTGGTCTTGAGGGAACAGCCTTTGATATTATGGCACCAAATGGCCACTTTTTTAGGATAGTTACCTGAAATATTATTGGTCCAATTCCACAAGGAGGTTCTGCGGCTGTAACCACGAGATGGATATCTGAATTGCTCCAGTAGTGTACTTTTTTTTATAAACAGCTCAATCTTTGGATAAAATCGTCACACAAGTCAGTGGTTCCCAAACAGTGGAAGTGGAATTTCATTCAGGGCATCATGTATATATGCATGTGTGCTCTAATCTAATTTGTGTCCATGTTGGAAGGTGGGGGAAGCTTTTAAAAAAATTCTTATCAGAAAAGATGGGGCCATACACAAAGACTGACGAAATAAAATAAAACAAGCAGATCCCTTCAGGCATAGAAGATCTGCTGGTCTCTCTGCGTTGGCTGAGGCCAATTCTAAGATGCTAGGATGCTCCTCAGGCATCAGTGTTTTTCCGGCCTCATGCGGGGCTTCCTGCAATGTGGGACAGACCTTCAGTCGGATATTAATAAACAGTCTTTGGTTGGTTAGGGTGAAGAAAAATTATTCAAAACTGCAGATACAGGAAAAGAACACTATTCAGCACTCTCCTTCTTCCCCAGGGTAGGCGACAGATTTAATGCAGTTGAGGAGTTTAAATCAAATAAATTAAGATTAAATGAAATTGGGGAAATGCTAGATTGAGCTTCATTTGAATATCTGGGGTGACTGATTAGGGAAAGAGTGCTTCTGATATTCATTAGCACGTTTAGATATGAAATGCGGGGGTCCCGCTGTGCCTGTATGTCTCTCTGTGTTCCTCATCACGGCCCACTACCACAGTGCCCATGATCATTGCATGTAGGCCGTTGATTTTCATCTACCTTGGCCAGTTTTGCCTTTGTGGCTCCAGACTTTTCTGTGTTTATTGGAGACATGCTGGGAAAAGGACGGGAATACTGGACCGTGGCATGAGCACCGTACCTTGTGTTCGTGTTCAGTTTGTGATTTAAAAATGAACGAGGCACGCCGACTACCCAACTGTAGTTGCTGATTCCCAGCAGAACTGTGTCAGTAAATGAGATTTGAAGCCCTGTTCGTTTTGGTCACCCCCCCGTTAGTAAAGTATCAAGACCATCTGTAGCTATAACATCTCTCTTTGTGAGATGGGGACCAGTCCAGACTAAGAGTTCCCCCAGGGTGCAGATATAAGGCCTGGTTTCACAACCAGGTCTGTTTGGTCACTTTCCCCAACAAAGTGCACAAGGCAGCTGGGAACCAGACAAGGCAAGGCCCTGAGGGATCCTGTCAGCGAGTGCAGGACTTGTTCTGAAAAAGAAACCTCAGGAGAATGGTGAAGAGGTGCCAAAATCTAGCTTGAAGCTCAATGAGCATGAAGAAGGTCCACTAATTTGTATGCTGCATTGCTCTCCACCAGTCAGTAATTCTCAATGGACATTAAGAAACTTGTAGAAAATGTTAAGTAAAACTCGCCATAGAAAGTCAGCCAAATCTGAAACATTAAATCATAAAATAAGGACATAGACATCAGATGCTGTGTGTCCTGGTGAAGCTTTGGCAGGCAGCAGAGTTGGGATAGTTTGGGCCATCACAGAAAAGGGACTAGCCCCTGTGTGTCTCCTTGTCCCTTTTCTGGGATGGCTTTCTTCTCCACCACAGGTCTGGATGCCAATCCCAAACCGAGGCCTGGGAAAGTACCATTCTTCCTTCCCCTTGGCTCCATGCCATATCCTGCAAAATGAACCTTGGGAGCAGGCCTAGGAAGACAACAGGGAAATCTCTTCAGAGGACCAGGGCTCGGTACCCCGGACTTTCAGGGCTCTGTTCCTTGATGAGTCTACCAGACCTTTTTCAGGTACTTCTTGTCACAAAACTTTCTTTGCTTTTGTTGGCAAGAAAGTGGATTACAAAGGACCCCAAATTTCCCCCCTGGCTCCATGACAATGAGTCATGAAATGAATCAATAGGCAACATGAATGGGAGTAGTAAAATGTGGCCCCTAAGACCTCCTGCGTTCTTTTGCGAACGAATGACTCTTTCCTCCTGCTTTCCATCTTGTCAAACATGATGTCTGGTGGACATGAAAAAGGAGCAGGTTAGTTGTTCCAGCGTCCAGGCATTTCCGGTGTAGTCATGTCTCATGTATTCTACCACTTGATTTTCAGTTGATTTTGTAATGAAAAGGTAGTCATGTTAAAGCAACAAAGGATATCAGCTGAATATCCAGATACTGCTTTCTTCAGGTGGAACCATCAACTTTCCTGAGCTCTCTGGGACCAGATAAAAATCGTTTCTTCCTGACTCTTGGGAGCATTAAGATTCCATAAGAGGTTTGTAAAATCCAGACATCTTCATGAGATTCTGCTCTACATTTGGTCCAATCTACAAAAGCCTTTTTGGTATGTGCTTCATCATCTATGTGCTTGGAATATAGGAAGTTCAAACATAATGAATGGGAAGGGCTGGGAAACAGGGTTAGTGTCCAGCTGGGAGGCATTTTAAGGAAGGATGTGAGTGCAGATACAAGAAGTTATGCAGATGTGGTGCTTGGCCTGCAAACGCTCCGACAATCTCGTCGACACCACCTCTCTCCTTGATGAGACAATTAGTCAAATGAGATTGCATCTCTTAAGGTCCAACAGCTTGTCTCCTCAGGCTACAGGTACACTTCACACACGTATAATAAAAGCTTGCAAGATCCACAAAGTTAATTAAGTTTGTCATTTTGATATTTTGCACACCGTGGCAGAACACTTTCAAACTCCTTAAAATGAATTGCCTTTTCAGTGACACACCCTGGCATCTACAGGGTCTGAACGAGCAGAGCTGTTAAGTTTCTCTGAAAGTACCTTATCATTATAACACGAAAGCACAAAGCTTTACTGCAAAGTAGCCTCATAGTATCCCAATATATCGCCAGCATGCTATTAAGCTAACAGTCACCAACTGCAGATCGAGTACTCAGAAATGGCAGTTTGAAGAGAAATTGGTAGACTGTGAGTGATGTCTTTCTACAAAGGACTGTGGATGGCTGGGGTGAGACTGCAGTTGAAATGTTTTTTTTTTTATTGCCAGACTTCGCATGCCACTGGGATGTCAGAAAGGAGCTGGCATGTAAGATGGAATTGGGCGATTTCAGTCTTTTTTTTTCATCACCTTTCTGCAGTAGTGAACTCATGTCACTGTGACATTCATAAAGCATATTTGGTGCAGATGCTGTAGCGTACTGAGGGCAGGAGATGATGGTTCGGATGAGTCTGAAACTAAAATGTTGTTGCAAGGTCGTGGCATCATCATGAAGATGTTGCCGTGGAAGTCGGGAGTGACAAAGTGGCCTGATGGTGGAGCCCATCACACATGGGGGCGTCCGACTCACTGCGTGTCTGCTGACAAAAACCATTCCAAGCTCGGTTGGTTTCGTCAGCAGCTCAGAAGGCGGTGAGGACCTCAGAGCGATGCCCAGGGCAATTACCATCCAGCAGTGCAGCCACGCATCTTATCTCCATCCTCCTGCATTCCCCTGGTCTTCGGGGGAGCGTCCCCCCTTGATGGGCTTAGCGAGATGAACTGGACGTGAAGCAATGGTGCGGACAGGTCCCCCTTGGGCCTATGAGAATAATGGAGTGGAGTGCCAAAATGAATCCCAAACTCAAAGAAACCTTCAGCGTGAGTCATGCATAATAAAATGGATGTCTGTTGGTTAGCTCTCTCCATCCTAGAATAGTCAGTGTCCTCTGTGTGTCTGTAGGACACGTGGATGACTGATGACAGTGCCTGAATTGTAAATTGGACATTATCAATGAGAACAAACCATCATATTGCTGCACCCGGGTTTTTCAGTAATCCCTGCAATATAAAAAAGAACTATTATTTATAACAACTTTGGCTGTAGGGCTTCTAGTCTATATGTTTATTTGTACGAGTAGTGATGGGACAAATGGGGCTCCAAAACCTGAGGTGGGTGGGAGTATCCTGAACCAGGAAATTAATGCTAGCACTAAACTAGGCTTCCAAACCTGTAGTCGGTGGGAGTATCCTGAACTAGCAAACAGGGGCATTGCTAGGCCTGTTTTAGGGGGGCTGAAGCCCCCTGAGAATGTTCATAAGTCCCTTCAAATAAATGTACGTTATATTGGGGGAGCTTGTGACCAGCTCTCGAACTGAAAGCTTAGTCCCCTCAACCATAAATCACTAGTGACACCCCGGGTAGCAAATCACTGCTAGCCCTTAATGAGGCTTCAAACCCATGGTGAGTGGGAGTATCCTGAACTAGCCAGTCCCAACACAGGTTGTTAAGCTTCATTTAGTGCCAGCATTGATTGGTTAGTTCAGGATACTCTCACCCAGCATGGGTTTTGAAGCCTCATTAATCCCTTCACTATGCAGAAGTACTTAGAAACTTGGTTTTCTCATATCCCGTCTTGCTGAGACACACAGATGAGAGGAAAGCTTGGCATCAGAGCAGAGGACCAGCCATTTATGTGATGCCCCGAAGCAATTTCAGGGGGTTTAAGGCATTCCTCCAGGGGCCAGTGGCGGTATGATTACTCTTCTGGCCATGAGTGCATATCTACATGTCATCTATAAAATCATTTGCTTACCAGTTTACCCTCAGCCTCAGAGTTTAAATCTATACTGAGGACCTATTCTAGAGTTTCCTATTTTATTTATATATTTTCCTATTATCTGATCCAAGTTTCTATGGTACCGTTGGATTGATTGAAAACTCCCAATATGGCTCAGATTTAAAGGGAAATTGGTCAAAAGCTGACAAAGGCATCACGAATCAGTATACCTGTTGCATCAGCATTACTGTAATATTTTTTCATATTAAGATATTATGGTCAACTTCAGTTACTTTGAGTCTCAGCACAATATAAATGCAGTGATTTATTTTGAAAAAAAGTATATTGAACATGTTTTCACTTCCAAAATTGGACACTTCAGTGCTCGTTAAATTAATTTATATCGAATCCAGTCAGAGGCAAATCATATCATACTTGAACAGAATCACATTGAATGGCTACAGGGTTTACTGTACCTCTTTTGTATTGTATTGTAGACTGTGACTTTAAATTCCCTGCTCTCTGAGATGGTGAAGTCTGACCCACCTTAACATCAGTCCTGACTGTTCCTTTCCTCTCCCCCAGGCCTGGAAGACCATCAGCTAGGCAAGAGCTGAGGAGCCCGAAGTGTCAGACCTCACCATTGAGGCAGGACTGCCACAGGCAGCTGTGTTGACTTGACATTGAGTCAAACAGAACCCCACTCCTAATTTTCGTCCTAGTAAGGTTAGCAACATTTCCTTCTGATTTCTATAATATCACCATGCTCTGAGGACTGGAGTAGTTAAACATGTTCTTTAGACCCATAACTCCTATAGTAGTTACTGTTTCCTTCTCCTCCTTTCCTTCACCATTTTTGCCCCACGCATACTTTTTCTTACAACGTAACTTTAACTATTAAGTCTGTCCATGATTGCGTTTAGTGGGGAGCGATGCTCAGGGAAAATAAATAAAATTACTCTGAATGTTTTGAAACTAATTCCGTTGCTTTGGCAACTTTTGGCAGCCACGTCTGATGAGAAAAAGGGTGAAACGGGCTCCTCTTGGCCCTGAAACAGCAGAAGGAGACTCTGGCACGACATCGCCGATTCACACCCGTCTGAAGAGCGATCAGCGTGTGGGTGTAATGGGCCACACTGAGTCTGCCAGACATACCCCACCCCCCATTGCTTGGCTGGAGATGTGCTGGCTTTGTCTTTGAGAGGAATGCATGGTATGGATCACCTTGGGGAAGGGTAGGGGCCATTTCAGTGGTGTGCCTGGTGGAGAGCAGTGTTGTTCTGTCCACTTGTTCCCCATCTGGTGTCCATTACCACGGGTCACGAAAACCATGTGCTTTTCTGCGTCCAGCCTGCCTTCTGCTGTCAAAATAAGGATAAAATGGATGATGGCTGGGGAAATAGTGGGTGTGGGGGGTGTGCATGGAGGGGTGAAATAAACAGGGATAGCTTGATGTTGGCGGAGGGCGATGGAGGTGAAGGATGTCGCGTGACACTGAACTGTAACCCTGCACCTCTGTGGCATTAGGAACAAGACCAAGATAAACACCGATGGCCCAGGGGAGAGGCCAGCACCTAAGGCCTGCCTGTAAATGCTCTTTGTAGACTTGCTGTGTGATTCTTCTACAGCTGCTTTTGAGCTGTGCCGTCACGTGAAAGTCTGCCGTCATTCCGATATTGTGCCGGTGCCCAGCTGCTCTCTTGCCAGGCCCTCATTATCAATACAAATAGTGCTAATGCAAGAGATGAAAGTAAAAGGTTTGAAAGCCAGAGAAGGTCTTTTTGTCGTGTCCAGAGGCAGGCTGTTCTCAGCATTATTTAATCCTGCATTTCCAGTCGGAGTCACAAAAACTCCAATTTGTGAATTGAGTTTTCAGAAGACACAGGACTAGATGCTTCAATTTAATGGCATGCATTTTGCCAAGCTCCCCTTCCGCGGCCCCTTCTGGGAATTAATATGGATGCACTGTAGCGGATGGAATGATGGAAAGTGAATTAATGGTATTAGCGTGTCCAGATTTACTGTTTTCACCCAGACCAGCGTTTCAGGTCTGGTCCAATCAATGGATTCTCATAATGATGGATCTGTCCTCAGTCTAGCTGTTCACCAGCACCCTCAACAGTGGGATTGGCCCTACACTGCCGTAACCCCCTCCCCCTGAACCCCCAGTGTGCTGTCAGTCTCCTGCACAACCCTGTCGCAGATCAGGGAATGCGTGTGTCAGCGCTATAACCTGGCATCCCTTTGTTAACCTCCCTCCCTCTCCTACCAACAATAATAGCCCCAAGGGTCAAAAAAATAGACATATCAGCAGCTATACAGGAAGACCGTGGAAGCCAAGCATGTCGTGTTCCATCAAAATTCAAATTAGCCCTGGGTGGTGCTGCCAGGGCAATGCCTGCTCGGCACGACCCACTGGGTAACAAATAGGGCCAATGGTGCCGGGATTCCTCGAGTGCCGGGTGCCCGGCTTGACGTTGTCATCGTCTACAAGTTCTATAACCATGCCTGGTCTGTTTCTCTCTCATGCCAGTCTTTCCTTTCTCCTTCCTCCACCTGACCATCACCGATTATGCACTGAGTGCCCACCTGCATGGGGCTGTCCCCAGCTCCCAGGTCGAGACACTAGCTGCAACTGAATAACATTTTTGCAAAGACTGATAACTGTCAAATGCCGCCTCATTGCAGTGTATGTCCATCTTCAGCTTTTTTCACACAAGAGGTGACTGACTGGTGAATCGAATTAAAGGCGGCATGTGGGGAATGCGGTACCAGGAGTTCAAGCAATCTGGGAATACTTCACTGATTTTCTGAGGCTTATGAATAACGTGAAGAGTTTGGTGATGAAGTCAAAGCTGCTGCCTCTTTAAGGGTATGAATGAGAATTAAAGATGATTTTCATAAGAAACTGTAAATAAAAATCAACTTTCTTTCATTAGAAGCTCCTGAGTGCAGCTGAGCGTTTGAATTCATTCCAGAAGTTTTTACCCTGGAACATGTGTAACTAGGTGACCAATAAAAGTCAGATTATAGAAGAATGACCCAAACTTTACCTGCATTTAAGCCTCATACCCAACCATTCTGTATACACTGGGATTTTGTGTCCCAACACCAATTACCTGTAAGCTCCCAGCTGCAGAGATCGAATTTACATCTCTCCCACTTTGAAAATGTGTCTGTGAGCTTCACTTGCAAGAAATGCAAAGACTGCACAGGCATATGAGCATCTATCCTCAATGTGGAGATGCAATTCCAAACCATGTCTCTGGGAAGCTGCCCAGATAGTTATCTCTACTTCTTCAAATCTGTTAATTATTGCTACCAGGAGCAGTTGAACCACGTGTGTTTCATCCCAGAAGGAAGGGTACAGACCACCAGACGCATGCCTGAGCTGTCCGTCCTTCAGTGTGACGTGTACATTTTATACTTTCGTTTTGCGTGTGTGTTTTTCTGAACTTTCTGAACCCACCCCGTGGTTACTAGCAGGCATAACTCTCTCACATGATATATTATATGTCTTTGGGGTTTAGCTTTTGAGGGAATTTAATATTTCAGGGGGAGGAACTGTAGAAATGTTGGGAGCTATGCGAGCATTTCTGTATTATCTCAAAGTGAAGTGTCATATGGAATGTAACTAAATAGATGTGAAAATAGTCAAAGAAATATTTTTCAGATGACTGAACAGGAAGATAGAATTCAAATTGGCTCGGCGGACCTTCACATTATAACACTGATGAACTGTGATCTTTTAATGCACTTGCTTGTGTTTGATGTGGTTCTATAGTTATATAAACATATACATTCTGCATATATATGCACAGAGTGGACTATTGAGGTCGATGCACATCTAGCATTTCCTTTCTACGGTGATCGGTAGACACCAGCTACACATCAAGACGAATTCAACGTGGCACGAGCCGTTGGATGCTGAAGTCTTTGTCGTCATGGTGACAGGACTTTTGCAGGGTGCAGGTAGTCCCCCTCTGAAAACCCAGGCAATGGTTTGACAGGTTGCACCAATTTTCCATGGGTTTTATTATTCATGGCTATAAATATTTATGCTGTTTGGGTAGTGGTACATTTATCTTACGGCAGGGAGGACAGGATTGACTCTATCCACCGTTTTTATTGAATTGGGTCCGAGAAACACGCGTTTCAGCCTTGGTCATCCCAACCTCTCCTTGGCTTCTTTCTTTTGCTCTCTCTCCCTGTTCTAGGAACAGTGGCCAGTAATATTTGCAAGCCTAAAGGAGATCCACTGATCCCCAATGCCAACTGGACTGTCCTCATTTCACAGCAGTACCTTAGAAGTGGAGGAGGGCAATACCTCATCTTGCCACAAATGAAACATCAGTTCTGAGGACAAAGTAATTTACTGGGGAGATATGCAAACTACTAGTCTTACAAATATGAAAAGCCCTTATCTTTTCACTTCTTCATCTTCATAACATCCAAATCTCAATGGATGCTTTAAGTCTTCCTTTCCTAGAGCTAAGAATAAACCAATTTATGGAGGCTGTGGAAGATCGTGAAAATCTCACTCTTAGCAACGTTCCCGCATTCATCTGCCCAGAGCAGGCTTTTAACCTCCTGTTCCCTCTCTTTGTGTCAACTTTAAGGGTTTCATTAAAGCAGAAACTTACCAGGTTTGCTCTTGTCAGCTTCCTTGTTTAACTATTCATGTCCAAGGCCCAGGGCCTCCAGCTTCACCTCAGACATTTGTGAGTTTTACGTGGTAGACACTTCTGTGTCACTAGAGGAAGGCCATGTTCTGTTTACCTTTCCTTTCTTTCGTTCTTCTCGTCCTCCTGTGAACTTGTACTCCCCCTTTCACCATTCCTCCGTGTCTCCTGCAATCTTTGTCTACCTCTCCTTCGCTCCTGGTTTATGTAAAATACATTTCATTTCATTATATACTCAGAACGTTCAGAAAAGAAGCTTATTCCTCAGACTTACTGCTTGGTTTGATAGGAGCCCGAATCTGGGAGAAGTCATTCTACTTCACTTGGGCCAATAAGAAAACGGCTTATTTTATTTGCACATTTTTTTGCCTTTCTGGTTCTGTGAGTCAGCCCGTCACAATTTCACCTTCCGTCGACATCATAATGACTATTTTAAATGTCTTCTATAATCCTCAAAGGCAGTGAATTAAACTGCTAATTGTCTGATAGCTCCGAGTCTCAGCTCACTTTGTGAGTTTTTCTTTGTTTTTATGCGATGCCATGCCTGTGTTTATTTCCATATAAAATGTTTTTGGCACTGATCTGTAGCTCAGATTAATGTTCCGATAAAACACTAATCATCAGGCCTTTTTCGCCAACGGCTAGAAGATCTTCGCTTCATGTGAGCTGCTTGAAATAATTTGTATGAAGATGATGTCTGAGGAAAAATAATGCAATTTTAATTATTTCTGAAGCAAAAACACAGTAGAAGAAAGACTCGTGTCTGGAGGAAACAATAATCTCTTTTTTTCGTCTTACATTAAATTGAATATATGATGTTTGCCTAGCTGGGACTTGTTAATCTGCTGAAGTGGGGGAAGAACCGTGTGGTAATTTGTTCCAGTTTTTCACCACTGCGATCTGTCATTTTAACACCAGGAGACTGGAAGATACATTAATAATTTAACACTCTGCCCTGCAGCTGCCGTGCCATCGTTAGGAGTAATTAGCTATGTGTTCTCTTCAGGGTAAACATTTTAATAAGAGGAGTCAAACAATAATGGGTACACACAAAGTGTAGTGTGAGGTGTGTACAGATGTAAGGCTCTTGTTCTTTGATAGAGAGAAGGCGGCTGTGGTGGGTACAAAGTATTTATGGACACATCTGTATAATGCCCTGTGACCCTATACCATTTATTTAACAGAAGATTCCAAAATCTCCTGACATCCAAGCGTAAATCCAGTCTGTCGTCTTCCCAAGGGCTGGCTATCCAGTTGAAATTTGCCATCTTACAGGCCACCGTAGCACACGCATGGCATAGCACAGACTTTCTGCTGGGGAGCTATATAGTACGGCAGACAGCGAGCCAGTTTCCCAGTGCTAAATGGGTTTGTGATGGGATTCCTCTGAAACCAGTCAGCCAGCTGTGTCACACAAATAATCTGACACCTGTACAGCCTGTTATTGTTCCAGCTCAGCATTTCACAGTAGAGACATAACAAATGCCCCACATAATAAGTGTACTTTAGATTTTGGGCAAGAGAATAAATGCAGAAGCCATAGTAACAGAATAGACTGTCTTATCTTTTTTTTTTAGTGTTCCTGAAATATGCTATATTGCTCCGTGATCATTAGCATGAAATATGTAACCAGAATCTAAATCTGAATCAGGATCAGATTCTTTTTTGCAAGGCTACCAAGGCTGGTAGAATTTTTTTTTTTTTTTTTGGCACAGCTTGCAATTGTTAGAGATACATGACAATAATTAAAATGGCAATTAAGATGTAATGCAGACTGGGAGTAACTACAGGGCATGAGATACATGGCAGAGTAATAAACAGAGGGATATGTGATAAATACAGTAGTATACAGTACTGTGCAAAAGTCTTGAGCCACCCCTCATTTCCTTATATTTTGCTTCCAAAGATCCAGATTTTCTTGTATTTTTTTAAAGTAATCTTGAGGAATAGTTCTCCAGGCTTCCTGAAGGACTTTCAAAGTTTTTGGCTCTCATTTTCAGTCCAGTCTCT
>JAACJT020000016.1:3280665-3381226 GCA_009936485.2 Gymnarchus niloticus | reverse complement strand
AGCCACACAGTGACCTACGTATGAATCATTCAAGCATAACAAAGCCGTCTAACTTAAGGCATGAACCAGTGAAGAAAGAGGTGCAGATGATTACAGATGATCAGATGATGTTGGAATAAATCACTGTACCTATTGTCCCATTTTCCTGGATAAATTTGATACAAGAAGAAGACTAGTTACAGCTCACATTACAGTATGCAGCATACATCTAAACATACTGTATAGCATATGACATACAGCATAACATGGAATTCCCATTATATTAAGTGCTATCCGCATGGATGTATGTTGTGTACACTTTGCACTATAAATAGCCTGGACAGACTTTAGGAAAAGCAAAGTATAAGCAACAAAAACAAGCTCTGCAGAAGCTGAGATTTTGTTCGAAGTAGGGAACAACACGAGCCATTTCCAAACAGTGGCTCTCCTCTCATGCACTTATTACACATAAGCAGTTTATTGAAGGTAATTTCCAGAAAACCATTACATGTATAATGACTGGGAGGCTCAGATACAACAAGCAGTCATTTGAAAATGACCTTCTGTGGGGAAAGGGTCATTTAGGCGAGCGTGCTTGTAAAATGATGGTAGTTTGGTTAAAAAGGTGAGATGGCATATGGAGCTGCAAGCTCCTGTGGTCAGTGATGACGGTTCTTGTCTCGGTGAAGTTGTGTCGCTGGAGAGCCAGGCTGTTCAGCTCAGCACCAGGAAGCCACAGGCTTCAGAAAAGGCTTCGCTGTTTTATGGTGCCAGCTTCTGTCTAGGCCAGTTAAGGAAACCCGGGCTTGGCAATCTTCAGCTTATATGGGAAATTTGATGATTTCTAGGTTACTAAATGTTTCCCAACTGTAATGACTCACGCAGGCAGACTCTTCAGAATTTTATAGTGATGCACAAATGCTACAGAGTACATGGTCTAAACTGATAACTGCTGAAAACTCTTTTTGGTAATGGAAAATGAATCAGAAAGATCACACAATGTTTGTTATGATAAAAACATTCTTTTGGCTGTATGCTTAAGTTATACATGTGTTGTCATCTGGTGACAAAGAGTGATATAACAGGCTGCTGGATGTTAGAGCTCATAGCAGCTAGCTATTAAACATCCTCAGTGTGATGAGAGCATCTCTCGGCAGCCATTTTTTTCTCCCATTCGATCTTCATCGTTACATATGTTTTCACTGTAGGTGGGGGGGGTCGGACACTGTCTTTGGCAGTCAGTTTTATCTTAAAACAGATAAACATGTCATAGAGATCCAATAATGCATGGACTGGTGGGAGCGCAGTCTCCAGCCTCAGAGATTGTAATTTGAGGCATGCAATTACCTGCCTGTCAGTTTGTGTGGGAATAGTAATTGCCTTGCGGCTCTAATCCTGTCATTTCTTTTTTGAAAGAAACAGACACCCTGGTGGTTGCCCCCCAAGCACCCCCACCCCCTCAGTACTGAACATGGAGTTCTTTTACACCTGGTGTCTCTACACACGTGGAAGTGTCACTTTAATATCGCTGATAACGGTACTGTCAGCACCCCCTGGGGTTCGTAGACCATGTGCTGAGCAAACTCGTCCGTTCCCCCCGTCCTAAACACAGATGATGACATCACTGGTTAATTCATCACCCTTTCTGCCCCTATCAGGGGACACACAGGGTACAGGAGTGCCAAGTCTAAATTGTCTTTTTTCAGCTTGTTGTTTGCGAGACCCCTTGGATGTATGTCTGACTTATGTACCGGGAATTCTACGTCCCCAGAACATGCCTTGTATATGACTTATATCCCGGGAATTCTATGTCCTCGGAACGTGCCTTGTGTCTGACTTATATCCCGGGAATTCTATGTCCCTGGAACATGTCGTAACGAGACAAGACAGGATTAGAAATGAAAATACTGTGTTGTGGTATCATACACACACCAGGGTTTATATCAAGTGCCAGAAAATGTGACATGAGTGAAAGGATGTTTGTTTGCATACAACAATTTGCAATTAAGTGCACCTAAGTGTACACTTTACTATTTCACTGTTCTGATGTTGGATACAGTGTCCCCCTAGTACAGTATATGAAAAGAAAAATATTGAATTTTTTAACTCAAAAATGTTAAAACTACAATCCCATAACTGGGGTGCACTGCCTTTTAACCTGTGGATCCTGGGGTCAGAGTTCTCAGGTACATAACCAATAATAAAGTCATCGATTTTGTATAAAAGGGAATAAATATGTACAAGTATTTTTTTGGGGGGGGGTTAATCATTGTGTTTATGAATGTAATTAATTATCCTAATTATTTGCTGTTTCTTTTATGTTGTTTAATTGTTTGGTATAGGAATGTTTGTTTTGTTAGTTGCTCTATCATTTTTACCTAATGTAATAAAAACGTATTCTATTTAATCCCAGTTGGAGGGGGATGATAGTTAGAGTGGAATGTTTAGTGAGTAAAAATCAAGGGAAATCTTGCATTGACACCCAGTTTGTGCCATTGTCATTGTTTTTGTTTGTTGCCATCTCAGCACTGACAAGAACGTTTAGTTCATTGTAAATTTTTGATTCCTGGACTCAGTCACAATTTTTCATTTTAAAGACACGTATACCAACAGTAGAAAGATTTTTACTTTTACTATTTAAAGAATAATTTTGAATCAGTGTAAAATCAGTGAACAACTCTATCAGGTGATGTTGGGACAAAATCCAACATACTTTAGAGTCCCCAGGTCCAGGGTTCAACATGCTGTCAGTTTGAAATGAGAACTTTAAAATCATCATCTGTCAAGCACTCACAAGTGGTTAATATCACACTGCCTTCTGGGCTGGATTTTGCTCATGCCTATTGCACTGAATAATTGCAATTAAAAAAATGAATCCTTTTTAACTCAGGTGGCAAATCCCAGCTGAACAGACAGGGGAACTGAGTTTTCCACTAGTGGATGAAACAGTAACCAGAGGACAGCTAGCTGTCTTCGACTGACAGCTGAGCTACGTTCACCAATTCGCATCTTTGCCAAGCACCAGATGTTGCCGCTGGCTATGCTGTCGCTAAGGAGATGCTGGTATCCAGGCAGCAGTTGGCAAATTTATCTCCAAATCCAATTCGGGTAAGTGAGGACGCCATTGCTTGTAGATTTGTCATGGGGGGGTAAAAAATAATGAGACGTGAAGAATTGTTTAGCTGCGAGGGTTCTGAGCTCGTTTGCAAACACCAGCTTTGGCTGCACCGTACAGATACTGAGGACCAAACCAAGAGTTTCACCAGGTGACACTTTACCATTTCCACAGCAACGTGTTTTTGCATCAGCATCATCAGTGCCGAGGGTTCGACCAAGGCCCTTTGCATCCTTTGTTTCTCACAGCAGCCTTGTGGTCCTCCCAAGGTGCCAAGCACAGCTCGCCAGACATATTAAAGAAGACTTCTGGGTGTTCAGCACTGAGGGAAAGCTATATATTGTCCCTGCAGTGTATCATAGGCGTTAATTATAATCCTGCCCATAAACTGACCTTCCATTTATTTTAAAATGATAAATATACTTAGTGAAGCATAGTAGGTTGCAGTAATAAAGCACTTTTTGAGGGGGAGAGAGGCATCCTCTGAAGGTTACTAAAATTCCTGCCATAAGACTTTACGGCTCCAGAGACTATTAACAAGGACCTGTCTGTTAAATGGGTTTTAAAGCTGTCATTTGGAATCATGAGCATCTCGTATTTAGTTAAGTATCGATAGAGTACGTGAACCGAACTCAGACGCAGAAATGTTGTCATCTCCAGTGAATCTTCCTCTGTTCCTCGCACGTCTACTGCATCCACAGGTAACCACCAGACATCTTGCAGATTCAGTATGTTGTATACATTAGAAGAAACAGTAGGAGAGTACGCAGAAGCACAAGTGATGCAACGCGTGGTCTTAAAATAAGATTTAACCAGACGTCACCTGGTATGTCGAATTTGGAGGAGCTGGGTGCCAATGCAGGTTGGGGGGGTGGGCATGTGACCTGGGCACACAGTTCATTCTGACCCTAATGGACGCACAGCCAATGAGTTCTTTCCAGAGTGCTGGTTCCTGAAGTCTATCCAACTGCATATGACCCCCTCCCCAGTTACCTAGACACACACCCGTGCCCCACCCTTCCTCTCCCTCCTCTCCTTCCCACAGTCCCTTGCTACAGTCGGGTGAGCGGGCACCACAGATCGACCTGTGGACAGCTGGTGGACTGCATGCAGTTTGACAGGTACCTGTGTCTGTGCCAGTATGCTGCACAATGCCATGAGACAACCACCAGACTTATAGACAATATACAGTAATGGGGACTTTGGCTGTGGTTTCAGGTATTATGTTCTGGTGGTCGCTTGCATGCAGGCTCAAAAAGACAGACTTGAACACTGGTGAATTTTTACCTGTGGTGTGGGAATCCATTCTGTGTGGAGCTGTACAGAGCAGGCCAAAATGTAAACTTGCACTCGGGCTGATTAGAAGTACAGCATACCCATGACCTTAGCAGTCTTCATCCTCCACATCTCCCCTGGGTTTCAGATGAAGCTTGCGATATTGTTCACTGCGGTCAACCTTCTCAGAAGTGTCAATGTCACCGCTCCCAGAGGACACAGACGGTGCCCAGATAAGTCAGCCAGAGTGTGAGCTAGCTGCAGATGAGGATTCACAGTCAAAATACTTCCAGAATAAACTTAATCCCATCTGCTTTGAAAATTGTAAAAAATAAAAAACAGGATACAAACATAACAAAGCATTTATAAACACAGACATGTTCTATCCGGCACCAGCATCTTGGTCTACTGCACCCAGAGGCAGGACTGATCGCTAGGCTATGGGGAAACGTGAACAGTATGAGGCACACGAGAAGATGTTTTAAAAAAATTGTCTTTTTTTCAATTAACTGCCACTTAGCCTGACTGGGTATTCATCTCATTTTGTCCTTCATTTTTTTTTCCCTTAAGCAATGAGTTCTCAGATGTCATGTGACAGTGACTGAATTCTGTTGAGAGACATAAAAGAGGAGGAGAAAAACTACTGTGATTAAGCCAATGACACATGCCAGAGTGCTAATTCTTTTTTTCCCCAAATTATAGTGCAGAAACAGCACTCCGGTGTGAATGGTGAAATCCTCCTAACGACTTGTCACACTCGTAGCTCTTCCCTAGCTGTCAGTGTAATCTGCTCCGTGTCTTACTGTTGCCTTCATAGGTACCAGTAGGTGTGGTGACGAGTCTGCCGCACCGTGGCGACAGACCCCCAGTACCGTGAGTATTGCCTGACACCTGCTGACAGATAAAGGCTGCCGGGGGGAGTTGGCTCTGAGGGGCGATACGAGGCTGGGGCACACGGGACTGTGGGGTGGGTGTTGGGCAGTTACTCTGAGCATACTATAGATACAGCAAGGTTCAAGAGCCGTGGCAGTACAATGAGGTGTTCGCCCTTACCTTTAGAAGTCAAACTATTCTGATTTGGCTTCAGGCAAAACAGGCCGCTGGAGCGACATTTTACTGTTATTGTTTCTGACGTTATCCCATAATGATATCGGGTGTCTGAACATCACATGGCCATTCAGACGGCACAGATTTGGTGGCACGCTTCTTGACTGTTATTTTCCACATTATTTTAGGTAGTTATTTCATCATAAAAAACTCAGAAGTACAGTTATTTTATTTAATTACTTGTTTAATTGAAATATTTGTGCGCTGAATCGCTACAGTTCTTTTGGGGAGCTTGGCTAGTTTGTTTCTGTAAAAACGTCTGTGACCTTAGGTTATGCTTAGAGTTAAGAGTACTTGGGAAGCCCATAGTTTTTACAGTGCTGGTGATAATGTAATCTCCAGTGTTCATTTGGGAAGAGACAGAGTCTTCCACTCAGACTCCAGCTCATTCTCATGGATCCCTAGGTTTTCCCAAACCATCTGGGAAATATAATCCCTCCGGCATGTCCTGCATCTTCACCACAACCTCCACCCAGCTTAACATACCTAAATTAGCTCCTCTGTCATCTGTCCAAGTGGCATCCTTTATAGGTGCCCAAACCTCCTCAGCTCTCTCCTCTCAATCCAAAAGATCAGTGACTTTATTTCCTCAACCTTCCTCACCGTTTCATTGAGCATGTCACTTCAGTAACCCCGTGGAGAAACCTAATTTCAGCCTTTTGCACTTGCAACCTTGTGCCCCTCACCATAGGTGAAGATTGGAACATAGACTGACTGAGCATTGCCTTCCGCATCACCACCACAGAGCTCCTCAGTGCCTGCAAAACTGCAGTCACAACATTGGTCAGCTTGTTTATCTGACATTCCCCATTACCATCACTCTAAAACAAGACCCCAAGATATAGTTAGATTCTCCCGCCTTAGACGAAAGGAGCAATCCACTCTTTTTCAAAAGAATTCCAAAAGAAAGCCACAGATTCTCATTCATGCTGCTGCACTCAGCATCGAATTGCTCAAGTGCATGCTGGAAGTCCTGGTCAGAAGAAACCAAAAAACAGTCATTTGCAAATAGCAGAGATGACATCTCTAGCCCTCCATACTGGAAGCCCTTCTGGCCATGGCTGCGCCTTGATAACCTTTCAAAGAAAATCACAAACAGGAGTAGAGAAAAGATGAACCCTTGATGGAGGCCAATACCTATGCTAAACTGCTTCAATTTTGTGCCAGGACTGCAGACACAACTTTTGCTGCATTCATACAGTATGCAGCAGCGACTGAAGCCTTGAACAGGATCTATTCAGACTCAGTGTCCCTGACCTTACTTGGCATGCAGTGAAAGTGTTTCTGGAGGTGTGAGTTCACTTCTTGCACAGAAATTTCAGGCAGCTCTTCCCAGCAATCCTTGTTGTCCTGGTCCATCTGGCCTCCTCCCAATGTGCCAAATCCAACTCACCACCAAGTAGTGATTGGTTGATAGTTCTGCCCCTCTTTGAGCAAATGTCCAAAACACATGGCGTCAAATCAGATGGCACAACTATAAGTCAATCATTGACCTTTGTGCTCCAATACCATACTCACTTATGAACATCCTGTTTGAATATGGTGTTTGTTATGAACAATCTGTAGAAGTCCAGTAACAATTTGGGCTCTATATCTGGGATACCAGTCTTCCCAGCCGTGCCCATCATTCCCAAAGTGTGTATTGAAGCCATCCATTAGGACCAAAGAGTCTGCAGGCTGAACTCTTTCTAGTACCTCATTCACTTTCTTTTAGAAACCTGCATACTCCTAAATGCTGTCCATGTGCATACAATACACACATGGAACTGAGTTTTCCTCTCTGGAGGTCTTAGTTGCACTGAGGCAGCCCACTTGTCCACCAGGAAAAACTCCAGCTGCATAGCCAGAAACCTTAGACTCCAGAGCATTCCCACACCTGCTGGAGCCATTGCACCACAGGGAACTCTAGAGTCAGAGAGACTCCACCCCCAACTAAAAGTCTGGCCCCAGAAGGCACACTGGGTGCAAAGGTAAGGCTGACTATCTGTAGCCAATATGTAATGATACAACCAGAGAGGTGATACTCCATATTAGCATAGCAGAGTCCATCATCAACGTCCTTCCCAGTCATGCTTGCCACCTATATGGCACTGAACCTGAATCCCACCTCTCATCTCGCAGGTGGCTAACCCTCAAATGGCTCAAGCTAGCCATTTTGGATGAGATGGATAGACAGTGTAGTGAAAGCAATGAACATGAGCTTGGGCAGGCTTCGAGAGGTGGTGGAGGACAGGGCGGCCTGGCGTGCTGTGGTCCATGGAGTCGCGACGAGTCGGACACGACTGCGTGACTAAACAACAACAAGCCATTTTAGGCTGAGCCCAGCTGGGTTATGTGGATGGCCTGGCTACCAAGTGCTCACCATGGAACATCTCCCCCAGGCCAGGGTCCCAGTGACCCTATTCTGGACGTGGCTGTCTTGTTCTTTTTAGTACCTTTCACTGGGGGTCTTTGTTGGGTCGTTGTTTGTCTGACTTCTCCCAACAGATTCATTTCCCAAGGGAGGCCCTACCAGTTCAAGCTCCAGATGACATAGAGTTGCTCCGTGGATCATTAAGACATGTAAACCCCTACAACAGGCTAGGATTATGATCTTGGTGGGGCCTTTATTTAATAATTTAACAATATTACCAAGCATGTCAGTGCGTTGTGGAAAGTGCTAGAAATAATTCATTGTGTCCATTAGCATCGAGTAAGCTATGTGCAAAGTCTCAAATCCCTGCCTATGTGGAAGGATGACCTTAGCTTTAGGGAATGTCCCGCACCCACCAACCCCCTCCCCGTTTTGTCCGGTCTGGCTAAACAGCAAATAATAAGAGACGGGCATCCCCTGTTCAAAAGTCTCCTGGGAGAGATCAGTTCGTATATCCGCAGGAATGTAAACACAGCTCAGACAATTAATCTGAACATCCTTCAGAGATTTCTGAGTTGAGCACATGCAGAACAGTTCCCCAGTGGCTTGTGGCTTCGGTCATGTATGTTTTTATGCCCCTGAGACTCTTTGTTGGCTTTATTACATAAGGCAATTACTCTATTAAGTAATTAGAGTCGCTTCCCTTACCATTCACAAGATAAGTTAGTGTACGCAACATTAACGACATTCCTTTCTACGACTCAACGACTGTCGACCAACCGTTTGATCATCCGTTTCATGGGTGGGAGGGGCGAAAACTTAAGGTATCACGTGTCATTAGGGACGTCCAGTGTAACGACCTGTGGGGAAGGGCAGTCCCCACACTTCTCTTATCGCTGTGTCCATCTGTGGTCGATTTCTCGACTGGGGAAGCATATAGCGGAAAGAAAGCACTTCAGAGCCATCGCTTCTAACTCACGAGGTATACAAGCACTGATGATTACGACCGGAAATTCGTTTATTGATGTAGCCTCATTTGATGCTCCACGAAGATTAAGATGTTGTGAACCTTGGAAATGCTGTGATATACACACACCACCGCAGAGACGTGTTAAGTAGCGTTTACACCAAATGGGCAAGAGAAAGGGGTTAATCGTGGGCGTGGTCAAAAGTTGAATGCCCGCCCCCGGGGGCTGTGCGCTCCGTGTCGGCACCCCGCATACAACGAGTTGTGGTGAAAACTGTTTGCATACCGATCTCAGCCAAAAGGAGGCATGACCAGGCTGGGGGTTGGTGTACTCGGGCTGTGGAATTTATTAGCTGAGAGCTGAGGCTTGTTCTTCCCGCTGGACATTATTCTCACTCTTTCAGCTGCTTCGTTTGCCGACCCATTTCCGTGCGTAAAGCGACTTAAACGACAGCGAATGCGCTATTAAAGTCACTTTGCGGAGTACATCGCTGCTTTGCGCAAGATTTGCGGGATACTCTTGTAGGTAAAACTTGATTAACGATTACTTTATGCGGTGTTGTGCTTCTCCCAGTTGCTTCACATATGTGTGGATTAAAAACGTGTCATAATCCGTTATGATCCCACGTACCTCGGACGAGAGCAGGAGATCGCGCATCAGAATATATAATTATACCCTAGACAGAGAAGAATTGTATGTACAAAGGAGCACACTGACAGATCAATTGGTGATGAAGATCTGAACTGTTAATTGGCATTTAACTTTATGTAAAGAAATGGTCTTTGCGTTACATTTGAAATAACGATACATTTTCTGCCATAGTTTTAATTGTAGCAACTCTTCATTCTTGATATCTAAATTTTGTAGCATTTTGTTTCATTCATAACATACGCATTGGGGACGTCTTAGTTACTTTATAACACTTAGTGTTGCTTTTAAACATGACACATACACAGTAATATTACTACTAAATATATACTATTAAATCACTGTAACCCCGTCCTCTTTGTTTATTCCCATGTAAGCGCTTTTCGACAATGCTGCCTTTTTAGGGAATAAATGATGATTTAGCGATCATTGCAATTCCCAGTGGTCCGTCACCGATCCGACCACTGACCTACAAATATCACAGCCCTTCAGTGTCAGTGCCCGGGTCGAAGCAAACAGAGACGAGCTTCAGTCAACATTAATCCTGCACCATCGTTTTGTACTGTTTTAAGAGTGACGTGGACGTTAATCTTACATTTACCGATTAGGTATGAGACAGTAATTACAAAACGCATAACTGTACAACTAGAACATAGCAAATCTTCACAAACGATTCCTGAATGCATATATGATCACTTCTGCATGGAAGCTTAGGGGACATTTTGACTGTCTCTTCTTTATTGAGGCTGACAGCTGAATGTAAATTTAAAGTATCTACAGTTTAGTACATAACCCATGAGTACAGATTGAAAAGTCTGCGTTTGCTTCACTTAGTGTCGGTCTTCTCGTCTTTCTTTTGTCGTATTTTATTGAAATAGGCCGGCTTTAGTTATTTGGGACGCCGTTATTCCCTCTCATGAGCCTCGAATAATGTTTTGCCTGTTTATTCATGTCACCAGGCTCGTCTTGATACAGCGGTGACAAGGCGACAGCGACACGGGGACACTAGAGTGACAGCTCGGAGTAAAGGTATAGCTTCTGTCCCGGCTTGATTTGATTCAGTCCAGTGATGTTCAAGGTTTCCGAGCGTTTTCTTTGAGACTGAAATCCAGTGCTACCTGCGTTAATCAAAGAGTGTATGGTTTTCTATTTTCCAAGTCCCCTCTTTTGGGTCGTTGCCCAGAGTTGATCCTATGAACAACTGAGGAATTTTATGTCTCTGTTCGCCTATTTAGTAATGGTTTCTCAACAGAACTACTTGTAATGCTCGCAGTTTGCACACTAGCCAGAGAATCGTACTGGACTGTTTTCGCTTATTATCTGGACACGATTTTTTTTTGGACATTCCAGGAGGGACTTCTCACGAAATGGTTTTTATAAACTTATCGGACGTTTATGCGGAGTTCTAGCCTTTGACCTCCGATAAAAGCTGCAGACTGCTGCACTTGTTCGACAGGCTTGTGCTCACAGCCAAATGAGGTTTCAATTAAGCAGCCACTTGTGCGTGAAAACGTGGACTCAGGGGGGAATCATGTGAGGTGGTCTGCTCTGGACTGTGCAGCCTCACACCAAGGTGTCAGACTCCTTCAGATGCCTATAGCTGCTCAGACAGAATAAAGGGCGGAATAATTATGGAACATGTAGGCCTATAGTAGGAGTGCTGCCCGTCTTAAATGGATGAATTCAGAGACAATGCAACTGCTGCATTTTTATGTTGATCATGCGATTAATTGAAGTTCCAAAGCTTTCAGTTTGGGGGGAGGAGTGAACCTTTGGTTTGCGCTTTCGTGCACAATCGGGCGTAGATCCAGAAACATTTGTGCTTGCGGTCAGCAAATGGCTTCTTCAAATAGTATCCCCCATTAAAATTCAGTTTGCTTGGTTATCCAGAAGTCTGTCTTTTTTTCCATATTCAGTGGTTAGCTTTATCCCTGCCACAAGAAATATATATTGGGAATGACTGAACAGTTACCATCCATGAATGACTAAAACTCTCCGTTATAGTTCACGTATATCATTCACTTGCCTCTGATGGAAGTCATGGCTGTGGAATTGTGTGGAATGCAATGCTGCGATGGATCCGTTTAATCTGCTGGCAAAAATAAAGAGAAATTCAAAACTTAAAATGGAAGATTTGTTTAGTTTGAAAATAGATACTGTGAAGCTGGAATCTCCATCATCTTACAGCAATATGCAGTGGCCTGATATTAAAATATCTGCCCCATGCCAACAAATCATCTACGTTCAAAGCACGCAAAAAAAAAAAAAAGACCTCTGAGAGTACAGAGGCTGTCTGTCCATTTGGGGGCTGTACTTAAGCTTGCTGGTACCTGACCTTGGTGAGCAGTTGAATAAAATTAATTTAGATGAACACTCAGGGTGACCCCCACCACCAGTTTACTAATCTGTCCCCGTCAAATAAAATTTCAGAGTGCTAATGTTGTTCTGGGCACCTGTGCTCAGCTTTCTGTTCTTGTTGTCTTGCTGCCTCAGGAGTCCCTAAATCCTGAGGTTAAACTTCAGTCTGCCCCATCAGTAACCTAGCAGCAGCAGTGAGCATTAACATTGGCAGCTTCTCCCTTGTTGTGCAGGTTATTTGACCATGAAAGGACAATAATTTTGCTACCTCAGCCCACAGTTTCATGGTTCTCGGTAAAAGCTGCATTTCGTGTTTAAGGTTCAATGCCAATTACAAGGCTCCTACTTCTATAATGCTTGAATCGCGTTACTGAAACAAAAGTTCCGGGTTTCGTTTACAACCTAGTGGAGAGGTAATAACCGGCTATGCCACCTCACCCATGAACCCTCTCCATGCAACTCTATCCCTGTATAGCCAGGCAAGCAGAATCACCATTATTAAAACCCTAGGGCACATGAAATTAATTCAGAGCCAAAGTTTGTCCCTGGGCTTTAAGCAGTGATGCCCTCACAGTGCAGAGGGCCACTTCTCCCCATGATGTTAATATTCGATGATATACCGAGAGATCAGGTTGGTCGGCACGGTCTGCGTGAGCCTCTCTTCTGTTTTCATGGTCTGGGTCAGCTCCGGTGATTGGCTGTGCCGCATTTTCCGTTCCCGGGCCGGGCCCTGCGGCATCCGCATTGATGAGTTTAGCGAGACGGCAGAAAGCTTGAGGGTCATCACTCAGCTCGACACTTCTCACGTCTTCACGGCCCGGCAGCCAGCCCGGAGAGATCCGCAACCTAAATGGAATATCTATTGGCTTCATGAGAAAATTGCTTTTTTCGATTTCTTCAGGACTCTTCTTTTAATGTGTTTCAGTTAGGGTTTGTTTTGCCTGTAATGAGCACATTTTCTCCTTTTATCCCTGTAATGCCTTGTGAAAATGAAAATCACTTTTGGACTGGAGCAATTAAAATGGATAGAAGAACATATATTTCTTTCAAGTGGCCAGAATTGCATAGATTCCCCATGTGACCTTCTGTGTCAATGATGCTAGTATTTTCTGTATGACTGATAAGATCTCCCACTGTTCCATGTAGCAGAATATTACAAAAAACAAATGTTCTCATTTGTCTGGTCTTCCTTTTTCAGATAGACCTGACCCACTTCTCTTAAGCAGGTCCTCTCAAATGAGCAGGTAATCTGCATGCCTATTAGTTGCCTCTCTCTTGGGCCTCGAAGCCAAAGATTGTGTTGGTGTAAGAACAGCCAATTGATCAGCTGAGTAATGCCTGTTTTACTGCCTCAGAGCCTGAGATGAGCAGCAGCACTGATTTGTTGGGTGAGACCCACCAGTAATGACTCATAACAACATTGACTAACAACAGCTCTCAGGATCAAGTGCGGTCAGGGTGGCCGGAAGGCTGGCGCGATGAAGTCGGTAATTCTCAGCAGTGCACCAGGAAAGCCTGGAGCTGGAGAATGTTACTCGTGTCCTTTATCACTAGGAAACAGATCCATTGTTGCCTTCAGTCTAATCGTCCTTAAGCTCATTTTGAGTTTTGCTGCTTTGCATCTGCCAGCAGTGCATCAAAGACTTGGCAAAGCAGAAGGCGTGCATTTGACAGGCTCGGCTCATGAAGACCACGCGTATCTTTTAATGGCCATGCATTGGACGGTAGGCTTTCTTTGGAGAACTTTGTTGAGCGTCTTTTGGCATTTCCAACTGGTTCATTCCTTTTTCAATTATCGCACAGGAACCTCTGGCCATAAAGAAAGAGATGCTGGGTAAATCCCTAACATCAGTGGGAACCTTTATCCAGCCCTATCTATTACTGTGAATCTAAAGATGCCAGTAAAGACCTTGAAAGCTGCTTTAAAGGGGCTGGCTAGTGCAGGCTGAGGGGAGATTGACAGGGAAGATTTCGCTGTGCCTTGATTGCCTGTGCTTGCTCAGCCCGAATCCTTGCTCCACGCTTAGCAGATTATTTGGTTTTCCGTGTGTGTAGGTAGGTTTGGGGGGTGGGGGGCTTGAGGATTGGTCCCCATGCTGAGGGCTGATGCACAAAGGAGTTCATCGGAACCCCATGCATGAGTGTGCTGGCCACACCTGGATTAAGCTGCTCTTCTGGGCTGTGATCACCAGCCCTGCTCCTAATGCCCAGCTGTGCCAGATGCTTTTATCCCATACTTTAAGAAGTATGAGAACTGAGAGCTGATTTGGAAAATGAGTTTTTATATTTTATATTACCACAGATGAACCTTGTGTTTAAATGAAGCTTCCAAACATCCTTAATCCGGTGTCCAAATTCTGTCAAGTCAAATTATTAATCCAGTAATACTGAAAATGTGGCAACTGTGGGTTTCCTGTTTCTGTTACACTGTTTTCTGAGGAGTTTTGTTACTTAAAGGTTGTTTGTTCAGGTCCCTGGTAGCAATTTTTTTGTGACTTTGTTACTGAATACAAGAGGTGCAATAGTGACTCTGTCAGTAGTACTCTGTGACTCTGTGAGTAGTACTGTGAGTTGTGGGTTCGATTCCTGGCCCAAGTCATTCCTTCTTCCCTTGATTGTGCCGATTTCTCCTGGTCATCCCAGTTCCCTCCCATGGTCTGAAAACTTGCATCTAGGTGAATTTCTGTCTTTAAACAGCCCTTAGTGTGTTTCGGTGTGTGTATGTGTGTGATTTTCTTTACCCTGCAATGGACTGGAATCATGTTCTCTGCTTTGGTCCCTTCCTGGAATAGGCCCCAGAATTACGCAACCCTGTATTGGATAAACAGTTTCAGATGATGGATGGATGTTACCAAATATCCAGCTTTTCATGTGGGTTTATTTTAAGATTGCTAAGCAGTTTTGAATATGCGTTGGGCGCTGAGGTTTTGGTTACAGCAACGCAGCTTGGTTTCCCACAATCCCTGTCGTCTGCTTGTCTGTCTTCTTCTATGATATCGTCCTCCACGTCATCCTGTTTAACGACAGCCATTTGACCTTTTTATTAACATAGTTTAATGTAATTTAGTAAGCAAGCATGCTAAAATCAGCCAGGGAAGACAAAACGACCGCATAATATTATCATTCTCTGCATGATGCAGTACATGAAATATTTGTGCCAAGGTGCCTTTCCGATAATGTAGTTTTTACTGTACTATTGTTTCAAAGTCTGATGTAATACTGTTTGTAAAATGAGGTCATGAGCTGGCGTGGCTCAGATGCGTACAGGGGACAGAAAAAGACAAACGTGAGACGTAAATGTGTTCAGTAATAGATTTAATGCTGAGTTAATCTTGTTCAAGAAATCGTGCTGCAATGCAACTTTTTTGTAATAAGGACACTTCTTTATATGCAGTGTTATCGCTGTGGTCCACTCTACCAATTTAAAAGTCAATTTAAATCTCAGTGGCCCACAAGCCTTCCCTATCTATATGGCTTCTTTCAGAAGCCAGGATTCAGACTTAACCACATCGAGGACGCTGATTTCATCGATATCATATAATTGGATGGCGGTGTCTGCCCGTAGCCGAAACTCAAAACGGCAGCCTCATTCGAGCAGGGACCGGGGCCGTGATTGAAGTGAGCTCCCTGGGGCTGTGTAGAATGGCTCCTGAAAGGATACATTGTGTGCCTCTTGTGATTTATCTGTGGGGAGAAACGCGACGGGTTCGTTCGGCCACGTCACGGCAGCCGTGACTCGTCGCCTCGCTCAGGGCCCGTCGGCGGCCGGAACGCAGACATGGCCAGATGGACTGGCCTGTTCCCCCTCGTGTTGCTTATTTGGACCCTGTCCTTCCTGTCACACTGCGACCTTGAGGTTGGGGGCTTCAGCTCGCCTGCCTTAAGGGAGTTGTTTCTGTGAAATGGTGCACAGCTGGTCTGTGTTCACCCACATTTTTATATCCCAGAGCTGTCACAAGCAGCCCCCCCCACCAACACCTCCAGGAATCTTGTGCTTTGTCTGTGATGTCTGGCTGAGGCACTGACATACCAGCCCTCTGCTGAGGGGACTGTGTATTAGCCTTGTGAGGGGTCACCTTTGTTGGTCGGTGGCTATTGTGCGCTGCCCTGTTCCAGTGAGTAAACAAAGTGCTCTCAACATCCCTCGTGTATGCATGCTGTTCATGTTCTCCTCCGCTCAGCCCAAACCTCTCCCTGCACATATGCCAGCAGAGCTCGTCTGTGACAGATGACAGCCATCGTTTGCCTTGGCTTGCCGATTAGCCCACCTTTGCGCTTGGTGCTGAAATGGACCAGATACTGCTCTGAGAAACAATGATGAATCAAGGGTACGCCGTGACACGTCGGGCTTTTAATACACGAGACGACTCACCAAGTACTACGAAGAGACAACCAGGCTTGTCTGGGACCAAATGAATTTGCTTTGAATTTGCCTTGTCGATGTTTTGCCCATTGCCTGGGGCGATGGCTCGATGTGGATCAATGGGCTGTCATTACACAGGGAGGGTGAACATATCCTTCTGGTGCATCTAAGTGGAAAGCCAAGCCAATTATGGAGCCATCAATCAAAACAATCACAGCACATGTTCAGTGTCTGATCCTGCCTCCTGCTTATTAGTTAAAGGCCAGCTTTGGTTTATCGTTTTCAGCGGTGCTCAGAAAACATTGGTACATTTGTGTTAGTAAAATGAAAGCAAAATGAAAATGACATCCATTCTTGTTTCTTTTTAAAGAGCAGCTCAAATATCTGAAAGGAGTCACATCTGACCTGGGTATAGTATTATTTTATTATTATTTTTTTTTTTACTGATATTTAATTACTGGATCTCGTCAACATTTGGTCCAATTCAGTTGCGAGTCAATGCAGTCTGGAAACACAAACTCATTTCCCTCCTCAGACTGTGGTAGTAATTTACGGTTTCAGCTGAAGAGTTAGATATTTAGCCATTTAATCTCGTTCCGCTCTAATGGTTGCATCTCCGTCTCGCAAGTTTCCTTGTTAATCCAGAGGAGAGATATGACTTTTACGGTAATAGGAAAGGATCTACAACTTGCAGCAGTAAACAGTCATTTCTATTCTTAAGGTTTTTTTAAACATGATGAAGTTTGACTGCCTCTCCTTCTAGATGATGATCATTACTTTTCGGTATCCAGACACCTGCATTTGCACTGTAAACATATGCTGACCTTATACTAAGTTCTTAAAATTCAGACTGTTATAACAGCTACAGTATATAAACAGTACAAAATATAAATAGTCCACCAAAATCAGCCATGAAGGGTGAGACACTAGTCTACCTCTTGAGATTCCTCTTTACCATTTTAAAAATACTTTTAAAACTGTTTCCATTCTGGTCTTTTCTGAAAAACAGCCTGTTTTCGACTGTGGTTTAACCCCCCAGCTTGTCGTTCTGCAGCGCCGCCCTCCTGGCAGTAATCGAGCATGCACACTTTCCCCTGGGTGCTTCTCATCAGTGGCCCATTAGAGACATCGGCTCCCTGCCTGGCTCTCCAGCCGCGGACGGGGGCCTGGGGACCTGGGGACTGATCAGCATCTTATTAGGAGTCCCCTTTCGTAGAACCTCTACCTGGGGGCTGCTTTAATGATTTTTGCTTTCCCATCTAACCGAGTTCAGTGGTGTCCTGGGAAGATGGGTCTGGTAAATGGTGGGCCAATTCAGTGGGGAGATGGGCCATGCTGTTCAGTAAACCTTTGTGCCCAGACTAGTGTTAAAGGCCTTATCCCAGCCCCCTGGAAGATGTTAGATCCATGCTGCTCAAGGGTTAATTAATCCTGGGTCCAACTGAAATGGGGGCACCTGGGCATCGTGGTTCCCACGTGGGACTCTGACAGAGGTGTGGGGTTGTTCCTGGAGAAGAGTATTGCTGCACGCCAGGGGACCATGCGGCAGTCCATCTGTTCGGTTGTCACGTACCCTGCATGAGTCGCTTTTTGATCAGCTCTCCCAGGAGCTTGGGCAATGTAGCCATTCATCTGGAACCTCCCATCCATGGAGCACTTCAGTGGGTAAACCCTTGGCCCTCCTGCATTCTGGAGCCTCACCTGCCATACTAGCCTACCCTCCCCCTTTATAAATGGCGACACACGTCCGGCATGCTGTTTATACTTGAGTCCTACTGTGCTTCTGTCATCTGATCCAATATCCTTACAGATCTGGGTGGATCAGAGGAACATTTCGAGATTCAGTCTCTAGGTGATGGTCATTATTTCTGCATTAAGGTTTTCCCCTCATTGTCTTTTTTGACTCTGTAAATAGCCTGGTTTGTTCATTATACCTTTTCAAGATGTCCTCAATGGGTGTTATGTCAGTCGAATATATCAAGCGGGATTTTAACAAAGATTAGTTTTTCTTTTTTACGATGGACTCTGGTCTTTTACTCCTTGAAGGGAGAAATGATTTGAGGGCAAGTCTGAAGACTGCCTCTTGGTTTTTAAAACTGTAACTTTATAAAATTGTTAACCAGCTGCTGCTTTAAAAGTGAAGAGCTTCGTGGCGGGTTAGCGGATCACCACGGTAAAACTCTGTCGCCATCGCTAACAGTCACAGGCATTTGCTGTCTTCCTTCCGCTCGACTGACCAGGTTTTCATGACTGAGATGAGTTCAGCTCTGCTGGAGGGCTGGATGCTGTTGGCTGACTCATGACGCACGGAGGTGAAGGCCTTGTCTGCCATCAGTCTCAGGTAGCACTTAGCTCACTCCCAACCTTTCTGAGATGTCCCTTTCCTGGTCCAGCCTTGCCAGTGAAGGTCAGCCACCTTTAGTACCATTTAGACCCACAGGAACCTTTGGGTTTTGTCTTAGTGGCTCAGGTGTATTCCACCTGTCAGTTAGGCCCCACACGGACCTAGCCATTCTGTCTGTTGAGTGGACCGCCTCATTGGTGATATGATTGATTTAAAATGACGACAGGACTCAATAAGATCCGGGAAAAACCTTAATTAGTTCTTATTAATTCCTGAAACATCAGGCGTGACCAGTGGACTAAACCTCTGCTTGTGATGAACAGTCAAAGGCTCTGATTGAGCAAGAGCCAAATTGCAGTCAGGGCCATCTTTGATTTGACGGATGTGATCTGCAAGGTGGGACCATTAACAGGATGAGTGTACCACCTGATGCTCAAAGTGTGTGGAGGATGACCAGAGAAAGCTGTTCCCAAATGAGGAAAATCAATCTTAATTGAGCTCATCAATTCACAGAGCCTCTATGCTCAGGTCAAGGAGCATCGCTGTAACATTTCATTTTATTACTCAGTCATTAGCTGATGGAATGGGTCAATTAGACCATAAAATGTCATCTCCTCTATAGAAATGGTACTATCACACGCCTGGTTATTTTTGTGAATGACTGCCATGTTAACGATTTGTTTGGTGGTGATGCTGTGCAGTGGTGGAACCAATTCTGCTTCCATGAGGACACATGTCTGTCGTGTTCCAGGCTCAATGGAAGCTTCGTCCGTGTCTTAGGACTTTGAGGAGAGGTGCTCGGAACTGAGTGGAAGAGGTACGTGTAAATAGAAACCGATAGCGTTAGATGAGATCCCAGAAGGAGCAGAAGTGGAGCATCGGCTGGATCGCACACACTTGGTTGTGGAACAGAAGGCAAAGATCATGCCCTGCAGTCACACTCCCTGTGGAGCAGCCGGTGATTGTTGGCTTATTTACTGCAAAGTCGAAGACAGAGGACCCCCTGTTGACCCAGCTCCACGGCTAAAGCACACAAGATCATAAAGGATGTTCTTTAAGCTCCTAATTATTTCTTCTCCCATTCAGAAGACCTCGTCTGTCAGCCTTACCTATTTTTTTGCCAGTAAGAAGTTTGGTTACTTTGGCCTGACCACATTACCTAAGCTTTGGCTTGAATGGACTGGGAAACATGTGTGAGAGATGAGAACGTACACATGCATAAATATCCTGTAATCATGTTTGTGATTACCTTAGAAAACGATTTCTGTCATCGGCATCTAAGGTAATCTGGAGTGACAATCCTGATCACGAGAAAGATCGATGGTGTGAAAATGGTTGGTGTCGGTTGTGGTAGCCTGGGAACTCTGATTTCAATTATTTAAGAAGCAGATGGGCTCGCTGGAAGCGATAAAGCCCCAGCCGCACATGGACGCACGTACAAAAGCTGCCGTCTTCACCTCTGGTCCTGTTGCCCCCTGCCACAAAGCTTCCGCCTCGCCACAAGGCCCTGAACAAGCACCGCGGTTTCTATGGCAGCCACAGGCCTGACCCCAACACACACAATAGGAAATGCCACAAAGTAGCAGTAGAAGATCTTCCAAAATGAAATGGGAAACAAAAGGCTCAATTTGTCTGAATTCACAGACCTTTAGTTCATTTTCAGTGCCTCTTCTACTTCTCCATTCCTATACCTCTGTCTCACTTAAAGCCTTTTGGTAAGGCATACTGTCTATCACCTGTGTTTGGAGAAACATAATTTTTCTGGTCCTTTTGGTTGGGTTCCTAAGAGGGAATTTGGATCTTGTAACTCCCTCCTTATTCCCAGTCTTTGAGAAGAACGTAGCGCTGTGTGTTGCTGGAATGGCACCAGATGAATTACAATAGTTATCCCTCTTGTTGCTCTGCTTACTTAATCAATCAACCAAGCTTTGAATAGAGAATCACAGCACACCGCTACTTGTGCTGTGATCTGCACAAATCGCAAACACGCACAAAGCCCACATAAATCAGTAGGGGGAGAGATCATGATATTTCTGTCTGCGGAGGTCTGAAGGCTAGTTATTCGGAAATGGAGCCAGATGGTGTGTATGAAATTAGTTGCATTAGAATGAGCCCAGTGAGACTCATCCTTTTATTGTGTGGTCCTCTTTTGGCCGGGCACATGAGAATGGTAGATTGGACCACTCAATTACTACGTAACTGTTGTTCCATGCCCCTAGAAACGTTAAATTCACAAGCTCTGTAAATCTGCAAAACTTGCTCATTAAGCCAAATTTCCTCATTAAAATGGACTTAATTAGGAAGTGTGCTTCAACTAGCGAATAAGCAATTACCAGATGAGAACATCTAATATGGTTTTTAATGTTAAAATATTCCAACATCTGAAAGGAAATTATTTGTGATTATGTGTCCCTTTTGTCTGCTTTTTACAAGAGTGCGAGGACTGCGAGTTATAGATTTAGCCAAAGATCAGAACAAAGGACACTGCCTCTAGCAAAAACTGTGGTTATTTCAAAATAAGAGCGGCACATCGGCCCACATTGGAACAGTTCCTCTACATCCCCAAACTCCTGGGAGAATTTAATGCCTGGGGAGAGTTAAATTTCAGCCTGAGCAGGATGGATGATGGTCCAAGTATTTGATGGCCAGTTGCAGAAACGCCCTACCCGTTAGCGGGCTTTCCGGCTTTCCTTGGGGTGGTGGTCTTTGACCCCGCACATACAGGGGTGGAATACCACGAGTGAAAGCCATTAACTCGTTTGTTTGTCTTTGCGAGGTGCATGAGCTAATATCTCCAGTCACTTCTGACCACAAGCTCATGGTGAAACCTATTGACTTGTATTTCTTCAGGGACCTCAGTTTGGATGTCTTCCAGTGTGGCTCACATTACATCGTTCCATTCCCCATCACTTTTTCCTATAAATTATGATGATACAACAAGGCAAACCCTCTTTCCCACAGTTTGAGGCCCTTGGCGATGTACCCTCGCAGTGAAAGTGTTTTGGAGCAGCCAGTTAACCCTCAGCCCAGTCTCACCCCTCCCTCCTCCCTCGCCCCCCCACCCCTTTATCAAATCATCCCAATAGACCCCTGGAGGTCTGTGAAACCCTGGACTGAAAAAGGTACTAATTCAGTTACTCCCTCCTTCATAAGTTGGCTTTTGCAGGGTGGAGGTGTGAAGACATTAATGTTCCCACACTCGAAGCTGGCTGTTTATGCCTGACTGTTGTGGTCTTTGAAGAAAAAAAAATTGCATGGAATTCAAAATTCAGCAGCCTAGTTACTCACTCAGTTACTGCTCGTACCACCCTAATCTCCAACACCTCCACCATAACTTTCCCCGTTCATTCATATTACCAGATGAGAAAATCTAATTTGGGTATATGGTCCACCGGCCTGCCTTGTGTGTTTTTCCACACAAATGAAAAGAAACGATACATTCTCGGCTATTGCACAAGTACACTGCAATTTGTTTTCGCATTTCCCATCTCGAAGCTTGGGGTCAGAGCACAGGTTCAGCTATTTATCCAGTGCCCCTGGAGCAGTTTTGGCATTAAACACCTTGTTCAAGGGCCTAGTGGTAATATGATCACTCAGGCAGCCACGGGATTCAAGCCAACAACCATCTGGACATGGGCACACACTTCTAACCCTCAAGGTCTATTTTGGGGAGACATCATTTGATAACATAACCCCCAAACTTTGGAACACTGTTCCTCAACATCTTGGTGATTGAATACACCTTCTTTATTTCAAACCCAACCCTTCTATACCTATCCCTAAAACCCATCTTGCACACACTTACTTACACTCTTTTGGTGTCTTGCTGCATACCTTTCTCAGTTTGTTCTTCCTGTTTGTCAGGGTTTTACATCTCCGTGTTGTTGTTTTTTTAATTTTTTGCGTAGTGTCTTATTTTCTTGTTTCGTTTTTTTCGCATTGTCATGCTACTCTTTATCTTTTTGTAGAGCAGTGACGGCTCTGAGAACGGTGCCCTCTAAATGAAACGAGTTTTATTGTTGCTAAGGCTGAGTGACTTGCACCATGCAGCCATGCCATCACAGTAAGTGCAAGCGTTGTGTTTTCACAGGAAGCTGCGTGGAAAGTGGTCAACCTTAATTTCCTGACAAGATCTTTTTTCCTTACTCCTTCTGATGGTTAGTGACTGTGCTAAGACTTCCATTTGAAAGTCTGAGGATTTCTAATAAAACAACACTCAGAAAATAACTACTAGAAGTGTTGTTTTATCTACTAATGGGTATGAACATGGGTTAGCCTGTGTCAAAATATGTTATTCCATTTGTAGACTGCACTTTTTTGGTGCGATACAGAAGTGCACTGGTTGAATTTTGGTATCCATAGCCATTTTTTGCTTTAGATTAGCTTAACAGTAGAGTGTACTGCAAGTTCAGAATATAATGCAGGGATTTACTTAAATGGGCTCTCCTTTGCCAGAAGGATAGCAAAACCCAAATGTAACAGAAAGGAATCTGTTAGCACCAATGCTCAGTGGTGAGTGCGGTGTTTCGCCACATTATGGTTTAAAGTGCCGGTTCAGCACTATTCCCTGGAGCTGTGCTGTCTGCTCCCAGGTACCAACCAGTGGGAGCCTATCACACTGGGCCAGATCTGGTTCTGCGCAGTTTCTGAGGGTGACAAATTACTCGCAACCACAAACCTTCATTTGTAGATGGTGATCTGATTGGGTGAAGTTGTATAGGGGCAGGGAGAGGGTGGAAAATGCATCAGTCATATGCTGATCTTTGAAAGTGTTGCTCTCCAGAGATGGTGGAGAATAAAACCAGCTGAGGGTCACTTGGCGCATGTAGCACAGCAGAGGGGATTGATGCTAGACCCTCCTGCCCACCTGACCATGGAAAAGTGGACCAGCTGTCTGTCTGGAACCCAAATCCAGTTAAGGCTTGGATGGAGGTAATGCCATTTTCCTCTGCTCATAGTGTTGACCCTTAATTTTCAATGGAAAACATGCATTGTACAGTCGTGTTCTGGCATCCTGCCCCCTCTCGCCCCCTTGTGGTGTGGAGGTCACATTTTGTCATTACACTCTATCCATAAATTCTGTGCTCCCAGGCCTGAAGTCTGTAGATAACCGGTTTTGCTTCCCCTGTTTTTCCACCCTTCCTCTTTGCAGGGGCTTGAAAATCGCTTGTTCAGCTAAACTCTGCTGCAGAGCGCCAGCCGGGGGGGTGCTTCAGAAGGAGGGTATGCTAGGGTAACCGTGGACAATGAGAAGCAGGCACTTGAGCTCTCCGTTGTGGAGGGAGGCGGTGAGCAAACAGGGACATGTTGATAAATGACGGCTCATTTGGGCTGCCATGCCCTCTAATTCGTTCCTTACTGGTGTCCCGCACAGGTTGCGTTAGAGAGGGGATTCGATATAAGCTATACCATAACACCCTGGCAGCTGCCCGGTCATTTTAAAAGGCTTCCGCTGTTTGACCACATCTCCACAAGAGAGCAATAATGTGATGGTCACTTTCCGGATTTAAATGCAGAAGCAGAGTGCATGTGACCGCATCGCAGTGAGGTTTCCCTGCTGACTGCTCAATTCCCCTTTAAAGGTTTACTGCCCTGCCTCTGGGCTTGGTTTTGTCAACGGGCAGGCAGAGAGATGGCCACCTTTTCTCTGTCCAGCCCCTGCAGAGAGGAGGAAGAGCCTGCAAGTCTTCCTCTCTGCCGGAAGGAGAGACACAAGAACACCACGGTCACACCCAATGGTGTCGTGACAACGGATTTGTACAGATCACCTGTTGAGGGAGGTTCCAGCGTTTTCTTTTCTACCTCGTGAAATCGAGGCCAGATGTGAGGTTCGCATGTACTCATGGGGCACGGGTGACTACAGACAGTCTGAATACCGTCATGTGGTACAAGGAGCCGGGCTGAGCTGGGGTGGGGCAGGGGGAGGGGGGTGTTGGCACATGTGTGGAAGTGTGGGAAACCTGAACATTCACAGTAATGGATCTCAAACATATCACCCTCTGGGAGATGTAACATCTACAGCTTAGTGGTCCGTCCTTGTGGAACTGTGACAAACAGAAGCAGTAGCTTATGGTGGGCCATCCGCTTTGTCTCCCGCTGAGAATGCCGCGTGGTAGACCGCTTCCAACTTTTTATGCCCTTCCTGATTTTTTTCCAGCTCTAGAATAACAGGTCTAGGTGAGAGATGGGTAAAATCACACTTCAGCATGTCCTCCGTGTAAACTGCACAGGACACACTTTGATCTCCACAACAAAGCCGAAACAGTACGGCTCTGAAAGGTTTTACAAGTGAAATGAAAATCAGTTAGGCAAATGGGGTTAAATACATGCTGTGAATGACAGCAGGTACATAAGAGCAGTGTTTGGAGAACTGGAGGAAGTTAGACATGGGGGCGGGCTCCAGCTGGATGATGGAAAGGGGTCTGGATGAGTCCCTGCATCCTCTCCTCACTAACTGACTCACCACACTCCTGGTTCCTCACAGGCAGGTCAGGTCTGCACACCTGGGTCACACGCTCTCGCATCCTCTGAGCTCCGCCTATCAAAGAGGTTCAAGGCTGGCTAATACATAAAGCAAGGATATTTGCTTTATTGGTGCTGTCTAAGAAAAACTAAATAAACGCATTTTTATAAATACATTTTTTTCAAGGTATTCAGCATTTAAACCAATGTTCACTGATTTTGTACAGGTCATTCTCTCTCTCCATCTCTCTCGCTCTTACTCTCCCTCGCTCACTCCCTCTCTCCTACCCTCTCCCTCTCTCTCTCTCTCCCCTCCTCTGTCCCCTCCCTCTTCCTTTCTCTCCACCTCTCTCTTCCTCTCTCCCCCTCTCTCTTTCTCTCTGTCCCTTTCCCTCCCTCTTTCGACTCCTCTCTCTTTCTCCCTCTCTCTCTATCCCTTCCTCTCTTCTTCTCTCTCTCTCTCTCTCTCTCTCTCGGTTTGGGGTCTTTGAGGCGATGGGCAGCCAGGATGGTTGAAAATCATAGATGTGAGTCTACAGGGAATGGAAGGTTCATGAATCTCGGGTGTGGAAATAGGGCAAGGAAAGCTTGCAGGTGACTTCAGTGTCACAGCATGTGTGTTTCTTAGTTGCATGTTTTCCCACTGGCATCAATTTTCCGTAGACTCAAATCCCCTTACATGAAGCTAGTCAAGCCACGACCAGAAAAACCCACATACCCACAAACAACCAGCCCATAATAAATCAGTTTTCCACAGAGGCATACTCTTTGTCAGCTCAAGGTAATAGACCCAGATACCTGCAAACAGGCCATTATAATCAACCCCCTACACCTGCTATCAGCCAGACCAAATAATCAACCTCCGCAGAGAAAATACTGTATCAGGAAAGCAGAATCCAGTTGGTGGCTCCTACAACCTTCTCAAAGTCTGCCTCCAGCATGGAGAGGGAGCATCATGCTAAAGTCTTTGGGGTTGAGATGAATGTTGGAGGAGACACGTTGTTCTTCTTTGGAAGCCCGGATTACAGGTTTGAAAGGTGCCTACAATCTTTGTTGTTGCTGGTTTGGTGCCGAGCAGCAAAGGCTATGATTTGACTCAACCCCAGGTGCTGGTCTATGGGTGGGAGATAAGGGTTAGATGGAGAATTCCCCCTGGCTATGAGCAGTGAGTAGTGAACTTCTTACCCTGCATGAAGGAAGCCAGCCTTCTGCTCTGTTATTGCACTAGCTCTCCTCAATCGGCCGCTCCTCTAATAATGTCCCATGGGCCTTGGCTCTTTCTGCCTCTCCTCTCTGCTGGCTTGTCTTTAATTGCACAACTTCAAAGCTCTGTTTAAATGCCTTCAGTGTGCATGTGAATTTGTGAAAGTGTGTGTATGTGTATGGCAGTCATGGGGGGGATTGTTTTTGGCCTGTGGAGCTGGGGGGCCTGGGAAACGGGGAAAAAAAAGAGGAGGAGAGAGACTCGAAGACCTTAGTGAAGCAATTTTTTTTATAGTCAAACAATGACAGCCTGAGGCAACGTCTTGTGGTCCTGCTGATAATGGACACCTCTGGACACCTGCTATGACAGCTCCCTTCATGGGGGTCAAGCTTGGGTTCGGCTAGGGTTGGGGATTTTAAGAACTGCAGCAGATGCAGAGAGGGACCCCTCTGTGAGGTGAGCTCGTCACTCTCAAGGCCAGTGACATCGCTTTGAAGGAGAAGATAAAGAGACCAGCCTGTTTGTTCATACAGTGGCTTTTGTATTGATTTTTTTTCTTTGGTGGAGAACTTCAGTGTGTTTAAAACAAAGGGGCTTCAAAGTGCATGCTCAATTCTGGTCTTATGTTTGCTTTCATGGACAGGTTTGCAGGATGGGCTGGAGCACAAGGCTGGGATACACTGGACAGATATTTAAAATAATTGAGTTGAAGGTTTCTGTGGCTTAGTAAAATGTACCAAGCTCCTCCTTCTCCACAGTAGATGTGATTTAAATGGTGCTTGGGTCCTTGTGGGTGACAGACTTGACCCTGATCACAGCCATCATTTTCCCCTTGCTGCTTTGGTGTCACCCTATCCCCGAATGATGTTTGAAGGCACCGCAGGCTGACAGCAGGAGGGGACAGAGGGTGGCCGTGGTCCTCGCTCCCGTGTTATTGACGATGTCAGCAGTCCTTGGGGGGGTCTGTGGTTGACCAAGACCAGGGTCATTCAGCCCTGGTTTTATCACACGTCCTGATTTTACGAGCTGTGTGAGAGCAGGCCAGGAACGTAATTCGTTTCTGTTGTGCCGTGATGAAACGCAGAATCGCGTTTGTGAGGAAAGGGCAAGCATGTTACACATTGCATTAATGCCTGTGAGCTGTGACAGCGTGCAGGCGGACTGAGTGGTTTGGCCGCTGTACTGCAAGGGCCAACCTATGGTTCCCATCAAGTCTGTAGCCTTTGATTTTACACACCCAGGAGGAGACGTACACGGTTCTGAAAACAGCCTCACGTCCAAGATGTGCGTAGGGTGAACCCCAGAGAACTCGGCAAACACCTCCGACACCCATCGCCGTGTAGGATTGGCCAAGTTAGAGCCACGGGTGGGGCAGCAGGGTCTGAAAGAGCAGCTGACCGTCTCTTTCTGCTACCTTTGCCTAAAGAAGGAGTGTCGAGGCACTGTGTTCTGAAATCTGCTTTCTTTGGCATGGAAAGTCTTCTACCAACTTTTATCGTATAACTATGGACTCTGGACATTGGTGTCTTATCAACAGACCCATAATTTAGTGCGATTATTACGTTGTCCTTAGTGAAGACATTATAGCCAGTGCCCCAAAAGTAAATATTGGTGCACCAGATACTATTATATTATATATTTTTTTCTGAATACTTTTCAATATAAAATCCGTTGAACGAGATGAAAAGAGACCACTCATGCAGTAATAGTTTTTTTCTGAGCTGCAGCGATCTGACCTTCTCCATCCACAGTGCAGGTTTGTTGGATGTAGAACATCCCATTGCGGCTCCTCCTTCATTTTCTGTAGAGTCCCCCTACACTCCACCACCACCCAAAGGGACTTCGTCGCTGCTCCTTTTTCCCTTGTGCTCGTCTCCATGGAAACCGAACAATGTTGTCGACCTCACCAACACGCTGCACATTAACACCACTCTCTTAACGCGGGTCCTTGGAGCTCAGACTGAGTAAAGCCTCGTGCGCAGAGATAAAAGGTTGCATTGAATCATAAGCAAAGCATTAGGATTCAGAAATTCTCGTGTCGGTGGTCCCTCACCTTCCTACCTTTCTTCTGTGCCAGCGGCCAGATACGGAAAAGATGAAAGGGTCACAGTGTTTTTGAAAATGAGTTGGAATCCAAGATAAAATGCAGCGTGAATTTTCTTGTTTAAACCATTAATGTAAACCTTACCCAGATGAAAAGAACATAAACATCAATTATGCATGTTTTCTGTAACAGACGCAGACAAAATGCTCCCCCTTTTGCAAATAGTTCCACAAACAAAGCAGAACCACATCCCCGGTGCTCTTGTGCTTTTGCTGATCCGACTGTGTGGATGTCCTTTAAAAACGAATGGAAACAACAGGAAAGCAAACAGTCTGAGCCAGCCTGAAGCTGCCTCTTTAAGACCCCTCAGAAATTCTCTAATTAGAACTTGGCAATCGGCATCAGCACCCCTGTCTGTGTGCTACTAGTGCTTGAACCTCGGGCCGGTGCCGACTCTGGTGATGCTGAATGGAGTCCATTGTGATTCTTGGCTTCTACATTTGGACTGAACCCTCTGGGGTTAGCTTTGTATGATTATGCTGGGATTAAAACTGTCTGGAGGTCATATGGAAATATATCACTTTGTTATGCCCGTGTGGGCTCTTCCTCTGCCTAACAGTGTTATTGCCTCGCTGAATATCAGCCTACATGGTAGAAGATCCTGGCTTTGTGACGGCGGGTTGCATCCCTGATGGGGAATTTTTTATTTTTTTTGAAAACCTAATACAGTGACTGGTTTTAATTGGGCCTGTTTTCCATACCAGTGGTTTCAACACTGGAGGGAACACTACCTGATGAGGCCACACAAACGGTAACCTAAAAGGAAGTAGACTTGTTAGCCTTCAAAAGTTGGAGATCCACCGTGACAGTTAGTATCTGCTACAGGTAATTAGCAGGGAATGCTGCTTTTAATGAATTATTCATGAGTAAAAATGCTAATAAAGGTTAACACCAGGAAGAACGACTATGGAAGTACTTGGGCATGTAGCAATAAAGGTTAATTAACTATGAGGGAAAGAAAACAGATCTTAATTTCTAGAGGCAGCCGTAAATATTTTACCTTCTTTTACCCTGGTCCTGGTTTTGTTTAATTAAAGTATGCCCAGTCTTGTTTTGACAATCTTAATTTTTCCCTCAAGCTGTGAAGTGAAATAATCACACAGGGTAAATGCTGGTGTAATTTCAGGTTAGCTCACCACAGGGAGTGCCTAATGAATAATGAACTGTAAGCCTACTCACGTATGTTTGTGAAGCTCGAGTCTTCCGAAACAGCATAATTTTATCACAAAATGAAATGCCTTTGTTTCTCGGGTGTCTTATTGACAGTAATTAAAAAGTGACCCCTATATCATTGTTTTTAATTCTTTTTTTATTCATGTCAACAGCTAATGAAAAGGGGTGAGAGGCAGAAGACAGGAAGAGTCGACCATCTTGGCCTCCAACCGAACGAGGAGACATTTACAGGTACATATGGTAAGGCAATTTTTCCTTATTTTAATTCATCCACCTGCTGATGTCCTCATCACCATGTAGTGTGACATTAAAAATGAACCCAGATGGCTGTGGGTTTTTGACTCATCCTCAGCAGCTGTGAATGGAGCCATTCTCTAATCTCCTCTGCCTTCTCCATTCATATCGTCCTCGATCTGCTTTTATCCCTCACATGATGATTATTGTAATTTTGCTATCCGGGGCCCATTCGATGATTTACAACGGCACATCACGTCTGAAACATTTCATCAACTGATCGATGTGCTTCAGCTCGCTGCCTGTAAAACTTAATAGGTAAAACTGCGACGAGAAAATTCAATACACGGAGGAGTTTCTCCTCAATTCTCGGTGCTGTTGTGCATCTCTCAGTCCCGTAGGAATATTGATGGCTTAAGCTGGTCCCATTGGTTTAGCTGTTATCTTTGTGGTTCGATTTGCTTTGGGCTGCATGCCTTAATATTTCAAGCGTGTGGCGGGTGGACGGGCATGCTGGAACTCGGAATTGAACCTTAAACATCAGAAATGAACTCTACCTCTTTGGCATCTGGATTCCACCTCAGCTGCCCAAATGAACGAATGAATGCAGCGTTTCAAAAGGTGGCAGAAAGCAAATTCAAGAAGAATATGAGCGATATCTGCCTGTCATTCTGAAGTAGCTCCAATCCGGTCAAGCAGGTGTCAATGCGCACTCCTATTAATTCTATTAAAACCATATGTCTGTGTTATTCTAGGTGATTCTGGGTTTTACTGTCACCACCCATACTGTCAGTGAACCTGGATGCAGACAAGTCTTGGGCACTTGAGAAAAAATACTGTAAAGTTTTAGTGCTTTAAAAAATGATGCTTGGAATCTATTAACAACATACGAAGTGCATAATGAGAAAAAAAAAACCTAAATCAGATCAATATTGGGTGTGACCATCCTTTGCCTTTAAAACAGCATTAGTTCTCTTAGCTACACTATATTTTAGTTATTTATTTTCTTTAGGTTGTAACTGCAAGCCTGTTACAGTGCCTGAACTAGGAATCGTGTAATATATTTTCTCTCAAGCCTTTAAATGTTGGGCCCAAACCTTTTGTTTTACCATCCTTCACAAGAGGCTGGAGCTTCTAACACTCGCTTGTAGTGTTTAACAAATCAAATCTAACGTGACACAGAATTCTCGTTTCGATTATGTCTGTTATCATTCCTGACACACCATCTATTTCCAGTTCTTCTTGTTCTGGGGCTCAGTTAAGCTGACTTTGCTAACAGTACCCATATTCCTACTGAACATAATGAAGAGTCTCTAATGTTGGACTTCTTTGTTGAAACAGCAAAACCTTACAAAGCTACTGTCATTTTCTTTTGTCAGGGAGAGTAGTGAATGATTACTGTTGGAGACTCGAGATAAAAGCAAGTGGGAACATCAATATTGCTTCTTGAAGCTGGAATCCTTTGCATATCTCCCTTGAATGCCACCTTAATGACTCCAGTCGATTGGATGTTGGCTTGCTGTCACACTGATGGTTGGTATTGGCCCTTCTGGGACGGTCGATTGAATGGCATGGTGGTTTAGGCCTGTGAATATACATTAGCCTTCAGTCAAGTGGCAGGTGTTTTCTCCACAGAAATTATTAGAGAATTTTCTTCCCTCCTTGGGAAGCCCCACCACCATTGTTCCTCAGCTGGATTTGCCCTCATGTCCAAAGTGTGTGGGTGAGGGCTGATTTATGAAGCCTCCGCACTCAACACCCAACATATTGCCCTTAATCATTGCTTGTGGTTGGAGAGTCATGGATGTGCGTGCACACACACACACATACACACACACACACATACACACACACACACATACACACACACACATACACACACACACACACATACACACACACACACATACACACACACACACATACACACACACACACGCCTCCCAGGGTCTTTCTTTCCTTGTTTCTTTTACTTCTTTCTTTCATTTCTCCAAGTGCTCTGTGTACCCGGCAGCTGATCGGAGGTGACGTGGTTTTGGAGGGGCAGATGGTGCTGTCTGAAAGCATGTGGGCACCCCCCCAGCCCCCTTCCTGCTCCGCCCCCTTTCCATCTGGGGTCTTGTTTGGACTGGCCGGCATGTCAGCCGTTGCAGACGGGGCCCTTTTAGTGTGGCCCCCATCGCAGTGCATCACAATGGAGAGCTGACAAGCTGGTGGGACACAGGGAAGACGGGTGCCATTATTGCCTGTCTGTACACCGCCGTGAAAGGTTCTTTTACTCTGGCGAAAATCTGGTTTTTAAACTGTTTTTGATGCAGTTTGTACTTCCCAGCGATGTGCTGGAGGGCTTTTGTAAGAATAAGTGGAGAGTTTATTACCTCATGGATTTAGTCACCTTTGTTCCCACTTTCTTGGAAACCATATGAACGGAAAAACAACTCTGTATGTTTGTTATTTGCAGAACAACTGTCTTCGCTAGTTTAACCAGTTTGTTGATACTCTTGCATAAAATTTCTAGACCCGCAAATATCTATGACTACAAATTTTTGCTTGTCTTGTATAATTCATTAATTTGTAAAATAATTCATTCAAATTGCCAATTTGCAATAAATCAGTCTGGTTTGATTTACTAGCCGTCGTTGCAAGCGAAGAGAATTGTTCAATTTTACAGGAACAATACGTATATGCTATTTCAGAAGACTGCTTACATGAACAAACGCGGGGAGCGGTCCGAATCAGTGGCATACAGATTATGACTTGACAGAATGCTAAAGAAAACAAGTCAGCATTGCTCTGCCCAAGCAGCAAACAGGCTCTGACCTCCCTCTGTCTCTGAAGTAAAGACCCTTCAAGCTTGTTAGCCCAGGCCTGCACTGCACCCGCTGTTGCCATCACCCTGACAACGTCCCGCGGACAGCAACCCCGTGGACAAAAGGCCGCACTCGTCCAAGGTTGCCAAGGAAACATGGGTATCCAAATAACCGGAACTTTTTTGGTACACAGCAGTAATGGAGCCGTTGCACAGACATGGCACCACACAATTTTCCGATCCATTTATCAGGCCCTCTCTCCCCCTCTTTGCAGAAACACTTTGGAATTCAAGCCTCTTTATTCCTCATCCTCTTAAGAACGAAGAGCAGCATACGTGTGTTCCATGTTCCCTTCGAGGGCAGGGAGGATGAAGAATGTTGCTCTGGGTGGGCAAATCGCCTTGCACTCTGAAAGTGCCCCGATCATTACAGCATTTCAGTGTGCGGCAGAGGGACACGTGATGACCGGATGTGAAGCGACAGTCCTGGATACCAAACATTCTGCACAGTCACTTACTTCAAGGCTCGTTTTTAACAGACCCGGTCTGGTTTCCATAAAATCACAGCCTGGAGGAAAATGTCCTTCTCAACAGAATGGATAATTTTTTATTTTTTGTTTTTATTCCAGTGCCGTTGGATGTGGTTATTTCTTTTTCACCATATTTGGATGCCACAGGACAGATTTGGTGATCTGTATGTTGGGGGGGGCGCTGTTCCTTTTTAACTACAAGAGATATATTTAGAGAAGTACTTGTAGATTATCACAACATAGCTCTGCTGTTGCAATCTGTGGTGCTACGAGACAAAAATACCAGCAGCGGTGTGAAGCATCTCCAAGAGAGACACACACATTCATAAAGATGTGGCCCCCCAAGTGTGGACGAGGAGGTCCTGGCGCAGCCTGGATGCAACAAAGTGGCTTGACGCATGCATCCAGTGAGAGACTGTGCCTGAATCAGCCTGCCGTGATATCACAGCTATGGAGACGGAATAACTGGCCTCAGTAATCTCACTGCTCCCTTTGCATTGGGCCCACGTCAATCATTTCGTTTGGCTGTGGAGCAAGCGAGAAGGCCAAATCATAGCGTTTAACGGAACCAATCGCGGTGGCTGCTCTCCAGAATGCAGCCACACTTGATTAGGGGGAGGTTAACCACTTGGAGAGGGTGAGACAGGGTGGGGGGGGTAGTGGAATTTTCAATAGAGGCAGTTTAAGAGGGTAAGAAGCCCTACATTAGCCACCGTCACGCGGTCACTCCCACGCAAGGCTCGGCACTTACCTCCAAAACAGGGCTCAATAAATTACTGCTCTTGTGTTAGTTTAGGCCTCAGGAGAGGCGTCACCCGTCTGTGAAGGAAGACTGTCGGGCTGTGGGGGGGAGAGCGGTGCAGTCAATCATTGGACAGTCGAGCAGCAATCTCAGCCTCACATCGATCTGTACGCTCGGTGGCAGTTAGTGTCTCCTCCTGGAAGACTGAGGTGTTGACAAAATTACCCATGGAAGAATCCTCTTCATCACTGTCCTGCTTGCCCCACAACACCAGGGAATTTGTGTGTGTGCAGGTTCATGCCCTACCTTGTTGGGCAATTTCCTTTAATTAAATTCTGAGTATCTTTATTTTCTCATAATGGGGTCTGGAGGTCATTTTCTTACCAATAAGGACATAAGGAAATGATTCTTCAGATTTTTAATACAGTACATGTCATTAAAAATAAGGTAACGGCACAGACTAGCTGTTTAAGCATTTTTAATGACAATGTAGCAGAAGCACATTCTGAAGATGCCATAACCTTCCTTTCATGGCGTGTTTTATAGCCCATGTACTGAAAAAGGATAAAGTCCAACAAAGACCACAGCTGGGTATTAAAACTATAAAAACGGCAGCGGTCAATGATGTCATGGGGAGTACTGAGTAAACAGCTTCTGTGCCGGAGAAACAAGCAGTGTTCCGTTTCTGAGATGTACCTTGATTTCCATACAGCCACGCTCTAATCCTTCGGCGTAATCCTTTACTTCTGTCTGCTCGGTAATGTTTTTTGGCTACACAAAGCAAAGCCTTTTCTTTTTAGGCCTTTTTTATAGATTAAATGGTTACCCTGGTTATGATCTAAGAACAAAAGAATTATATTTCAAGAGGATGGCTTGTTTTGACAGTCATGTATTTTTTTTTTATCCCAGTCTTTAGTATGCTTGCAAAGTCATTTTGTGGCTGTCTGATCTGTCACACTGATGAGAAATTTGCAGGTGAATATCCTGTTGTGGAGTTCATTTCCAAAAGCCAATTTGCTAATCCAGTCGAAAGACAGGCGTAGGAAGATTAGATGCTAATGGGGTATTGGAGTCGCACAAGAACAATATACACAAAGGGTTATATTCAAAAGAAGGTGAAATTGAAAGTAACATTCAAGCCATAACTCAAAGAAGAGGGACAAGGAACAGTAAGGTGACAGTCCAAAGGGTTTCCGGGCCCCTGGCCGTAATGTGAGGCAGGTGCACACCATCAAGAACCAGCAGGATCCATTTCATATTCAAGCAATGAGGATTGTTGGCGATTCCACATGGGTGAACCCTGTTTAGGGTGTAGCTACATCCCGTCTTGGTGTAAAAGTCTGGCTCACATGATACCCGTGTTTTTCTGTTGTGTCAAATCATGTGGTTTCTCATTTATGGTGAACAGCAGAAGAATACTCATATGTTGAGTCTTGATGGACGAGGGACCCAAGGATTGAGGCTGCACAGTTTTTGAAATCAACCTTCCTGTAGATTATCCATTGCTACTGGTGGAGGTTTTTGGTTTTTGTTGACTAGTCCTCTGTTTCATTCGTCATCTGTGACCACAGAGAAAGACATCCTGGCTCCATTGTGAGTCTGGACGAAGAATCAGCGGTGTGGTGTTTAGAAACATCTCCTATTGCCTCGCTAGGCTGCACCATAAACTCCAGCTGTGTAAACCCAATCACTGTGAAAGAATGAAAATGGTAAGCGTGACTCCTGTGCGGTGGGCCAGCTCATTCAGAGCCTGACAGTAAATAACATTTCCTTTGGTATTTTTATGCTTCCAAACAGTTTTACGAAGTCTTTGCAAACCTGTCTGATCTGTGACAAATACTAATACTGCAGTAAGAAAAGGTTTCTATCTCAAACTCTCTTAATGCACATAATATCTGCTGGTCACCTGCCAGTTAACTCTAGTGTGTATTTCTTTTATTAGAAGGTGGTCTTCGGGTTCAACAACCAGTGGGAATGTTTGGTGAGCTGGAAGTGAATCTGATTATGATTTCTGCCCTGAGACAGTAGCCCCTCCTGCTGGGGAATTTTCTTCTGTAAAACAGACCGTTGACCTTATTTGTGTCAGCTGTCTTATCAGAATCCACAGATTATTTAGCTTAAAGGTCCTGTAAATTCTGTCCATTCCTCTGTTTTTTTTTTTTTTTTTGGCATGGGAGCTTCTGAATAGAACCTCAGTTGACTGACTGAGACATTCAGTGCCATGTTAAGGTCACTGGTGGATGCTGTAATAGAATTAGCATAAACAGGCAACATTTTCATTAGTTTCTTAATAGGCTGCATCCGGATACAAGGCCTTTTCTTTTGTAAATTTGCGCTTTCTCCTTTCTAAAGGCATCGGAAGTCATGTGACCGTGGGGTTAGCATTAGTGTGCATGGGCTATTCCAGGGCGGGCATCATCATTACTCCGTTGTTGGCTCTGTTTTGCTTGTTCCTGGGAGCTCTGCTCTGTGTCTCTGATGAGTTGTATATGCCCAACGGAGAACACTGTGCATCTGATTAACATTCAGCCCACTTCAAAGGCATGGAGCTGAGTTCACTGCCTCTGATTGGGGGGTTCATTAACAGATAACACAGACCTCGGGAGGGAGCTGCTCTCCATTGGAATATTTCTTTTTTTCTCCTTATTTCTTTCCAGACACTCGCCACTGTTCCGGAGAGCTGTCTGATAATGCAGAAAATATAGTCATAAAATAAAAAATGATTCCTAATGAAGTGCCAGAATATAAGGAAAAACAGCACTGCGTGAGACACCTGATGAGTGTCAGCCAGGCTCAATAACGGAATTGTCAGAGGAAAGAGGCATGGGTCTATGGTACTCAGTGGAGGCTGGGCTGAGAAAGCAGATGATTACACTAAGGGTATCTGCACCTGGTCCACTGACGAGTGTACCACTAACCAGCGGACCACTGACAGGCGTCAGTTTCTGGGTTACTGAGGATGAAAGACTGGAGATTTGATTTGTATTGCAGAATATTTCCGGGTGCTTGAGCTGTACGATCCTTGCAGGGTTCTTGTCCCACGTGAGTGTGTTGAGGACAGCTGTCAGAATAAGTCGGCGACGATGTGGAATTGTGGGAGCTCACCTGGAGATGCTTTGTCAGCGGGAATGAGACGGAAAAACAGAGCCATGTGTCCTCCTTAGCATAGTCACATCAAAGGTGTGGTGATTTAACCACACGATGTTGGAAAAATTCAGTTGGCTGCACAAATCAAACAAAGGAAATCAAATTGGGGTCGTCGTGTGTCTGGATGTAGTGCTGAAGTAAGCGGCCCTGCGTAGCGAAAACGGGTCAAAGGGTGAGAGATTATGGCGATGGCTGGGCGGTGGAGGTGGTGAGGTGGTCTCTAGGTGTCCAGCGCTCAGGTCTCTGCCAGCTTTCTCACCATCATTTAATATGCCCGGGTGTGGAAGCTGTCAGCACCTGTGAGCCTTTTGTGGTAGAACTTCAAAGACACGGCAGCTCTGCCCATGGGGATAATTATGGATGTTTGTGTAAGTGTCCAAAGTGCCACAGACTGAAGTTCAGATGGTTTGAATGTGCCACAGTGTCCAAGTCAATAACAATTCAGAAGCTGTGATTCCTGGCTCTTCATGTGGAAACAAAGGACGGCTTTGCATTAATGAATTGTTTTGTCTTCCTTTGTGTATTTTGATTGGCTAATTAAGAATAGTTATCGTGGGGTGATTTTCAGCAGCATGTGTTTTGGAGGGTACAGTGGCTCAATGGTTAGCACTACTGCCTTACACCTGCAGGGTTGGGGGGTTTGGATCCCACCTCATCTCTGCGTGTGTGTGTGTGTGTGTGTGGAATATGCATGTGCTTCATTGGTTTCCTCCCATGGTCCAAGGGCATGTGATTAGCATCTCTAAACATCCCGTTGTGTGTGCCCTGTGACTGACTGTCCCACACATATCCCAGCCTTGTAGCCTGTGCTGCCTGCAATACCCACATGACCGAACTGAGCACAGGTGGTTAAAAGATGGAAGGAGTATACAAGGGTTTTAAAAGAATTATTTCAATTATGCAGTACATGAGATTTTAAATATTTAATTGCACAGTATGTAACTTATTAAATATTCATGTCCCTTGTACCATATTTGACTTGTTTGGATTTGCCTCACTCCTGCATAAACAGTGGAAAAGCGGCGAAACGTGCGCACGGAATGGCGAGGCAAGGCAGCGTAAAGCCGTGTGTTGCCTTGTGGGTGCGGCCGCCGTGCCTTTTCCCCGAAGGCTGTGTCCTGGAGGACTGTGGGAAATGTGCAGCCTTGTTGTGGGCTACGGCTTCCTGCTTTTCTTATTTTCTGAATGCATGGTGGTGTTGTCTACGGTTTCTGTGGCACAAGAATGGAGGGTAGGAGATGTTGTCTAGTGTGGCTGTGAAACACAATGAACACTCCACTACCTTATGGTCCAACAGAATGACTGGAACCAAAGCTAAAGCAGTATGCCCTGGAAAAGCGGGTGGATATTACAGCTGAGAGTGTTCATGGCCATGTTATCGGTTAAATTTAATGCAGCGTTGTGAACCTACGTATTTCAGGATTTGTCCTGTCTTTTATGGAGTAATACTTTAACTACCACCCCTTTGCAATACAGTAGTTTATTTCAAAGCAAAAAAGTTACTTGGTAGAATAGCAACACAATCACTGGTCTAGCAAGTCTATGTGTACAATTTCTATGCTGTCTTTTGTTCCAAATAGAAACATATTAAGAAATGTGTCATTGTTATGGTGACTGAACAAAAGGCCAAGGCCCTGTTGTGCGGTGTACTGTTCATCACCTCATGCCACATTAGCAAGCAGAGTGGGAGAGCACAGACGGTTACAACGGTTTGAGTGCAGCTTGCTGTCTGCCCCCGGTACCCAGTTTATGTAGTGATGAGCTAAAACTGGCGCCGACAGTAGCGCCCCCTGCTGACCTGGCAGCATCGCGCACAGCGAAGACGGTGACGGACATGTTTCCATGACTTCTGCCCTTCCCAGCAGATCAGCAGCAGCCACACAGTCACACATGGTCGGGGAGTTCTGTCGCAAGAACCTTTGAGATTGCAAGAATAGGAGCTTACCATCGCACTGCCCTGTGGAAAAAGAACAGCCCAGTGGTTTGGGGCAGAGAGGGGGCAGAGCAGTGGGGATGTGAGATAATAATGTGGAAGATCGGTCCTGTGAAAGCTTGGTGCTAACATGCAGAACCCAATTGGAACAGTTCATATTCTTTACCCTCTGTTCCTTCAAAGGCCTCAGCTAAACTCCATACTGCAGCAGTCACTTCTGTTGTCATTCAGTGTGTCCATCTTCGTTTGCATTATAATTCTGAGTTGTTTGCTGCTACTCCTGCGTTTTCAGTGGCCATCCTGTTGTGACAGCGCAGAGAGTTGACACATCAAGGGGAGAGACTCTGTGAAGCGCAGTGAAACACACCGTGTGTAGACGGTGTATCTAAATGAGGCCGTCGTTAAGGACGACCTGAGGGAGATATGCTGAAGTACGTTCAGGAAGCATTTATTGATGGGGAAGGCTTGGTCATCCCTCACCCAGAAACACGCAGAGATACTCTCCAGTATTAGCTCTAACCCCATGTGGCAGAGTGGATACACCATTTCTTGATGACAGCCGTTTGATTTCATTGTTCCTTTGAAGCCCTGGGAGGCTCCACATTTGTGCACTATGATTATTTCTGTTCCTTGGTGGTCCCAAGACAGTTTGATCTATGGCAACCCAGCACAAGCAATTAGATATCTTATTGTGCAATAGTCCAGAGCTGCAGATACCGACCTCTAGCTTACAGGTTCTCATGACCTGAGGCGATCGCATGTAGCAGTGCATTTTCAAACATCGTGAACTGATACCCAGCGCATTTTGAATGCAGAATTCAGATTTGTGAATGTTTGCTCGTGGCTGCGATGGAGAGCTCAGAGAGAAATCTCACATTTGATAGTTCAGACTGGGATTTTCATAATCCCAGTACATCCCCAAAATGAAATTGGTCTTGCTATCTGCAAAGGACAATAATATATGTGGACCGTAAGAGATGTGACCCCATTGGCACTGACGCTGAGTTGTAAATGTATGCTAATCCCCAATTAAAAACTCCCAAGCTTTTGTCTTTCACTGAAAGGTAATTAATTGAATCCTTGGATGGTGCTTAGGCTGATCGCTGGTAAATGACAAATACTTCACTATATTGTTATAATTTTCATGCATTTTTAATTGTGGCATGAGGTTCTTTGTACTCAGTATATTAGTTTGTAATTGGAATAATCAGGCACACGCCATGTAAAAATAGCCAATAACTGTATTTGTGTAAAGAATACCCTCAACTAACTTTAGAAGGTTGAGTTTTACCCATTAGCAGCTGCTAGGCCTGTAAATGGTCAGAATTATCTTGCTCACCTTTGTTATGGTCTATGTTAAACCCTGTGAATGAGAACCCAGCATGAGCGGACCTGTCCTGTGGTGGCCGCCTGAAAACTCCCGAGAGAACTCCAACAGTAATTTTTTTCCCCCTCAGTGGTCGAGGTCTGCGGAGGATTATGTGATTAGCTCTGAGCAAATGCTTGAAAAATGGGGAAGGCCATTCTGGTTGGGGTTACATGGCGTTCAGCCGTGTGGATGTTGCCCAGAACTGGTCACAGCTGTTATGTAGTGGGGTGGTGGGATGGGGGCTCTGACTTTTACTGTCCATGTTTTGGGTAGTGTAAAGTCTACAGAATAATTGGGCTCATGCCTGACAGATGGTGACGTGGGGCAATGAACTCTACTAAGAGAAATCCATGGGGAAGGGGCCAGTTTGAGTTGCTGTCAGAGTGGGGGGGGGGGGGGCACCTGCTGCCACGGTAACTCCCAGTGCTAATGAATAGCTCCTTCTTCATTAAACTAAATGCTCCCTAATGGGTTGCAATTACACAGAGTGCACTGTCAGAGAGAGTGATTGTGCTCCATTTCGCATTCGCTGCATTAGGCAGGCGGGCCACGGAAGTGTGTTTGTGATGCGCAGTACCACTCAGTCACACCAGCACCAGGGACGAGAGACGGTGTGTGTGGCAACTGGCAGCTTGTTAATAAGTCGCACAGGTCACTTTTCTGCTTGAAGTCAGCTTGCAGGGGTCTGTGGGCTCCCTGGCCAGAAGAAGCCGCACAGTAAAATGAGCACACACGTCTGGCACATGGGCGGTACTGCCACATGGCTTATTTCTCTGTCTCCCCCTCCCATGGCACGCTAACGTGTGCAGTTCTGGGTCTATGGGATTTCACTGAGCGCAGTCCTGGTCCGCACTGTCCACTGTGAATACTGTTTTCAAGAACCGAGCTCTTAGTTAATTTGTCATATTTAATTAATTCAGATATAAGTTCAATGCCTGGCTTGACTGAAATGTGGGGGGCTCAGCGGGTAGCAGTGTGGTCCCACACTTGCACAGTTGGGGGTTCAAATCCCACCTCTGCTCTGTGTGTGGAGTTTGCATGTTCTTTCCGTGTTGCACAGATTTCCTCCCTTAGTCCGAAGTTATATGGTTAGGCTAGTTAGAGACTCTGGGCTCTATTTTGAAGATCTAATGCAAAGTGTAAAGCACAAGGCAAAAGTAACATTTATGGGCATGTCCAAACCCATTTTGCTATTTTGACGGCAGAAAACACAGACTTTGCGCTAGTGCAAGGCGCAAAAATGTTGTCCAAATTCTCTTAATTATTCAGAGGTGTGTTTTGGGCGTAACATGCAATAAACCAATCAGAATGGCACGTCACCTCACCTTTAAAAGGCAGGGCTATAGCGGATTGCTATTATAATGGCGTGTTTACCTGGCAAACCGGATCAGTTTTCGGCCGAGGCAACGGACGTGCTGGTGTGCGAAGTTATAAGGCGGGAGCAAATCATTTACGGGAGCACCACTGTTCCACCTAAGCTTGTCGAGGTGAAGCAAGCGTGGGAATATGGAGAGAAATTTATCTCAAAATGATTCATTTTGAGACAAATTTCTCTCCATAAGTTGTACTCTATAATAAAATGTATATGAATAAAATAAAATAACAAAAAATGATTAGTGCACTTCGAGCGTGTACCTGTGTTCATAACAAGCGTCGTGCACTTGCATGTTTCTAAAACGCACCGCTTAAATATCGTTTAATAATACGCCACTGACTTTCGACGTGGTTTTTGTTGGTCAAAAGTGCAATGTCATTTCGCTGCCTTAAAATAGCAACGCGCTGATATTATGCTTGGCATGAAAATGAGGAATGCGCTGGTACGAAACTAGGAAAACGATTTTGCACCGCACTTTCCGCCGGTGCAAAATAGGGCCCTCAAAGTTTCCCACAGAGTGTCTGTATGAATGTATGAACTGGCATCCCATCCAGGGTCTCCTCCAGCCTTATACCTGTTGCTAGCTGAGTTAGAATCCAAGTCCTCTGATTACCGTGAAGGTTGGAAGATGGATGGATGGATGGATATTTTAAATGTTAGAATATATTAGCTGAAACCTAGATGTAATTTTTCATAAGGATAAACTAGTTTCTTTTTGCATGTGCTAATCAAATACATTTTCACAGCCTATTTTTTTGCCATTAATACCAAGTAAATGTATCAAACCTGTAGCTGATTGTTCAGACTTTATAAACAAGTAATTGGGAATTCATTTAAATAATGAGCACCACTTTATTCATTTAACAGGCCAAATGCAAACTTAGAAACATCAGGTCATTTTGTGTCATTATAAACATTCCTAACTATTTAGTATGGCAGACATGGAAAATGAGGCTTTGAGCATCGCATTCAGATTAACATGATTTTAATCATGCTGTTCATTCAGTCTACAGCCCAATAAAGTGTAATTAACAAAGACCTCAGCTGGACTAAAAAGCAGCTCGCTAGCATCAGGACAGCACTGCCACAGGAGCGTGGAGCAGATGTGTTTACATGCTGAGCTTCCATCCTGGAGAGTTGGAAGAAGAGAAAATGCATTGTGGCCAAACAGATGGCTCTCCACTGGACCCCGGGAATGTAAAAGAGCCTGTCTATAATCAGCAAGTAACACTAGCTGAAAATCACACCTCATTACGCTCCACAAACACTTAGAGGCTCCTGTCTTACTGGTAACAGTGGGCACTGGCATCTGATTGGTTTGTTTTTATTCTTAATTCTATTGTGGTTCTGCGATTTTTTTTTTTTTTTTTTGCACGGTGCTTATTTATCTGCCGTCAAATTGTCAGAAATGTCTAACGTGTTTAGCCGCCAGGCCCCGTCAGATTATGGTATTTTACCAGGAGGCCCCTTTAAAAGTGCTAAAGATTGGACAGGTTGTTTCAGATTTTAATTTTCGAAACGCGCTCATCTCAGAGTGGCGGGCTCTTTGTCATGCCGTAATTACTTCGAAGGGGTTGAAATCCCCAGCTCCCTGTTCTCATTTCACTCGTTCACTTCTCCCCAAAACAGAATGAGTGATCGCCGTCCATGCTACTGCATTGCTAATCAATGGGGACCATGAATGTGCGGCATGTCAGCGTGTCTTTGTGTATATCTGCATGTTCATAAGAGTCAATAAGAACGCATTTTAGTATGTGCATGTTTGTATATGAGTATGTGCTCTTTTTTGCGTGTTACAGGACGTATTTGGACATGCCTGTAGGTATGTGTCAGTGCGTCTGTGTGTTGCTCACGCTGTGTCATCCTCCAGGGGCTCGGCGAGGCTTCGGCGAGAGGCACAGCCATGGAGGGAGACTGCCTCAGCTGCATCAAGTACCTCATGTTTGTCTTCAATTTCTTCATCTTTGTAAGTACTCTCTCAGGATGCATACTTCGTCTCTTCCCTCTGTCGCCCTAACGAGAACAAAAGAGTCGTTTTCCGAGGTGTCCCGGCCCCGGTAACCTTCAGTGACGTTGATGGATACCCGCGTGGTCCTTGTGCATGGTGGTGCCACCACGGGTGCCCACGCCGCCTCTGTAAGCTTATGTTGACGTTGGCTCCACTTTACATTACCGTTCCGAGAAGTGGATTGGAGTGGATGAGTCTGGAGATGTCTGGAGGCTAACAAAGGGGACCAAGCTGAATATACTGCCCCACAAGGGGCCAGGTAGGGGGGCAAGGGCAAATGAAAGAAGGCAGAATTTGTTTCGGGCCCACATTGTTTCACCATCAGTCTGATAGAATGACTGAAAATGTAGCAAACTTTATATTTGCACAAAAAAGGAAATATTGATAATTGTGTTGCACAAGATTTTAATGTTTATTATGTTTTGCCATAGCAATCAAAATAATAAAATAATATTTTACTATGCTGTGCACCATGACTTCATCAGTACCACTGAAACATATAAATCTTCATGTCTTATGAGTGCGAGGTGAAAGGTTCTATGACACAGAGCCTTTAAAGCACTTTGATGAGCAATAAATCACTTTAATAAGTAATACATCACATTGCTAGTGATATTTCATTACTTATGAAGAGGGTGGCTCAGTCAGTGGTTACCACTGTTGCCTCACACGTCCAGGGGGTTCGAATCTCCCCTCCATGCAGGTTCTCTCTGTGTAGTGCAGGTTCCTCCTGCAGTACAAAGAATAGCAGTTATGTTGACTGCTGTCTCTAAATTGCCCATGGCATGTCTATGTGCTTTGCAGTGGGATGGCATGTCCCCAAGGGTGTGTCCCAGCATTGTGCCCTACGTTACCGGGGAAAGGATTTAGGCTCTGCTGTAACCCTTGCCAGGATAAGTGGTTTGAATTTCGATGGTTGGATGCCGATGAAAGCAGCAAGCTCTTTCAATAAGTCTTCCTGACTCCATCCACAGTTGGAAGATGGGTTTATCTCCCATCACATGCTTTACCCTAGTCCTTCCTCAGCTGCACTTTGGATGTATCCTCAGTTCCTAACATCCATTGTGATTGTAGGCAGCATTGTAATTTAATTTGATGTAATCATTTGAATCATCATTTATCGGCAGCAGAGGTCAAACGGGAAGTTCTTCTGGTCTCGACGAGCCAGTTATGATTAGATTTCTCTCCTGTTGGAAGGTTAAGGCAGTGTGGTTTGTGAAGGTCAGGAGTCGATGATGGCAATCCCATGGGATATTCAACCTCAGATCCCTGACTCATCTTCATCGAAGATCCGTTTGGGTGACACTGAGGCAGGTCTGATACCACATGACTGGTCGACTGCATCACCCTGAAGCATTAACACAATTTTTTGTGATGGATGGCCTGTGATGGAATCACTGCAGCTGCTCCTGCTCCAGAGGCCAAGGGTTCGACACTCCGACCAGGGCTTTTCTGGCCATGTTTTTTGCTCTTTCATTTTGGGATGCTTGCATTTTTCTGCACGATATTCAAGATCATCCTGACTGGTGCCAGGTACCTGTACTGCCAGGTGCTCTCCTCAACATGTTCTTGGCTTTTACGGAGCACAACTCACGAGCCATTATGGGCCAAAAAGCAGGGCAATCCTGTCGTCGGCTGATGGATTGCTAATGCGACCTTTAGAAACTGCAACATGCACTTTGCACAAACAGGAGAGAGAGAGAGTGAGAAAAGTAGATTGAAGGATGTGCACAACCCTCTTATCATCATCCCGCAATGTATCTTTACCTATTCAATCATGCCCCCCCCCCCCCCACTCACCTCCAGCACATGTTAAAAGCCTCTGGAAGGCATTTGAATATGAATGCAGATTTGTTCTGTATAAGACAGGGGCATCTGGAGAACAGGCCTTTCTCTCCCCGTTTGATTCCGTGTTGTCCCCAGCATCCTGCAGTAAGTGGTGTTACCATGTTCGCTCACGCTTTTCAGTGGCCCATCCAGCAGTAATTATTTCCAGTTTTTTTTAATTTAGCAGCCAGTTCTCGCCAAAGTGACGTACAGCGAGGCTGTTACAACACAAGTATATAGTAGCGAAGGAGCTACCTAATGTATAACTGCAGTTGGGCTGAACATCCAGTGAGGGACCGGTAACAAAGTCTAGGTTAGCAGGTTAATCTTGGTGCTAGTTTACACCTCCTGTGTGGAAGGCCACTTGTAAAGTGTTCACTTGACCTTTGGACCGTTTTCCCCACATTTACTGGTGCGGAAGCAGGAGACGTGTTACAGCCCCCTACCCCATGCTGGTTCGAAGCTCATTCCTTCCCTCAACATCCACCCGACAGCTTGGCGGCTCCTTCCTGCTGGGTGTGGGAATCTGGGTGTTAGTGGATCCCACTGGCTTCCGGGAGATCGTGGCAGCCAACCCTCTCCTCTTCACCGGCGTCTACATCATCCTGGCAATGGGCAGCATGCTCTTTCTGCTGGGCTTCCTGGGCTGCTGCGGGGCCATCCGTGAGAACAAGTGCCTGCTGTTCATTGTAAGTTTCAGAGTGGAGGGGGTGGGATGATCCCCGATGGCCACCGATCAAAATGTGTCCTTTTCCATGTTATATCCATTTACCTGTGGAAGACCTTATCCCAGTCCTGGGGGGGGGGGTTTGTGCCCAGAGACCCAGTTATATCTTTAACCTGGATCTATCTCCCCCTCCTGCAGTTCTTCCTACTCATCCTCATAATATTCCTGGCAGAGCTGGCAGCAGCCATCCTGGCCTTCATATTCCGTGAGCACGTAAGTGACATCATGATTGGTACTCCTCGCCAGGGGTTGTGGTCCAGCTCCGGCTGGACGGTCTCGGCCTAATGGTCCCATCTCTGCCACGCACCCCTACAGCTGACCAGAGAATACTTCACGAAGGAGCTGAAGAAGCACTACCAGGGCTACAACAACAGTGACGTCTTCACCTCCACTTGGAACGCCATCATGTCCACAGTGAGCCAGCCCTGTCTGTTCATGGCACTGAACCATTTTCTTTGGTGGACCTTTTTTGGGTGCCTGTCTAACAAAATCATGCCTAATTGGGTGTCAGAACCTTGGGTGTTGTGCCTGTGGTGTGTCTCATCATACAGATAAAGTCAAAAGGACTTGAATAATACAGAATACAAAGCCCAAATTATTTTGGTATTATTATATCTCTAACCTTATAGTTTTAGATATTTATTCAGATTGATAATACAGGATAACTACCTTTGTGTCCATAACCCCCCCGAGACCTAAAAGTGATGGTGACTTTCTGGGGGTAGGATAGCCTCATGACCTGGGTACAGGAGGAACAAATAAGGACTGTGAGAATAGGAGCAGGCAGGTTTATCAGGCTGGAGTTAAGATCAAAGTGGGTATCATGTTATGGAAGGGTTTCATTAATCTGTGGGGTCAGACCCCCAGGTCTGGGTGCAGTTACTAGGAGCAGAAAAAGCAGAACATATTCATATATTTTGATTGGGAATATGGCACACATGAAATGAAAGAACAGGCTTGTCAATTAACTTTGCTCCGGCTCAAGACACAAACGGTCTGTTTATGCCAACAGAGATGTGTGTTTTACATAATATCTTTAACAGATGCTTCATCCATGGGCTCGTACACACAGATACAGCAGTAATTGAAACAGTTTACATAGCTAAAAGTAAACTCATTACCATGAGCACAGAGTAAGGGTGAAATTAATTTCGGGGCATTTTCCCTTCCAAGTACTGCCACTAAAAACTAATAATAGGTGGAAAATTTGCTGAGTAGGTGCACACAAGTAAACATGTAGTGCAATGTAACAGTGCTGATGGGTAAAGCCAGTTATAACCAGCAAAAATGTCTAATTTAGAGTCCTGACAGTCTAAGCTAACAGTGTTTCTCTTCTGGCTCTAGTTTGAGTGTTGTGGGGTAAATAGCCCTGAAGATTTTGAGGATAGTCTCTTCAGACTCAGCAATCGCAATGACCTTGTGCCCGAGGCCTGTTGCTTAAGGAACAGTAACCTCAGAGACGTGGACTACGTCAATAAGGATGGTTGCCTCATGGGCAATATGATGTACCGCAACAACAAGGTGGGTGGTCCCTGGGCTCTACTGGAGAGTGAAGGCTGTGTGCCGTGGAGCAGTTTGAGATTGACAAATCCTTAGTCAGCAACACCTGGTGTGCGTATGTGATGAAGCTGTAAAGCAGTAAGAGTGGTACCATACGATGTCACATTATGCAGAATTCCAAACTGTTAACTCTTACATTTTTTACATTTAAAACATTTTATGAGATCGGGCTTTTCTTTGAAGGTTGAAGTTTTTCTTCTATGTGCAAAATTTAATCAGTATGCTTCCCATACATTTTTGTGTATTTAGTGAAAATGAACACTTCCCAAACCAAACGCACGAGGTCACCGAGCTGCGCGTCAGGTGTACGCCCCCATGGACCGGCACTTTCGAGTGTGGCCCGGCGGTGCAAAATGTAAACATGGAAAGATGAAACTGCGTGTAAACCAAAGGAAGATTCACGTTAGTCGGGCATCTTCTCCGTATTTACCCATTATGTAGGATCCATTTTGCATTTTGGAAACTCCTATTTATGGTGTGGCCAAACAATGACATTGCAAAAAGTTGCAGACACAGCAATGTGATTCCGTTTCTTGGTGATATTATGTCCTTGTTGTATATGAGAAAAATTGCTTTTTATAAACACGCGTCGTATCAAAACACACTGCATACCATGTCCTGAGATGTTCCTGACATTCCCAAGTTGGGTACTTCACGAAGGATGTCTTTGACAGGCAGCTATCTTTTGTAATGTTCCAGCTTTAGAAAATAACTGTACTATACATACACAAAAATCACATTTTTATATATTAAATAGTCCCTTTCATCTGGACTCAAGAGAACTTTAGAACCTTAAGGCTTTATTTAGCTATATGAATCTAATTTCGCTTTATGTAAGAGGATGTAAGACAAAAATAAAGTATAAACAGCATTGAAAGTCTGAACACCATTGAAATTAACTGCACAGAGATGTTACCCTTAACATTTTACTTGGAATACCTGGGATACAGAGTATTGCTAGTGATTTAAGTAGCGTCCTAGTGGGATTTTTTGTTAACTTACCTCACTGGCTTTCCCAGTTTGTCCTACCGTTACGCTAGCCACCATTTACAGTATCATTTCCTCCTCTTCTGTATGGCTACATGATCTTTAAAATTCATATTTGACCTCTGCATGCCATAGCTGTGATGTAGTGGCGAAGATGCTGAGGCTGTTGGCTATGGTTAAAAATCTGAATACGGCAGGTGCTGTTGGTATACGAATAACATGCCATTCCTTAGCATGACTGGGGTAGGATTCTTGTGGTGAGATACTCAGATACTCACTTGTCAGAGGTACTCAGGGATTCACTGATTCCATTTGTGCAGTGTGTCTCTCCTCATATGGTCAGTTGTGCTGTGTTAGAATTCACTTTTCCCACACTAGTCTGGCTGAACGACCGGATTGACTTGTTCAAGGGCAGATTAACCATAACTAAGCCATCATTGGGGCTTCTGAATGCTAATAACATAACTAGAGGGTAGCTAACTATGTACATATTGCATTGAGAAAGCTTGAGTAACGGACCTGAATTTTAACAACTCTAATAATTCATTACTCCATCAGAGTTTGCTTCCAGGTCTATTCCAGCTGAATATTTTATGACTTCAAACATTACTCCCTTTCTTTCCTATCTTAAAGGTCTACAGAGGTCCCCTCTTTGCCAAAACAAGCGAGCTCCTTGCAAGCATTAGCTAATGGCTCAGGGCACTTTTCATTGCATTATAAACTGCTGTTTCCTTTCATAGTAATTCAGCGAAGTTAATGAAAACCACTCCTGTTTGACCAGGATTATAATGAAGAGCCTGTTAAGTGTCCGGCGAGCGAAATATAGGAAATGTTTGGCTCGTGTAGCTGGTCCATTAAACATGGCATGATACATTGGCAGGTAGGGTCTGAGGATGGTGGATGGGGTGAAACCATACAAAGCACTTTGCTTCTTGAAGGGTTGATTGATGTTCTTTCATATACGTCCTAGTAGTGCAGGGGTGATGAGGACTCTTGATGTAAAACATGAGAGTTAAACACAGTGCATCAACTCTATCAAGGGCTTTGTAATAAGGCACCCTTCATGTGCAAATGATTCTTCCACAGTTCGATTGCAGCTGTAAGGGACGGTGCACTGACTCAATTTAAATTCCAGTTTTGATATGCCAGTTGCATCTGTCGGCTGTCCATGAAAAGTACGGCTAAGATATGAGAATGCCGGTAGTTCGCCATCAATCATTGGTAAAATTTATGCCTGCCATGTCGATCATACGGAAAATCTGAGTTTTTGACCGCCGCTTAATGTCTGGAAGTGGGGGACCGGACTTGAATGTGAGCTGATTTAACAAGTGCGATTAAAAGGCAAAGCACAGCTGGAAGAAAAGACGACAGGCGCAGGCAACAATGCATGGCTGCGGGTGTTCCTCTCGTTCACACACCAGGGATTTCATGAAAGGCCCGTGAGTCTGTCGAGGACGGCCTCCCATCAATCCGAACCACCCTTTGTTTGAACGTTTTACTGAGCGCTCCATTGTTTGGTCACCAAGCGCTGTGGGCACCACACTGTTTTCCCCGATGTTTCAGCCTTTGCCTCTAAATTATTGCGGAAGCTTCTCTGTTTTCCCACAGGGGTGCTACTCGGCAGTGGTGGACTACTTTGAGACGTACATCTACTTGGCAGGAGCGTTAGCCATTGTTGTGCTGACGATCGAAGTACGTTTCTCTGTTTCCCTCAGATTATTTAATTGCTGCCATCATGACAAAAGCTACTTGTTGGCCATCAGCGCCCAAATCAGAGGAATTCTTTGTAAACAGTGCCATTCAATTCAGCATGATTATATGAGAAACATTAATGCATTATTTTTAAAGTAACCCACTTTCTACAAGCACTCAGTATGATTTTTGCATCCTCATAATTCATTGTAATCTAGAGACACCTTGTGGATATGTATGGTATTGAGTAGTAGAAATCTATTTTTTACGATGATATGTCGCAAAGCACGACGTGAATGTGTCAATATGTCCCACACACTGTATTTAAGTAACCCCGTTTTCTCTGTTTCACTCAGCTTTTTGCCATGGTTTTCGCCATGTGTTTGTTCAGAGGAATCCAATAGATTCGGCATATTGCACGTGAGGACTTTGTAAAAGGGAAACTGCGGATTGAAAAGACAAACAAAAAAAAAACACTTGTGCATTATAAAAAAGACAAACTTCTCTGGTTTTGTATACAATTGGGAGGATCAACAATCGTCAGACAACTCGTACTCTCAGCTGGACCTTTGGGGTACCGGGCATGCTGTTTAAAAGAGAAAAACAAAAAAGACAAAAAAAAAAGAAAGAAAAAAGCAATGATGACAAAAACAGGTGGAAAGTTGGCTGATTCTGCAGTTCCCAAGCAGAGGAAGAGGAAGACACTGCACTGACCATTGGATGAAGAATATTTATAGTGAGGGAGGTCGGTCTAGCTGTAGAGAAGTATGTGTTTTAAGTATAGCTTTGCTATTGCCACACCCCTTCACCCTCCACGAACATGCGGCCAGAGCCACACTGGTGTAATGCTCTTTACTGTCCCATTCTCAATTTCCCTCATCTGTGGCCTACCCCCATCCCACCCATCCCTGTACCTGCTACGGCTTGGAATTCCGTTTGTTGTGCATTTTTTAAATTGTTTTGTGGTATTAAATGCAATAGTAATTTGTGATTTTAGCTTAATTGTATCTGTATGCATTTGTATTTGAATCTAAGAATGATAAATAATATTAAAAACCGTTGTGTAACCGGCCTGTGAACTGACTGTTTATCCCAGGATTTTAGGGCGAATGTGTATTACAGCAGGACATCCTGAACACTGATCCACCTATTTTCAAAACCCTTAATGATACATGCAACACCCCCCCATTCCTCTACTAGGAGGACAGTGCGGTTTACTTTATTATATTTTCTAAGTATATTATATTAATGTATTAAACATCTATTCACTGTTTTGACTAATTCTGTGGTTATAAAATGTGTGTTACAGTTGAGGACCTGAACATGTTAGGAATTTTGCAGTGTACTGAGCTTGAGCTTGTTTAATTCCTATCAAGCAGGGCACTTGGACGGGCAGGTGGAGTGGAGTGATGATAGCTACAGAGCATGATTGAACATTGTTTGGCAACCAAAGCCGACCAGCTGACAACAGAGAAAGGAGAGATGGTCTCCAGGACGTGAGATAAGATCAGCGTCAGCGAGGCCCTCATTGACAGGAGAACTGAGGGGCAGGACGAGCAGCTTGTACTCAGCCTGACACTTATTTACGTAAAGCTCATGTCGACACGTGTGCATGACCTATTAACTCATCTCTTTTAGGCAGATGTATTTAAAGCAGCCGTGGAATGCAGGAGATCTGGAGATGCATGCCCTCATCCTCTCAAGTGTTACTGACATTCGCAAAGCAACGAGGCATGCTTCAGTGCTGCGTATTTCTAACAAGCTCCTTGATAAAAGAAATTGTCACCATCATCTTTCATTGCTCTCCAGTGATAACGAAACGGTACGATTTCAAATCTTTCCCACTGCGTTCCTGTTATCAGTCTAATGTGTCAGATTCCTAATTCACAAATCACACAGAATGTGAAAACACTGCTGTTAGTTTTGCTGATATTGTTGCTGGAATTGAAGGTCTACAGAGCACAGATATGGTCGTAAAACAAGACAGCGGTTGTGTTGGTGCTAAATTAAAGAAGTGCATTAAATTGGATATGGTATATCATTGCTAAGGACCTGTCTATGTACTTCAGCTGCCTTCAGTGTTACTGGTCTTGTATGCAGTAATTCCATCCTCTGAGATAATCACCCTCACACTAATAACAACTTAAACAGAATGCAAACGAAAAAGCCTCTATGTCTTCAGTACATGGTTTTCACACTCAGGTCAATCATCAGAAGTTGCATATACTTAGCAGACACTGTGACAATATCTTTCATATGATGGCCTAAACAATGGCAGATCCCAGGTCTATAAATTACTCTCCATGGACTGCATGCTTCAATGATGACATGGGGGTCATGTTTTGCATGGCACCGAAGCAGCTAGTTTATGAAGGTTCCTTGAATGATCTCTTTGTGTGTTTTTCTAACGAGAACACACCTGAAAATTTCCAACACCCGGTTTAACTGTAAATATTTGTGGTGGTCTTCCGCATGTCATCGACTCTGGTAGATGGGTTAATTAGCATGCATTTTTCCTCTTGGGTCTGAAAACATTTTTGAAGAAATTTCATCTGCACATCTATTACTATAAATATGAACCTAAAGGCCGAAAACTGCATGATGGTCAAAGAAGAAGGTAAGGAATTAAATCCGGACATCCACCTCCTTTAGTGGTTATGTATGTATATATGGAACCTCTACCTGTTGAATTTGTAACTAGCAGTTTATCATCGTTATAGATGATCTTCCTGGGTGTTGGTGTGAACATTCTTTTATGTGTCAGTCCAGTGTTTCCATGGTATGGAGTGTTCAGGTGGATAACGGTAGTTTCGCCGACGTAATATTAGCCCAGATTTTAAGGTAAATACAGTACAGCAACTCAAATCGGATGTATCACTGACTACCACACTTTATGACTTACATGCATAATTTGTTTGTTCATGGCATTTGATATAAAACTATAGAAGGTCAAATGTTTAAAAAGAATTCGGAAATGTTTCATGTGAAGGCAATAGGGCTGGCTAGGTTTAACAAAGCCTTACACTTAGACATCTATTTTTGCATATTAGACATTTTAATAGCAATGACAGCTTCATTCCTTCTTGGAATGCTGTCCTACAAATCCTGAATTGTTACAGTGGGATATTGAAGCAGTCTTCACTATGCCATGGAAGGCATTTTACGTCATCCTGGGTTCATGAAATGACTCTTGAATTTGCTTAGCAGTTTCTATGGGAGCATTATCATTTTGGAATATGGGAACATCGTGAGGAAACAGCATTTGCAGAACAGGGTTCACATGTCCTTGTAATGTGCCCTCAATTTCTTTGGCCGTAATTCAGCCACTCAGAGGAACCATCTGATCTCCATTGAGATGGTTGCCCATTCCAAAAGATGTCCTGGGGTTTCTCCAAATGCAATCCCATCCAAAACTAGGGAAAAAAGATGAAAGGTGACACCGATCCATTTTTCCCCATTATTTAGGCATCCCAGCTTTGTGTTCCATATATCACGTAAATTGGTCATGAATGCAGACTGTTTCCCAGTGACACCTTTGCCATCAATTCCAGCTTTGCGAAGCTCCCAATGTACAGTTACTGTTGAGACTGGGTTACAGAGGTGCTGATTCAGCCCTGCAGTCCATTTCAGGCCATGTTTTTGTGACATTTAGCGACAATCCTTCACCATTGTCCGTCGATTCTTGGCTGCTAGCTTTGACTAAGGTTCCTCTTTGCTCATGCAATTTGATTTTTTTCAGGCTGCCGTGTGATTTATTAAATAATTTTGCAGTTCTTGTAACCAATGCACCTGTAATTCATATTTTTAACTGGCATTTACCATAATTTGACTTAAAATTGTACTGCATTGGTTATTGTCATATCCACACCAAGCCAGTCTACGTCTAACCTGCCACGACCAACCTACTCCTGTTCATCGTCCCCTGAATACTGACCAGCTGTGCCTCATTCATTATTATCAAGTAGTTTCCAGCCATGCCTCATTCATCCCCTATATTAGCCCTGCAGTTTAGTTGCCTCCTTGTGAGGTATTGTGTTCCTGAGATCATTATTAATTGTGCCTGAGGTGCTTGTATTCTGCCAGTGTATGACCCTGAATGTTTGGTTCTGTTTGCTGTGTTTGTTGCTTCCCTGGAATTGATCTCCTGCCTGTGACCATGACTGTGTTTTCTTATGCTCCACTGGCTTTTGGAAATCCTCCCTGTTCTGGTTTTGACCCTGCCTGTTCTTACTACGATTAAACCATGTGATTCTGCTACTGGATCTTACTGTGTTCTGAATCATTATAGTAACTAAATCAGTATAGCTGTAGAGTCCTTTTTTTGGGTGTTTCCATTATTTTCCTAACCCGTTTATTTTTTCAACATCAGTGATTTGTTTTCTTTGTTCAAAAAATAATCTAGTTTGTACAGTTGGTTTGTAAATCATCCTGAGTTTTTTATGTGGAAGGGTCTGCTTGGGAGTATGGGCATAAATATACTGCTTTATTATGGGGTATATAATTCATAATAAATATTGATATGCATGCATTTCACTTGCATGGCAGAACTCAACAGGACTTTACACTTGTAAATTTAACATGTATCGTTTTGGGTTTTTCTTGATTTTAACTTCTTGAGTACTGGTGTCACATTTTTCTGAACTTCCTTTGAAAATGCATGTCTGTGCAGATGGGACACATGCCCAGGCTCTCTCTCCCTATATACATTTAATTATTATTCAAAAAGAAGATCCTGGATTCCTCATGCTTTAACTTGGCTGTTGTGTCCATTTGGAATAGTGAAAACGAGGGTTTCATTCATGCTGAAGCCCAGAAAGGAGGTTCAGTTATGTGGCGATGTACAGTAGGCTTATCCAGCTGTGCCCCTTTTGGCACAAGGCCATGTGAAAATTGGCTGGAGCTACATGAATGTGACACTGGATCTCTCTCCAGCCAGGTACAGCCAGGCTTGAGAGAGTTTACTAGCAATGCTTAGCTGATGTTAACACGTTGAAAGCTAAACCTGCATACATTAAATGAGGCTTAGCGTTTGCAGGTTCTCCTGGATAGATCTGTAGGTGAAGGTTGCTTTTAGTGCACTTATGTGAAATATGTGGTAGGTATAAGTCTAATTCAGTTGTCGTTTCTCTGAGTTTTACAGCGAAGAGGTCCTTCTTGTTATACTCGGAGCTGGTTTCTGCACACCTCTACAAAGTGAGTTGGTTTAGTCCTGGCAATCAAATGCAGTGCCATCATTTAGACAAGTCCAGGTCCCGGAGGGTGAGGGAAACTCGGCGTGTGTTCCTTTGCTCTTATGTTAACTCAGTGTGTGTGAGTCAAAAGGGTGCCTCAGATTTATTAGCCTCCAGTGAAAAGAATCCTGTTTAGGAAGGGAATCAAGTCAAGCTCTTGACCACAATCATTCAAATGTCCAGTGAAGAAGCTCCCCCAGCATGCAGGCTATCCTTCCAACTGCCGGATCCTTCAAATCTCGTGAGCCACTTTTTGACCGATGGGGACACCTAGTGGAAGAAAAAAAATCCTGCATGTGAGGGCCATCTGTCTGACTTGGTTTGATTTGTAACATGAAAAAGGTGGCTGAGTGGCACAAGATGGCATCACAAATGTGTTGGAAGCCTGCTGCTTGACATATCATTCGCTGTGGTCAAAAGTCAGGCAACACTTTGGATATGGCTACAGTCAGAAATTGGGTGAATTAGAGGCAAAAAAATAAAATCTCAGTTGTTGGACTTTACAGTACTTTTTTGTGGAAGCAATCTTTCATATGGCAAAAATTTACATTTAAGGTATGAGGACTCGTGGTTTTTGTCAAGTTTATTCTTTCACACAAGGGATGGAGTAGTTAAAGGCCTGCCTGGGTGTGCCAGGAAATGATGTAAAGATTGGCCTTGCTGCTCTCCAGAGAAGCAAGAGTTAACATGATTTATTTTGAGTATTTAGCTGTATATATGGTGGCAGTATAGCAGAGGTGATCCCTTAAGGCAGATAAATTTATGTAAATAAACTCCTTCCCAAACACTAATCCTTACATCCAACACTTTATAACTTTTTACATGCTCGGACCCTGCCACCAGGTGGTGCTACAGCAACGTCTTGCGGTTTCTTACCCAAAGGCTACGTATGAGATTAACCTTGTGAATGAAGGGACTATAAGCAGAGCCATGACCTGCGTAGTCTGTTGCACATAGATTACTGCTCAAGTGGGAAAATTAGAAAGCTTTATTGCAGCTGACCCTGCTGTGTCAATTTTCTGCAGTACAAAGTGTAGCAGTGATATATTTATAGGATGTATTAAGCCAGAATGGGCAGGACTACTTTCCAAAGGGCATGTAGATGATTGGTACACCATAGTCTGTCCTCTTCCCTGTTTGCAGCTTTGCCATGGGGGTACAATGATCTCATCTGCCTTAGTCTAGACAGGAGGTGTGTTTCTCACCAAATCTTCGCACACACATATGGGAGACATACCACTGCGCTGAGGGAGTATTGGGGCGGTACAACTCAGGGAGGGGGTGTTTTCTAATCCCCGTGAAACCCATCTCACCTGCAACACAAGCGTGCACAACATGAACTTCCTTTAGCCTTGCCCCCAACCCCCCAAACACATGTACAGACATCAGTATGTCTGCTGAAGACCTGTACCCGCATTTCTGGGCATTTAGTTTATGCGGTAATTGCGTTCCCTCCTAAAACTGGTTCATAAGTCCCCTAGCATGTATCTGCCTAAATGCTAATTCTTTTCTTTTGGTAATGGTTATGTTTGTTTGTTTAAAAGAGTTCCTTAGCCAATACCTGATTGTTTTTTTGCTGGTTTGTTTATGAGGTTTGATTTTGTTGACAGGAATCGGGTACTCATCCATCTTGGGATTTGAACCTAGAATTGTTGGCCAAGGTTTTTTTTTTACATAACCTGAGAGCACTGGTGACATGATCGCTCAGGTCTTTTTCACCCGGACAACATTCTGTCCTTGCTTGGCCTCCAGTCAAATGATACCACTGGGCAGTGACTGCACAGGTTCTACAGAAGAGATGTCCACCACCATGAGGTCATAGTGGAACATGTCCAACAACAGGCGAGTTCATAAAAGTTGTGGGAGAAGGATCCCTCCATTACTCAAATAAAGGTACATCTGCATCGTGAGCTAGAAGGTGCTTATCACATTGCTTCATCAGTGAAGAACCTAAAAGCACTTAGTGCAGTGTGATGGACCAGCAAATTGACCAGCAAACAGAAGACTGCAGCAATCCAAGGTGGTTATTGTGCCTTTGAGTGGGACAGTTTAATTGGTATATCATCCCTAAGCAGGTCATCTGAAATAGCAATTGTATGTTTTACACTGGTAAGCAAAGAGATTCAAAAAAAAAAATTTCCTCACATTAGTGATTCCTCCAACATTTGAACAGTTGAGATAAGTAGAGCGATTGAACAAGTCCCAGCACCCCATTTGTATATGGAGGTGCAGTGCTTGTTAATGCTACTGTAGCAGTTTGAGCCTGTGGTTCGATGGGTCGTGACCCAGGTTTTTTTGGCTTTTGTACCATTTGGCAAGCATGTGGGGTCTAAGAGTCACTCTGGGTGAACTCGGATTCGTGTCATCTTGGTAGGACTGACTCTTGCTCGTTCCATTTCTGAGTAGTGAAATGACAAGCCCCCCTTCCACCCAGATGATTTAGTCTCCATCGGATAGCTGAACCACAAGTCACAATAAACAAATGTGAAGGCCTTCAGAAATTCTACAACTACACAAGATGGTTCTCATTCCCCTTTATCGGCTGAGGCCCATCTACCAATTAAAATGACCGAACTGAGCAGACTGTTCATATCGTATTTCCTGCCCCCCGGTGGAATGGTACCTTGTTTTGCCCGGGACAGCAAGCTTCCAGTCCCAACCCAAGAACTCCTCGTCTCCCTTGTCAGTAGCCTGTCAGTTTTAGGGGCCAAGGCTGAAGACATTAAGGCCTCTCAGCTTGGATCTGTGTGAGAACATGGCTGGCCTTCTACAGCTTGTGGTCTTCTGCAATCTCCTGGAAGGGCCTCCATCTTTGACAGCTGAACATGGGAGAGAGCTAAGGGCTTGACCACAAAGCTGAATGGATGCGCGGGTGAAGGGAGGCCATTGGTTAATCAAAATTTAAGTGCATTCGGGACTCAATGAAACGATCTGCTTACTCAAGCAGGCTTACGACCTGTGTGCTGTACACGTGCCTTCTCCCCCAAAAACAATGTTTATATTTTGAAGAAAGGAAAAGTCAGTGCAGCAGGGGCGGACTTGTTTACCCTGAGAGAAGTACACACTTTTCTGTGGTAGACTGAGCCAGTACAGCTGATTCAATTACAAGCAGATTGGGTTCGCCTGCAAATTATTTACATTCACATTAGATGCACTGCATTGGTTCAGAAATGTCTGTTTTTACAACAGTGATAGATTAATACGTTTGTTGATACGTGACCTGCATCATGTAAAATCTGTATTCGTTATGAGAACACTGATATCATACTGGTGTTGGCAGAAATTCAAGGAACTGTGCACAATGTCATTTAAAATATCCTGACCCTTGTATTTAGATATTGCTACTCAGAACGGCCCATTAGTGCAAATGGACTACACAAACTGAAAGAACTACTGTGTGCTGTGTTTCCTTGGAGAAAGGCACCTAATCTGAAATGTTCTGGTGAAGTAAATTGCTCTGACTAGCTGTGATGCTAAGTGGGTATTTATAGACAGACAGCCTACTTCAATAACCTTTAAATATACATTGACGATAACGTTTTTTGATTTCTCATTTCCTCCGACACAGAACTGAAACAAGCTTAGAAGTGTAAGTGATGCTTTGGCCGAAGAATGGCTGCAAAGGACCCTAAGTCAGCCCCATGAAGCCCCCACCGTGCTAAGCACTCCACCCTCTCACAGCATGACAGTAAACACACTCATAACCTGAAGGTTGCTGGTTCAAGTCCCAGCAGGGGTTGCTCTTGTGCCTTTGAGTCAGGCACTTAAAACTGAAGTGCTTGTAGTAAAATATTCAGCTGCGTATATGGGCAATATTGTCAGTCAGTTAGGCGACGGGAATATTAAAAGGAATGGAGTCAGAGCTACTCGGCCCTGGCAAACGGACATTTACACACCAGCTGGGATCCAGACGTAATTTCTGTGGAAAAGGTACAAACAGTACGGCAGGCGTGGAGTGGAAGTGCTTTCCTGCAAATCACCCAAACGAGAGCATGTCTGATGTGTACGTGTGGCTATTGGAAGGTAATGTTGTTCACTGGTAGACCTGATCATTCTGGGGTTTCACTGACTTGAAAAACAGCGACACTCACAATGAATGCTCATGTTTTTTCTTACTCTGGGCAGATTTAGAGCTCGTAGGCGTCTGGACGAGGAGACCCATGACACGTTGTGGTGGGGGTTGCCGTGTGTAGGTGCAGTGGGGGTCAGCGTCTCATTTAGGATTGATGAGGTGTAGCTGGGTTGGCAGTGTGTCCATCCACACGTGTCCACAGCTGTGTTGCCGTCTTACTCTTTACTGTCACATAGATGGGTCACAGGTACGTATTCCTACAGGCTGCCCCAGCTTCCACTCAGCACATAGGGGTTTCCTCCTGCATCTTAGTCCCTCTGATATACTGTGCTTATACATATATTAATTTATAGGCTAGAGTTCATATGCATGTATGGTACAGCAACATACACTGCACTTTTGTTCACTCTAAAAAACATGGAAGCACACAAGAGAGAAGGACTTTAAAGAGTAATTCAGCAGATGCTGTCGGACCCATAGTTCTTGCTTTTGACAACAGAGGGCGCTCTTCACACTTTCCTTACTCCCCATCTTGAAAGGGCGGCCCTCTCCATCCTTCCACGTTTTCCTCTGTGATGTTACTTCACCGGGGAGAGCCTGCCAGGTGCCGGGTCTCACTCTGCTGAGACAGTCAAGGTTTGTATGGGTGTATGAATTCTGTGGTTCCTCACTCGGCTACGAGAGCCACTCTCCTTTTGGGTATGGATGGACAGATCCTTTAATGATGTTCTTGATGTGTGAAATCTGTGAAGAGTCTGGAGTCCAGATTAAGAAGTTCGCATTGTTGTTTTGAGTCAACTGACTGGGCCTGCTGGACAGTCTGTGGTGGAGCGATGTCAGTAATGTCCTGTCTAATCTGAAGTACCCCTGCTGGTCTGAGTCATCAGCTGGTGGGCGGCTATGCTAACGTTAGCGACAGTCAGCCCTTTCTCTGTTGCATAATCTATTCTGGAGGGGACTCCAACCAAGGATGGTATATGGATCCTGGACCTCCAGTCACGCAAACTGCACCGTCCAGTTAACAGAACCCTGCCTGGATACAGATAGAACTGGAGAGCCTGCTGAGATGGACACCAGGAGGCATGATGAAGACTTGAGGTTTCCAGCAGGTTCCCATCGCCACCAGAAGGTACTTCTGAAAGAACCATTTAATGGGACTTCTTTCTACTTGCATATAATGAGTAGAAACAATACATTTTTACTGATATTAATAAACATTAGCTGTTCTTCACTTTTATTTCCTGTTATCCAGGTTTTCTCCAGAGGCAGAGCACCCAGGATTAACTTCCTGCCTTTTTTTTAATCTCTCGTTGGGGCTTAACTGTGATTGGATCACTTTAGCTCAGACACGGTTGTTATTAACAAATTCATGTAAGTGGTGTTTCTCATATTTTTTTCATTTAGCAGGCACAGCATGTAAGCCCAGGGGTGTGTTAAAAAATTTGGCAGTAATCTGTAATGGGTGCAGTGATTGCATAGTGTGGACAGTAATGCTAGTCCTCTATAGGGTGGCCCCTTCGCACGAAGAGGTTAGGCGTGAACCAAGGCTGCTACACTTCTGGCACAATGGGAGCACAGCACCGGAGCGTGCCTCTTCTCTACCGCTCCTTCATCTCTTCCCTCCTCGTAAACATTCCATCGCGTGCTATGAGGGGGTGGGTACCCCCCCCAGCCCCCCCATCCATCCCCACTATCCTGGGTGGAGGGAAAACTCTTATCACTTGTGATTTATAGGCCAGCCTGTCTTGCCCAGGGGACCAGAAGGCTTTTTAAAAATCTACTTCACCCTTGCACCCATAAAAATTAAAAGCCATTTCTGTATTTCCTTCCAGTGTCAGTATTGCAGGTTTTTTGGACAGTGAGAAGAGGTAAAAGATTTCTCAGTCTACCCCCGACTCCACATGGGCCAAGAAAACAACAACAACAAATGCCAGGGTCCATAAATCATAGCACTTCTCTGCAGTGTGGGGGAGGGGAGACTGGGGCAGGTATCACACAGGTAGGGAAACTGGAATTAGGCACACACCTTGGGACAAGGACCAATGCTTGGTGAACCCTTGGGGCCATAACTGCCCGTCTTGGTTTAATTAAAGGCTGGAGTAACCGGATTAAAAGTCTGGCCTTATTGGGTTGGGCAGAGTGCAGTAATCATCTCCCGACAGTCGTGTTCCCTGTAGACAAAGGGCTTCTTGAGCACCACCACCACGCTTGGTGAATGAGCTGTTTGGGCCAGGACAGGCTGTCTGGGTCCCAGGGCCTAATTGATAACAGCACTCCCCTCAAGTTTAGGAGGGGTCCCAGGGAGTTGGTGGCTCCAGCGTGGCTCGTCGACACATCGTGCGGCACACATGGCCTGCTATGTCACATGGTGACAGCGTTGCAGAAACTGGAGGGAAACGAGTCTCTAGAGGGACGAGCTGTTTCTCGGACAAAGAGCCATGCTTGTCAAAAGAGCCTTTTCCCTTGCGTTATTCATAGCATATATGCTGGATTGTGTCAGCCTGTTCTGGATAATGCCTGTGACAGCAAAAATGTTGGAGGGAGGGGAACCTCATGGAATATTCTAAGAAAAGCCTGTTAATCAACTTAGTTAACTATAATGAAGAGAACATGTTTAAAGTAGTGTTAGCTTCAATTAAACAAAGTGTCTTGGCTCTAGAAACACACTATTTATTATGATACCGTTATCTTTGTTGGCAAACGACATTCGCTACCGGTAGTACGTTTTGCCATGAGTGAACTTACCAGGCTTTCCATCCGTCCATTAGCATGCAGACTATGGTAGGGTGTTTGGGTGGAGGTGACGAGACCTGCTTAGCTGCGAAAGAGAAAATGGAGGACACCTAAATCAAAACTGTATCGCCACCTGTCATTTTTAAAGATACAAGCCTTTCAATAAAAGCCTGCAGTCTATGGCATTGGTCACATTTTCCGACAGAAGGAGTCAATATGGCTGTTGATGAGTCCTGGATCTGTGGAGACAGAGAAAGGCAGGTATACTGGGAACCCGACGCTGGACACCTGGCTCTGTCTTTAGCCCATTGATCTACACCTCTGTAAAGGTGATGCTCTCTACACGGGAATACAGTCTCGTGATTACCAGCAGGTTAGCCTCTGTGTTTAATCTGGCCGAGCACAGGCCATGGGCCCCAAATGGCACTCGGGTTGGGTTCTTGTAAGAGGGAACATCTAATTGGGTTCACAAACCGCCAGACCCGTGTAAGAGCTTGGGGTTGTCCAGGATACACTGAGGTGGATCCAGGTCACTGCACCATGGCACCTTCTGGAAAGAGAAAGACTTTAGCATGCTGGTTGATTGATTCCTACGGCGCCTTTCCCTTTAAATACTGTGACAGCAAGCCAGAGAGACTTCCAGGCAGAAATACCACTGCAGCAGGGTGGCTCCATCAATGTCCCTAATGATGTCTGTTATTATTGCGATTGAAGGAACGGCTATGTGAATTGTTACTGTTGGACCGAGCAAAAGTTAATCAACCTCAGCAAGCCTCAGGAACTCAAGCAAATCTGCTGCCTGAGAGACTGAGAATGAGTGGATACCCAATCTATATGCTGAGCTGATACCGATGACAGTGAGGGGTTTGGGGGGGATTCTCATGCAGATCATGCAGCCTGCCAATCCTGTCCACTCTGAGGAGGAAGTTGACATTTTTGGTCCAGGAAGCAGGTTTGCATGCATTCGCAAGCACTATTTTCTCTTAAGTCATGGGTAACCAGTATCAAAAATGGGTAACATGGTTTTTTACACAGCTAACTTTCCGGTATTTACTTTGTATTTGACTTTTTTTTATACAGCTGCCATTGTCATATCTGCTCATAATCTCAGTGTCCATCTATGGGTGGCATCTTTGCTATAAAGGAAGCAATGTTGTGTTGGGAAAATATCATGTATGGAGCAGAACGTTTGTACAGGAGCTGAATTCTTACCTTCTGTTTGTCTGCTGTATAGATGTCAAAGCTATTTTTAAGATGCCAGTAGGTGAGTAATGAGTGAACAATGTCATTTGTATTCTTGTCGTAAATGTCCTTTTAAGAAGTTTGTTTCATTCAGTTCATGATGCCAACCTCTAGGTTCCAAAGTTTGGCTTGGTCTGTTTCTTATAAGCTGTTGATCTTGTGCAAGAGATTGGGGTTTTGCCATAGGAGAAATCTGTGTAGAAACCTGTGAAAAGGGCCATTGGGTCATGGGATATGTTTGTCATATCTAACCCCAAACCCAGGCTAGTAACAGTACAGCACAGACATTTAGTGAGTGTAATACTTAGTCTGGTTCACTGCTTTTTCCAGACCTGTCAGTGCAACGGTCAGGTCTGTACGTTCACTTCCTTTGTGATGCTGTCAAGAAGGTTCTGAAAATGTTATCCATGCTCACTTGTTTTGCAGCCGGCTACATCAGGCCACATTTAGGCATCTTCGTCTTCAAATCGCCTGTGTCTTGTTTTGTCTGAGTGCCATGCGTGATGAATTTGAACCTTGTACTCCTGGAGAGTGATAACCAAATGTGATGGGGTTATCGAGTGGGGTTCAGAAAGGTGTGTTCTGAACCGAAAACTGACGTGTCAAAGTGCTTCTAAATAATGGGAATGGTTCCTTAAGTCACGCTAGTGGTTTTTAATAGCTCGGATAGCCTTTCAAAGCCTGTAAGGCGGTGTGCTGGGTTCATAGGGTCAGCGGGATGATGGTGTACATGTGCCTTTGGACAGGGGGGCCTTGCTCCCATCATCTTGGACTTTAAGTCGAGTCCACAGATGAGCTGGTCCCTGTATCCTTAAGCATTGTGCTGGTTCTTTGTGCTTAAACCAGTGCTGTATGTGTGTCAGTTTATCTTTATGGTTTACGATGTTGGTCGGCTGTATCAGCCTCTACACCACTCACACCTACCAGTCTCAGCTGTTGTCACATATATTGAGTACCCTTGACCTCTAAGCCAGTTACGTGTGTGTCTAAGCATGATTACGTGTGTGTGTGTGTGTCAGCACAGGTCCAGTGCTGTAACGAGCCCATCTGTGTGATCCGTAGCTTTGGGCAGCTTATGTACCTAAGCATCGGTACGTGGAGTTGCATTCTGTATGTATCTGTTTAACACACTGTGACCCGACTCTGCCACTTTACCCTCATCCCCCCCCTACCAGTAGACCTCCAGGTTGCGAACAGGCACCATAATCCGCTGCTGGCATGATCCAAGTTGATGAGATCCCACCATCGGAGTGTATGAGTTGTGCCTCCAGCCTTGTAGCTGACCGGGCAGAACTTTCCGTTCCTCACGTGGCGGCTCCAGCTTGTCCTTCATGCTGACTGATCACCATGAGCTCATCAATACCAACACAGTCAACACGTCAGTGGGCGGGACGTCACGGAGAAATATGAGCCACGCCTCTATAATTAGCAATTAGTCTTGATGTTGTTTTCCTCCACTGTCAGCTCTTACTTTTTTCTTTCTTTCTTCCTCCCTCTGTTCTTTCCTTGCCATCAACATCAGTTAGAGCTCTGAGCACAACCAGATCCACAAGAGGTTAATTGTTCTGTGTTTCTGGGTTTTAACTGTTCCAGCGCGAGAGCATAGATGAGGTACTTTCTCAGCATATTCAGTGAAAACATGTTGAGGAGAATTGGACCAGAAAACTAAATAAATCAAACTTTTTTTTTAGTTCTTTATACACTGGAGTAATAATTGAAAGCACACAGTATTTCAGCAGTAGGATCGAGAGACTGAGTAGATTTGCTCCCAACCTCTCTGGACACCTTGTTTGCCTCAGTAGTAGAAGGGAGGAGGACATTTCAGATATCTGGGGACTTGCAGCCCAAATGGCCATGCACTCTGCTAGCTCCTCGGCCTCATTCGAAGGACCCCTCCCTCTTTTTGAGATGCACTCATTAGTCTGTGGGGTAAGATTGATCCGATGCCAATGGATTTCCACATCGAACTGGGTGTACGCTGACTGCATGAGTGTCAGGAGATTCAGTGGGGAGCGGCTGTTTGAGGAGTTTCACCTGAGATCTCACACTTGCCAAATCTGCTCGAGTTGCTTTCTGTGAAAGTTTATTCTAAGCAGCTAAGAGAATCTCTACTGTTGTCTGATAAAGGCCGCTGGGCTCAAGCTGATATCGAGCATGTAGGTTTGAAGGTTTCATTTAGAGAATGAACATTTAGTTTTATTGTTTTATTCTATCCTGGGTGGTCAGGCTCTAACCCAGAACACTAATTGACAGCCAGAAACTCCAGAGTACAGAAACACGTCTCTTGTCTTCTGCACTGTAGGTGAGGTAAGCTCTCTCTGCTCATCAGCATTGGAAAATGCAGCTGAGAGCATTTTTTAACTTTTTTGTCTAAGTTTTAATCATTTTCTCTTTGTGCTGGCTTCTCCCTGGCTGTGTTTGTCACTTCCGGGCTACCATGCATCCTGGAATTGTGGGCATCTGAGCAGCTGGTTCGAGAGGAGGGGTGTGTCCTCTCACAGGTTCTGTTTTAGCTCATTCTGTCACGTTGGTACTTAAATCAGTTGTCATTTTGGTCATTTGGACCATATATAATAAAGAGTACGTATATATCCAACACATCCTGTATAACTAACTATACAAAGATACCAAGTAATGTGGTATACTTTGTTAACCTCTGAAAGGTTTTATTTGTAAGTAAATCTGTCAGTCTCATTATTCAATAAATCAGTTTGGAATAACTAAAGATATCTCCTCATTGCGGTGTGGCTCAATGGGTATTTCTGTTGCCTCACACTTCCAGGGTTGGGGGTTCGAATGGGTGGAGTCTGCATGTTCTCCTCATGTCATAGGGATTTCCTCCTACAGTCAAAAGTCATTCAGTTATGCTAGCTGGTGTCTCTAAATTGCCTGTAGTGTGTGAGTGTATGTGCTGTGAGATGGACTGGCATCCTGTCTAGGGCTGCCTGGGTCCCTGGGACAGGCTCCAGGACCTTCTGGGACCTTCTAAGACCTTGACCAGAATGACACATTCTGCCTGCAAAATGTGCACTGGTTGCAAAACCTACAGTTTTGTTCTCAGCTGTCATTGTTTTTGTTTATGATGACCGTAGGCAACTGGCTAAAAATGCTGGGAGATGTTCCTTTATGCGCACTGGCAGACATTTTCAGGACTTTGTAACAGACATCTTCTGTGGCTGAGTTGGCAGATCCTGCAGATAAAAGAAAGGATGCAAATCCCCACAGGTTTTAATACATTCTGTAACGTGCGTCACAGTCTTTGTATTGCGTTTGTTCTTCCATTTTTTTCCCCAGTTCGGTTTTTCCCCTTGGTGGTGTTGATTTTGGGCACAATCTTGGTGTTGTCCAACCCTACGTGGCCTACCAGTGTGACGTACTCAAGAGCGTGTGTTCGTTGGGGTTTTCCACAAAGGGGAAATTCATTCCACTTGCTCTGCGCATGACTGACGAGTGTGGTGGCCCAATATCTGGGGAACAAGCCGGTGACCTTGCCGACCGAAAACACCGGTGCAACCACACACATGCCCAGTGTCTTAAGCCAGGAAGAGCTCTGACCGTAAACCTTCCACTGTTGCCCAGAGCATGGATCCATGTCCTGGCATGATCCAACCTACCATCACACTGGTCCTTCTCAGTCAGCTGAGTCCAAATGGCTAGATCATGGGACCTTGCATCATTAAAGCATTTATTTATTTGTTTGGTTATTTGTTTTGGCATCCTATAGAGTATAGAAACTGTTTCTTTATTGCTCAACTTCTTTGAAGAAGACAACAAAAAGATTTTCACTTTTTCCAGTTGTGTGTTGGGATCTCTTCACTCCATCCAGGTAAATTGCTATAAACTATACTAAGAGCATTGTGGAAAACTAGCTTTCCAGTTAAATTTGATTAATTCTACTTGCTGCACAATTCATGTCATTATGCGCTTGATATGTTCACATTTATTTTTGTCTTTATTGGGTGTCATGGTGGACATGCCTGCGTACTGTCAGTTCCAGGACCGATGGTGTACAGTGATGTTGTCTGCTGTTGGATTGGAAGCCTTGTTTATCCCAGAATTTCTATGTATATACCACAGAGCTAAAGTGATTTTGCTTTTCTCCTCTCCCTGATCACCTCTTAATTATGAGTTGATTCCCTGTATCAGCCTTTACACGCAGCATTAATTAACAGGAGCAGTCCTCGACTAGTATGTTAAGGATCAGAGGATTTTTTTTTTCCGATTCTGAATTTATGGATGTCAGACATTACTATAGCAACAGTCTGTCAGGCAGCTGGCCCCTGACTGCAGGTCCTGGCAGGCGAGAAAGTCGAGAAAAACCAGGAGACCGTGTAGTTCATACCCTGCAAATCTCTGTGATTCCCTTCAAGGCACTTCTGGACATCTGAGTGGAAAGGTCCTATCTGAACAATATGGTTCTTTTTATTTACTTGATTTTGCTTATTTTACTGGCACCATACTGCTGGTTAGCTTCATAACTGACAACAGCTGTCAGCCTACAGGTGATTTCTGCCACAGAGAAGTGCCAGCTGGAAGTGAGCATTCTTACTATGGTTGTTTTTTCTGTGTTACTGTAACGTCACATAGGCAGAAGCAACTGAGGGGCCTGAGATCAAGTCCCAAACAGAAGTGACAGGTCAATCTTACTAACAACTTCACTGTTGAGTACAGGAACATCAGGCCGGAAATGGGAAGCTAAACTGGAGACCAGTTAATATCAGCTTCTGTCCCCACAGTGTTTGTGACACAGCACAATTTGGTCCATGCTTCAGTCAGCAGTGCTTCACAGTCTGTTGTTTTAGAGTTGGCCAGAGGGAGGCGCCAATGCTTATACTGGCAGGTGGTGCTGTCACCACTTTACCCAGCATTCCCTGCCTTGCTCTGACCCTATCAGACCACATCACTCTGCTACTGCGTATGGTGCCCTCTATCTCCCAGATCGAGAGTCTGGGTGATGGTGTATGCTTTCCATGTAACGCTAGTTGCTTTGGAGTGATTTTAATTTCAGGACCCAGATATCACTGAGTTCCCTTGAAGCAAACATCATTATTTTATAGCTTAATGCTTAGGCTAGGTCAGGAATTGGGCCCATCCACTTACCAATGTCATTAAACAGAGTGTTGTTTGGCCCAAGCCCTTGAGTCGTTAGCCTGTCACTCTGACAATGCTGCTTTCCCCGTAATTTTGGTGACTCACATAGGTTCAGTTCACATCCCTTTGTGTCTCTCACATTCTTTTTTCCTCCAGTTTTTCTCTTTGATCGCTGAGGAAATGCTTAGCTTTAATCGGCCCATGGAGGCTGTTGCTCAGTCAGATTTATGGGTGCTTAACGTAACCCAAATCTGAGGGAAAGAGGTTTTAAGTTAATGTTTTGGCAATCTGGAAGGTCACGGCACACTTCTTAGACTGGTCGATAATTGTTTCCACTGTAGATATATTTTTTTTGCTCTTTGCGCATACGTTCTGACCAAATGTCAAATAAAATATTTACTGAGATGGTGATTGCTTCCCAATGGATGATATGAAGCACCAGCAGGTTTCTTGGGATGTCACTGAAATCGAAAAAGTTGTGAAAATAAGCAAAGGCAATGTAACAGTAGCATGTTTGGCAAGTGTTGATGATATGAGGTGTTTCCAGAGAAATTACTCAGGTTTGTATATCACTAATCTCTTTTTGTTCTATTGGTGGGAAGGGTCTCTCCCCAAAATGACAGGTCACCGTGCCCAGGCCGATGCCTCAGTGACTGGAATTGATAGCCTTTATGTGGAGAATTTATAGCCTGGAATGGTGACTGTGTCAATTTAAAAGGCTCTCTTAGGTTGGGAGACAACGATAATTTAGCTCTGTTTCATAATGTCTGCAGGCAATGATCTCCTTGCAGCTCCAGGATCTCTCATCCCCCACTGAGAAAGTGCAGCCAATGGTTGTTATTCACCTTAACATCCTGTCACTTCTCACCTGACGTGTGTCCATTCATATATGCTACTGCCGCACAAAAGAGACAGCCTTATTTATTGCAGAGTTGCCTCCCTTCTTTCTCCCTGCCTAAGAAGTAATTTCTGTCTCATTAGACACACTTCAGGTTGACGTGACGTTGGTATTTGCTGTTGTCTCTAAATCTAATGCCTCCACTTAACAAGGCAGCTGAGTATGAGCTTGTTCATGGAGTCCCTTGATTGACAGCTTGGCATCTGAAAATTAAGTGGAGAAAAAAATGAAATGTTTCCTAACTAAAGATTTCTTCATTAAGACAGCAAAGGGGGCACTTTGAAGTGGTCTAAGAGCCCACTGTTGCCTTTGATTGTAAACGTCAGTAGAGCTTGGCTTGGGCTTTGTGACCCATTAGAATTAACAAGGCCTGTTGACGGGTCAGCCCAGCACGTCTGTGGGGATCAGTGATGGGCCTCACTACTGATGAGGACGGATGTCCGTCGGGCCTTCGTCCCTGATTGTGTTTATTTGTCAGACAGCCTTAGCCTTTTTTAACTATGCATGTTTGTCAGTTTAGCGACGAGAGCCGGTGCCAGCGATCTTGCTGTTTCTTCGCAGCCTCTGGATGGTGTCATTTTGAATCATTGTTTCAAGTGCGAAGCTTTCAATGAAGCTGGCACAAGGTCAGCTTTTGGAATTGCTCAATATGAGGGCTGGCATGCAAGTCGTAGTCTGAAATCTGAGTTGTACCAATACTGTTAACACGAGTCTTGGCGTCGACTCTGGCTGGAAATCGCAGTTGAGTTGAGTGAATTGGCTTGTCAGCGTCAGGTAAATCGAGATTTCTGGTGCCAAAATTGGCCAGATAAACAAAGTCCTCCGAGCTGGCCAACACAAGGACGTGCACAAAGTCATCATCCTCTCAGATTTGGCTCATATCCCCCAGCCCACCAGCACTGACGACCACAGCTGAGCGAGTCGTCTCGAGTCTGGGATGAGCAGCTCTAATTCCTCTAACCGCCAGACTCCTGGCTATGTCTATCAGTTCTCCTCGTGAGAGCTCACGGTGATGCGGCCCGGCCACCCATGCAAACTTTCTTCAGCAGCTTGCAATCTTTCGCTTATCCTGTGTTCCATCGCCACAGAGATGGACTGCGGAGCTCTTTGTAGCGTTGCAGGGTCAATTTTGTGAAGCTCGACTTTCTACGGAAAGTTTTCACTCTTCACAGCTGATATTTGCTTTCATTCACTGAAATCAGGGTTGTGGTGTGGGCTTCTGGCACTTTATTTAAGTTACACATTCTTCATTTACATTTTTTCCATGGTTTCAGACTATGCAGGAGCAGATCAGTTGAACCTAAAAAGCATGCTTTTCCAAAATAACCAGGAATGGGCTGTAAGCCCCACCCACAAATTTTGCCTCTGGGACAGAAATGTGTCATCCTTTTTAGATCTATTGCTTTCCACAGACAAAGGCCACCAGAAGATCAGCGGGGAATTTGTTGGATGATCAAACCATAGGTCTTATCTGTGTGGTTGATGGCTCTTAAACTGTCACAACACCATGACAGAAATGGTGAAGCAGGTAACCTCGTCATGCTGAAAGACCCCACAGCATCAGCATGACTTACATTTGCCATTTCCGACTACACACAGCTATACTTATGGTTAAGACTGTGAATACACAGCTCCATAAGTAGATATGACTGCTATAAGACCACACGTTTTAATCTACATAGCAGGCATTGGCTGCCACTGATGACATCATAATAACCGAACGAGATGCAGTTTAAATGAACTGAATGGCTGGCCATTCCACAGCACAAATGTCTCTTTAAAAATGCCTCCATTCTTCCATTTCATTTAGACCATCTGTTTTGTTTGAAGTGATCTTTTTTAGATCTATGTTTAATAGTTTCATGTGCACTTTCTGATTCATCAAAGATTCCCCCAACTGTCCCATGAAAACAGTCAAATATGTGGGTAGAAACGTGATTCTTCTACACAGGCTAGTTTGGCCCCGTAACATCCTTATTCTGCCTGTGTTTTTTTTTTCCCCAGTGGTAAAAGAGACCCTAATAGACACTAGATTGCTCGTCAGAGTGTAAACTCGTGTATAAATTTTGCCTCCATTCGTGCCACTCTCCATTGCTGTGAAGCTTTCCTGAGCTGCCTATACCAGAAAAGTTAGTTTGATGTCTGAGAGATGATGACATCTTGGCATGACACTGTCCATAGCCATGTGGATTCGCTGGCACTCACCTGGAGGCACTTAGGGTCACTGAGACAATTGACAGTGATTTGAAGGTAATCATGTGAAATGGCTGGGTCAGGACAGGTGCTGGGTCTTGGCCATTAGGAAGCCAGTCTGTGCTGAAGAAGCACTCTGTTTACAAATTCATCTCAGCCAAGATGTCCTGCACAGAACCAGGCCTAGATGCTGGTTTCTTCACGAACACTGCCATAAACTAGTTGGAGGTTCATGGACTCCTGCTCCAAAACTGGAGGCACTATATGATTATAAAAGGAACTTTATACAAGTAGTTTTGTGTACTCAAATATCTACCACAGAACACAAGCAGAACTGCTACCAGCTCAGACTGAAGCAGGCTGCCCTACTGTAGTCTTTTCCACCTGATGGTCCCTGAAACTGCTGGAAAAAGATGAGATGAACATTCAGCCAATGGGGTTGGGCTGCTGATGAGTCATGTGAATGTAGACCATAATGAGGGTGCCAAGGATTGGTGACCACAAGGGTCAGGCATGAGCCCAGGGTCCAAGAAGAAGATGGGAACCATGAAACAAAAGTGAAGGACTGGTACACACTGACAGATTACAAACATGAACCTGGAACTCTGAACATGACAAAACGATTAAAGGTAGGTTTGCATGAGTTACTCAGCCTAACCTGTCTCACTCTGAATTCACCAAACAAGCCAACATCCCAAGAAAGGTTTGCTGTTGTCACAATGTATCTCACTGGGTTGGGCATAGTCATGAAGATCATCCTCATTATCCTCAGAGTAGGTGAGGTATAAACATCTCTAGGGATTTGATCACATTTAATCATTATAGTCAGGTGGGAAGACCCAAGATCCATGAGTGGAGTGAATCTTCCTCCGTCAGTACCATGAAACCTGGGGCTACATGCCATCATGGTCTGGTTGTCGGCGACTAAACTTGCTCCCCACTTGGAGAAAAATGCAGAAGAGTGGCAGAACACCCTGCGGGACCAGAAACAAGACCCATAAAAGGTGCCTCACTGGCTGAGCTGCTGTCCTGCGGTATCATTCGGGCTGACACAAAGTCAATCACATCTGGACTACAAAGGCAATCATCCAATAAGTACTGGGTTTCCGGCAGCTCGATGCAGCTTCAGTTATCTACTCCATTGTCTCAGGCCCTCCTGTGCCACAGAAACTGGACCCTGAAGCTAAGTACTGTGCGACCTGAGCGTCTTTCTATCTGGCGATCCACAACCCTGGTACCACGTTAAACAAGTCACGCGGAGGCATCTGCACTGCAGAAGCAGAAGTCCAACGGCAATGGAGAACAGGCGACGGATGCTGGGGTTGATTGCTCTGGTGGCATCTAGTCCGAATTCTGCACGTTGGCAACCTGTGTGTGATGATTGTCTTGTGAACGAAGAGACAGTGTTTACATTCGGCAGCTACACAGGTGACCCAGCAGCCCTGTTAAGGGATGGTCTGCTCACCCCAAGCTGAGGACGGGTCTAGAAAAGGTGACCTAAAAAAGGCCTGTCTCATCACGTCTGGCCTGGGTAACCACACCCAGGAGGATCATTCCATTTTGTGGTCCTGCAAGATATAGCCGATTTTCGATGCAATCTCTCCATGTCGTCAGCTGGAACATAAGAACACTCTTGGACATCAAACAAAAGTGACCGACAGGAGAGACGTACGGCGTTGGTGGCTCGTGAATTGAAATGCTTCGACATCAGCGTAGTGGCACTCAGTGAGACTCGGCTTGCGGAGGACGGTAACATCCTGGAGATATATTTCCTGGCTACATGTGCTTTTGGAAGGGCAATCCAAATGGAGAACCTCGAATCCACAGTGTGGGGTTTGCCATTAAGTCTAGGCTTGTGTCCCTCTCATGTTAATGAGAGGATCTCGCATATACGACTCCCTCTGGCGTAAAAGAAGTTTTCCACCATAATCAGCAGCCATGCTCCAACCCTGGATGCTGATGAGGATATTAAGATGGAGTTTTACAAAACTCTGCGTTCTACCCTCTGTTCTGTCTCTCCTCATCACGAGATCCTGCTGATGGGAGACTTCAATGTCTGTGTTGGCCGAAATTATGTGACGCAATATCCCAGCAGAGTTTTTCAAATGTGGTGGTGATGGACTGAAGGCTCGTCTCCACCTTCTGTTTCCTCATGTCTGGGAGGCCGGGTGCATTCCAGAAGATCTCAGAGACCCATTCATCATCAGCATCTTTAAAAAAGGAGACCGCTCTCTCTGCACCATCTATTGTGGAATCTCCCTACTTTCATCTGCTGGAAAAATCCTGGCTCAGATACTTTTGAATTGGTTGATCCCACTGGCGGAGGCCTGTCTTCTGGAATCTTAATCCGGTTTCCGTGTAAACAGAGGAACGATCGATATGATCTTCACTCTTCACCAGTTGCAGGAAAAATCTCGCGAGTAAAGACGTCCACTGGCTATGATCTTCTACGACATCATGAAAGCCTTTGATTCTGTCCCAAGAGAAGTGCTGTGGGAGGTTCTTCAATGCTATCGCTGTCTGCCACACTTTGTTCGAATGGTTGTGGCTGAACATGAGGACATGTAGGCTCCTGTCCATGCCTCTGATGACATTTCTTCTGTTCTCCTCATGCACACAGGAGTGAAGCAGGGTTGTGTCCTTGCCCCAACTCTCTTCAGTCTGTTTCTGGCTGCAATTCTGAAGCCGGTGCCCAAACCTATTTATGGAGTTGACATTTGCCTTTGTTTCGATGGTGGCCTTTCCAACATCTAAAGATTTGGTGCCAAAACTAAAAATGCAACAGTCAGAATCTTGGAGTTGCAGTATGCCAACGACAGTGTTGTTGTCAGTGATGATTCTACCAGTCTACAGCAAGCATCGGATCTCTTTGTGTCCGCTTACGAAAGACTGGGACTTGAAGTCAACACCCTCAAAACCAAGCTCCTGGTCCAACCTGTCCCTGGAGAGCCTCCTCTTCTTTTCAGCATTGACATTTATGGACAGTCTGTGGAGAAAATCGACCTTTTCTCCTATCTGGGAAGTATCTTGAACATTGAAGCAACAACAGTGGACGAAATCACCAACCGGCTTCGCACTGTCCACGCTGCCTTTGGAAAACTGAGTGATAAGGTCTTTGTGCAACGTGGCATCAAAACACTCACTAAACTTGCCGTGTACAGCACTGTCGTAGTGAACACACTCTTGTACAGATGCGAAACGTAGACCCTGTATCGGAAGGACATCAAATAATTTGAGCATTTTCATCAACAGAAGCTCTGCCAGATACTCAATATTCACTGGCGGGACCGAGTCACAAATAATGTCATCCTTGATCACGCTAGCTAGTGCAGCATTGAGGCCATTATATATGGTTATCAACTTCGTTAGCTTGGTCATGTCCTTTGTCTCCCTTACTCCGGCACTCCAAAGAGAGTTCTCTACAGTGAGCTTTCTCAGGGGACAAGAAGTGTGGGAGCCCCGAAGAAGTGATTCAAGGACCAAATGAAAGGCGTCTTGAGGAGGTTCGATATCCCTTTAAGAAGCTGGGAAGAACTCACCCGAGAGAGACCACAATGGAGACAACGTGTGTTCACTGGCCATTTCCAATTTGAGACCAGCTAATGGAGTGTCATTGAAGAGAGACGAGCTCAACAGAAGACCCGCACGGCTGGTCAGCTCCTGCATGGCGCCACGGCCAACAGACCATCATTTCAGTGCCCGGTCTGAAGTCAACACTTTTCTGCCAGGATTGCCCTAATTAGTCACCAGAGAGTCCATCGCTGAAGGATGCAGTGGTGATCTCATCCTAGTTTATTGAGAGAGGCCGATGATGATGATAACAACTTCGGTAAATTTATCTGGATTAGCATCCTGAGGGAATTGTGCCAATTGTTATTTAGCTGTTGATGGACCCATAAGAGGACAAGAGAGTAGTAGAAACAGGAAGTGTTTCCATGTGGGTAATGCATAGAGTGCTGAGTTTATTCATCTAGACAGATTTGAAACAGGACCATAAAGAATTCCTTCTCAAACTTCCTTTGTAAACACCTTATATATTGAAAAGTAGTTTTTTTTTTAGTGCTGTGCATCATTTCAATGATACCAGTGAAGTCCTCAAGCATACTGGTGGGCTACGGTTGCGATCTGTGTGATGAGACAAGGACCTTAATGAGAAGGAACAGAGAGTCTGAGTGGACCACCAAGATGCATCACTTTGTCTGAAGCAACTTTCTTTTATGGTGCTGCAGTGTGGCACAGGGTTTGGGTGTTCAGGCTTGGATGTCTCTGAAGACAGCTGAAGGAAGCCTCTTCCATCATAGCTCTACCACATGACCTTACCTAATTAGTAGGGGGCAGAGCTGGCCAGAATAACCTTTGGAGATTTAGGTTACCTCAGTGTAACTCATTTCTTCTCCTTGATCCTCAATCACAAAAGTATCCCTGATAAAAAAAAATAAAAAAATGCCCCTTTGCTGAAAAGAAAATAGACCAAAATCACTGAGACTTAAAACACAAAACATAAACAGTATTTTCTTTCAATTCTGCTTCTGAAATGACCATGTGGTTTCTTGGGGCAAAACAAGGGGGAAAATGTGGGTTTTAAAAGTAGTGATTATGATGTTGATCCTGGATTATCCAAGGTTTTTCCTCAATATAGTATTTTAACTACCTGTGCACACAGAAGAAGGCAGCAAGCATGAAGTAATGGCTGGATAATAAACGCCGAGAAGAGTATGAACGTCTTTTGGGCAACATCACAAGCAGAGCGGCCACTGAGGTACAGTTGTATGAAGACACTAAAATCATTTTTAATCTGTATTTGTTTCTCCACTAATGGCTGACATGTGGTTTGGTGTAGTAGTTATTGCACGTTGAGACCACGGCTGGAATCCAACAAAATGTGGCCCATCATGCATCATGTATTTGGATATTTCGTGTAATTCAGGGAGCTGCTAAAAGAATTTTGGACAGTTTTCAGTAAAGCCACTTTGTCAAAACATTTTTTTTCCCACCATACTGGTAGAGGTGCTAACATATTTGGTACACACCAGACCCCTAAGGTCCATTACTCTTCACTGTAGTGGAAGCTTGAAGATGGCTGACCATCAAAGAATTTGCCCCTTCTGACAGCTTGGTGCAAACACTCCCCTCTGATCTCACAGTTGCTCCTGTGCTCTAGCCGCAAGAACAGAGTCGTGCAGACCAGGTGCAGATTCGTCTGGTCAAGCCGAAGTGGATTTATATTGCCTTATCTGGGTCGGGAAGATGCCCTTTCCCGATAGAGTCTATCCAAAGCTCCTAGAGCTAAGGCAGCATTATCAGAGCCCTTGCCCTCTCCACTCCTCCCTGCATTTGTCTGTCACATCTCCCTTCTCACCTCATGTATTCTTCAGTCTGGCCCTCTCAATATGGGTAATGAGGCGGGGGGGGTGGGGGGAGCCATAACTCTTCTCTTATATGAGCTTGGCAGTCTTTGCTGCTTGAAGGGCATGCTGCCATGAAATTCTGCCCCCCTCCCATTATTTGGTCATTAGTTGATCTCCTCCCACCTACCTTCAGCCAGTCCAAAGGCTGCCACCCTTGCCCTCATCTCATTAATAATGGGCTTTTATCAACAGGTGTTGAATGTTATCTTAAAATTTATAGTGTGACAGTCTGACATCTCACTAGAGCAATTTCTGTTAATGTATCTTCTCGGATGTTTGACTGAATTTTCTCAAGTATATCTGGACAATATGAGATACAGGAGCACAGAGTACTGAACAGTACTGAAACTGGCTTGAGCCCAGAAGAAGTGCTATGTCCAACAAGGGTGTGTGTGTGTTTTGTGTCCTGTCTTCTTCTACAGATGTACACCTCAAAAAGAATCCCATCTGGTCCACAATCCCTGTTCCCCATTTGCCACTCCCATCATCCTTTGCAAAGCTTGTTTTTGTTTGGCCAACCTGTTTAAAGTACAGCGGGAAGAGGGTTCCGGCAACGCTGCATACTCCAAGTTGTGGATTGTTTTCTTGCTCGGGAATTATTCGGTGAAGTCTCTGTTAGTGTTCAATCTTTGCCTGTTTCGTCTTACGGTTTACCCCTCAGTTTACCGATCAGTTTTTGATCACTAGGATAACCCTTGTAAACTATCCTTTGTAAATAGACCAGTTTTCCCCAAGGTATTTATTGCTGTTGTGGCGCCCATTTGTAAATACACCCCAGTTTTGGTTCACCATCTCATGTGCGTTCTTCCCTGGCATCCTTTCCCCATCTCCCTTTGTGGCCAATATAGCCCTCACCCCTAGATGGGTGGTAAGAGGCCCATTGCATGTTGTCTAGATCTGAGCATCTGTAGTGAAGACTCAAGAGCTTCTCTGAGACTGGGCCACTGCTCTGCTCCAGCCTCCTCTCCCAGGCCCCTGCACAGCTTACCCTTTGCATCTGAAACCTATTGTGCCTCCTTAAGAGTCATCCCCATGCCCTTTCCATCCTGAGTCATACGTCCTGGGAGGCTTTCTTGGCAATCTGGCAGATCCCTCGTTGACTTGACCCACAGTGAGTTCTTCAGTTGGCAGCCAGTGGTGAACACAAACAAAAGCACTTCCTACCCCAGATCTTGAGCATCCAGGCCCAGCCCAGCGTCTGCTCTGGCTTGTCTAGCATAACCAACATGACCAACCTGTCTGGGGAAAAATGACAGGCTCAGTTTCCAGGGGGAAGAAACAGAAACCAAATCCTGGTAACAGAGGACCAAATATAACATCCACAAGAAGAAAAAGTACACATGAAAAAAAAAAATAATGGCCCCAGAGTTTGACAGGATGATGGATTCTTACTTGTCGTACATGTCCAGAGACAGTCCGTAAGGGCCTGCATGACCTTGGAAGGGAGCATGCTCCAGGGCTGTGCGGAGATTGATGGAAGGTCTCTGCTGCTCTCCACAACATTTTGCTTTCTCCAAGGTTCGTACTATAAAAGCTGAGCACTGAATGTCAAAGGCGATGGGAAGAGCTGAGGATCTGGCCTGACCTCCACTAGCCTTCAAATGTTTCTGTCTTCTCTGCATCATATGGGAAGATGCCTTTATTCTCCTGTCTTTACTAGTGATTTATCATGAATGGGCTCTGTTTATTAAAGAATTATCATGAATGGGCTCTGTTTATTAGTGATTTATCATGAATGGACTCTTTATTAATGATTGATCATGAAGAGGCTTTGTTTATTAGTGATTTATCAAAAATGAGTTCTGTTTGTTAGTGATTGATCTTGAATGGGTTCTTCATAAAAAGGTTGGGCTCCGACACACTGAAAACGTCCCCAGTGTCAGTAATTTCTTATCTGATTCTAACCATCAATGCTTTTTCGACCTTCCCTCTTCCCCAGTAAGCTCACACTTGCATCCATAAATCCCTATATAGTCACTTACCTAGGACAATGTCATTGTTAATTTATGCATACAGTGTATGTGCCCAGTACTAGTGGTCATCTTAAGGTTAAATCTCTCTGACCCAGATGGCTGTACAGAATAAAGCTGAATATGTTGTACATGACATCAGGTGACACAAATCTTAACCTGGCCCATGTCCCCATCCATCATGCTACCATCTGTTTGCTGTTGTTTATGTTGTCATGCAAACAACAACAATGGGTCACAGTCAGAATGCGATCAAGCAGCTTAGATTAATTGCAATCGAGAGCAGAATTAAAATGTGTATTACGTTGCAATATATGCCTAAACATCTGGCTTAAACAAAATAATGCAGAGGGAGAGTGTGTATGCTAAAGGGAAGTAATGAAGATGACAGTTTTTACTGCATGCTGCACTGCTGCTGTCTACCTGCTGAAGGCTGGCTTGGTGTCCCCCTCTAGCCCCCCAGCTCTGACGGCATCTGCAGGACCCTTGAAGTGTGGGGGAGGCTTTCAGATGAAGCATCTGCATTTCCTTGAACATCAGTCACCTACTCGGAGGAAAAAGATGAACTAAGAAGATATCCTTGGCTTCAAGGTGATGCTCGCCATCATATGTTTCTAGTAGAAATAGTAGAGTGTGTTAAAGGGCTTTTAAGAAGTGTGCATGCAGCTTTGAAGAGAGGACCTTATATCATGGAAATTTGTGTTACTGCTACTGGATTAGTGCATGTTTGAACCATCTGAAAAACACCACAGGTCAAATGCCAAGTTGCCTTCTTAAAATGTCCATAATGGCATTGACAATCTTGTTGGACATTGATTTAATATAGATGACATTATGTCTTCTGACAAATTATTTTGGTACTGGATATGCTTTTTGGACGTTTTTTTCATGCTTTGACAAATAGGAAACATTTTAAAAATTTATGGCTGTCGTACCACAGAGCTACAGCTTGTTACTGTTCCTTCCCACAGGAAGCTGGCCATGTCACATTATTTTAAAGTCTCTAAGAGTACAGACATCAGAAAAATCTAATTATACTGATAAAATCAGTAGCTTGATTTTTGTTCTGAAAACAAATGTGAAGCAATGTCATTCTGTCCATTGCTAAGAGAACTACTAAACAAACAGATTGAGCTCCAAAACCAGGTTGAATATTAGTGATGGGACAAATGAGGCTTCAAAACCCACTGTGCGTGGGAGTATCCTGAACTACCCGTCGATGCAGGCGAAGCCTTATTTAGTCGCAGCATTGATTGATTAGTTATGGATACTTCCACCCAGCACAGGTTTTGAAGCCACATTCGTCCAATCAGTAATAAAAATATTTAACTTCAAGGAAATATGAAATCCAGTGATGAGCTTTAAGCCTTAATGGACAGCGAGATCATCAGTCAAGCTTTGCTATTTGCTGGGTCAGAACAGCACATAACCAGCCTGGGTTTATTAGAGCACTACACAGTCGACAGTTTAGCTTATGGGGTTCACCCTGTGAGTGTGTATTATTAACGCCTCTTAGTCTGCAGGTATGGCTGTCTCTTTCATGAGTTCCTCCCTTTCCGCTCTTCTTCTTAGAGCCACTCCGGTCCTGATAAGACCCTTTGCACACGGCCGTCTGTTCCTCGCACTGCCGTCCATGCTCAAGTGTCACCTGTTGTTAATATTCACCCTGTAATCCACCCTGTACAATGTCAGCAGTTCAAAAGGGCGCTGTTAGTATTTTTGTCGACTTCAATTAGTATGAGATTCATAGAGGCTCGCAGCTCCCATTTCAAGACCCCTGCCTTTCCAAAGCAAATAGAATTTGTGGGCTTTTCGAGTTCGGCTATGGGGTGGGCAGGATTAGCCAGTTGCAAAATAAGAGTGGAAAAAAAGACGACACCATGTGAGATTTCACAACTCTTTTATTTGATGTCGGTACATTTTAAAAACACTTGCAAATAGTTCAAATGGAATAAAACAACAGCACAAATAAAACAAAGCTGTCACCATTCCCCCACACCCCCAAAAAACTGAGCATCTCAGTTTGAACTCTGAAGGTCAGATTTTTATCATCGCCGCTGGCCACTCCAGAGCTTCATTGTGAGGTTTATAGGAGCCTTGACTCTTTTTTTGCCTGCTCTCAATCGTACGGTACCAGGGGAGAGCCTAGGGACTGATGCGAATGAATGTGGTGTTGCCATCTCACAAACCAAACTCTTAAAAATAGTTCAGCACTAAACCAGTGGGAACAGTCCTGGAGAAAATGTCACTCCCATGCGAAATCACTGGGAATTGTTTGCCTGCGGTGGATCACTTTACATAAATACGCCATGTGTTCCCTTCTGTTGTGTGGGGAGTGCACGGCAGGAATGAACTGAGGACACAGACGTTTGTATACAATGAGAAATGGGCCAGGGTGGGGGTTGAAGACCAATTCCTGAAGGTACAAATTGAAAACCTGCACTGTGACATCACTCCACGATTATGTTCTTTGTTTTCTCTGTTTCCATATCAACCAGAAGGGGATAAACTCAATCAGAAGGTTAGACCCAAGATCAGAAGATGGGACCATTTTAAGGATAAATTGCAAATCTCAGTCCTGTGGCCTGAAATCACTGCAGTGTCTATGCACTGTTAGTTTTGTCTGAGAGTAGTTTATATTTATCTACAGAAAGTTGAGCAAAATGCTCTTTCTTTTGACCAAATTAGCCAACGGGTTTTGATTTTTTTAAAGATCCATTCTCAAAGCAAATAAAATTACAGTCTTCTAACAGCTTGTAAGTGCAATAACTTATTGCAATAACACACAAACATTATATGACCACAAAATGAAAAGAAAAACAATATCATTTTAAAAGCAGTACAATGTAGCATAAAGCCAACCTTTTAAATGTTCATGTACAAATTTTAAACAAACTTCAGTTTAATTTTAGCCCAGGAAAACTTCAAACACACACAGATAAACTTCTTATATGGATTATAATAATACTTTACATCAAATTAGTTACAATTTCAAGGGTTGTTTTCTTAAAGTTGTATATCGATCAAATTTACAAAAGAAGAAATGGAAATCGCACACATGCACACACAAAAAAGTATTATATTACTAATCTTGTTGCCCTGTTTCAGTAGTATTAGTAATCGACAGGAACAGTAGAGGGGGTGTTACCTTGGAGACCAGTAAAAGTAATGACTCTTATCGCCATCAATTATGACTCACTCTACAGCATCCCCTGGAGGTCAAATTGAGGTTAAACACTTTAGTGATTTTTAGTGATTGTACTCACAAATTGACTAACTTTGGATAACACTGTTGTGATTTGAAACTGATACACAGGATATTTGTAGATATTTAAAAATCATTATTAAGGAAACGTAGAGTAAGATGTGTTTAAGATGTTTCCAAGATCAAGCACTCTGTTTTAAAATAGTGAATGAGTCACTTATCTTTTCTTTTACCTTTAACAAAATGAGACAATCTGAGTAAACAAATGACTGTAGAAATGTAATCATGATTGTAGAGGAAGCTGAGAAGCATCAGTCCAAGTTTATGTTTTTCTCTTCCTCTCTCAGAAGGAAAACTCTCAGCTAACAATTAGCTACGTTAGCCGCTTGCTCAGAAGCATTCTTAATCGTTGAGCCCTTCCTGGTCATGTGACATTGAATGGGTTCAGAACTGGGGATGGCCCCATTTTTTGTCCTGCAGGCTCGGGGCCTTGAGATGGGAACCATGGTGACTGGGGGGGGTGGGGGGTGGAGAAATGTTTGTTTTTTGCTTGGTCTGTGTGCTGTTGCTCTCTTTACTCTATTGCTCGCAACACAGCAGCAGTGGGGGCCCCTCTTTACTTGCGTAGCCCCTCTATGGAGCACAGGCAATCGGCACGCCTTGCTCTTAGGGATTAGGGAAGCCAGATGTGAGCCGTCAGTCAGACACATCTGTGTCTCTGGTGCCCCATTGGAACTTCGGTGGGCAATGGTACACTTATACCATGATCATTAATCTAAAAGAACAATCTGTTAATCTAGGTACATCCTGCAAATACCAGCCTTCAGAGGAAGGGATTAATATTTATTCTCAAAAATAGATACTGCTTCAGATATTGTGCCTGGCATCTCTGTTTGCTGGTGAATTAAACTTTCTTTTGGTATTTTTTATGACCATTTGTCGACTACCCTCATTCAGTTGTTACATTGTCATAATGTGCTATGATTTAAGGACTGTGGAGAGTTAACTGCAGTTATACAAGCTGTGTTGGGATTCCCCATTGATGTGCCAAGGAGTTACTATGCAGAGGAAGAAGTCAATCTGTTATTGTTATTAATATGTAGAGAGAAGAAGTAATCTGTAGCCTGTATGGTTTTATGTAAATTACATCTGTTTGATTATGTGCATAGGAAAACCACCATCTTGGGTAAAAGGAAAAAACCTGAACAGCTGAGAGAAACATCTTGAAAGGCCACCAACTGCAGGCTTCAAAACTGAAGCAGCTTCTCCCGTGTCTCTTTGACTGTGTTTCGTGTCAGTAAAGTGGACTGTGCTCAACAGCATGGCATGCATTTAACATCGAATCTAAAAGGGCGTCACAGGGCAGAATTATCGCAAGAAAAAACAACAGTCCCCAAGAAAGTTTAACTCTCAGCACTCGTTTATTTCGATGCCTGTTTGTCTGAGTGAATGAATAGTACCTTTGGAATCCCTGAGTTTAATATGGCTGTTCTTTACCTCAGGATGTCAGATCAGTTATTATGATGGGATTTCTGTCAGATGGGAAGAAATGTGGCTCTTATTTTGAAATTTAGAGTAACATCGTAAAATGGGTTGTAGGTTTGACTCTACATATGAAGCAGGTTTCTTATACCGTTACTCAAACCTCTTGTGCCCCCCGATGAAATGGGTGAGATGATCTCCTGCTTGGAACCTAAGCTGTTTGAGGCTCTACACAACAGTTTTATGGGGGAGAAAGCAGTATTCCACATTTGACCCCGAATGTCTAGGTGTTCATGGAGAGGAGTGGAGGGCGGGACACCTCATCTGGCAGGGTGGACGTTATTCTTGAAATGGGCTCCATTTGGCCATGCCAGGAACTAAATGCAATTTGGCTCTAAAGTCAGTCTTGCACACCCTGCTCAAGTACTTTTCCTTGATTCCTACAAGGAACCCTAGCACAATGATCTCATGACATTTTATGCCGCATTGTTCTCGAATCTAGCTTTTCTGCTGCAGAGTAAGGTCAATGCTGCAAGAACATTGCCGGATGGATAGACTATCATTCGGAGTCGATCGCGAGGCCAATATTTACGGCTAGGCCTACTAAGTCACGTGAATAAATAAAGGAATTGTCCTGGCATTCATCTCAGACTCTTAAAGTTTTCAGAAAAGCTCTCTCACCCCATTGCCTACCTGTGAAATTAAATTCTGTTTTTAAATGACTTGTAATTCATAGGTTACGACATTTGCGTGTGCCTAATGCTGTTCCTTCAGCTACGATCTGCTCCTCTGAAGGAAGGAGAGTGGCAGTTGCAGACTGTGACTGTGCTTTAAAACGCTAAGTGTTGGCATGAGCTCACCGTTAAGTGCTGTGAGATGAACTACTGCAGCTGTGGAGTCTCCATGAAAATAAACAGGGACAGAGGAGCCAAGTGGAGCCATATATTTCCACAGATCCATCACTGCATAAAAATGAGACCTTCATCTGGCTCCGCAAACCATTCCACATGTTGAGGTGCATTCCGAGTGCGAAGGAGCTGACATGCTCACGTGTAGCTGACTGACGGCTTACTTTGTGTCGTGGAAAGGGGTTTTTCTCTTATTGGAAACAGTTATTGGCAGCACTCTTCAGTTTCACAGAGAGCGCCTTCATCGTTATTTGTGAAACAGACCCGATAGTTTCAGTCAGGCACCTCGGACCAGTTGAAGTATTATTAATATTGACAGCGGCAGTCAGTGTTTTATAATCCACACTGTATTGTGATTACGGGCCAAAACATGATCGAGTAGACTGAAGCTTGAGGCGTCTGAACGCAGCGGCAGCCCAGGGTGTGAGGTGGCATTCAAGGCTGCTGCCATGTGTTTTTCCTGGCTGTCGGGCCCTCCAGAAGTTTAATGGGGGGGTACTTTTCCTGTAACCCGAGGCCAACGGAGGGCTTTCTTTGAGGTCCCGCTGTGCAGAGCCAGGAAGGTTACCTGTGGAAATGGCTGGGGGAGGAAGTGGCATGTCCACTTAAAATCCCTGCCAATCTCCTGTTTCCCCCAACCGTCGGCCGAAACAAGCGGAGTGCCTGTCTGGCGCTTCTGGGGCCCGGCTGCTTGGCCCCGTGCAGGCAGGCTGGCCGGGCCGTTCTCACTGACAGGGTCATCCCTCCGGGGCCTCATGCAAAAACCCGTGCAAACGGCAGCTATTCGAGTCCCGTTTAAGACAACGGAGTCCACTTCTAAAATGGAAATTGGCAACAGGACGAGGTGCAGGGAGGCAAGTCGAATGCCAGATCTCCCTATTGAATCCTAATCATTTCCTTTGAATTATAATTTTGAAAATTCCTGTTGGGATTCTTTTTCTGCTGAAATGTTTCAAATTGCAGATTGAAGAAGGCTTGAAAATGTGCACCTTCTGGAAAAGCGGCTGACAGCCATCTGAGTATTGCGAATAATGATTAACAATAAGGGTCTAATTTTTGAAGGATTAAGGGGTGATGTTAAACTTAAGTTTGGCTGAGATTTGGACCTTGTGAGTTCAGCTGGTGGAGACGTTCATCCTGAAGTGCTCAGATTTGATCTGTGACAGCTGGAAGGATTTGACTGGACGCGACCAAGCAGTGACATGCGATCTTCACCAGTTCTTTGCCTCATACTATTTCATGGCACCTTGTTACTCTTTGTGAACCTAATGGCCATGCACTCATCCTCCTGTTGCTAGTAAAATCACTCATCCAATGTTATGACACAACACTGGTTCTCCCCACAGCTGACTAGAGAGATCAAGCAGTTCATATCTCAACTTAGCTTGGGTTGGGGAATGGAGACTGAGAAGGGCCATGAAGGATCACTGCATTGGGAGATAAGAGGCAGTACACCTGCCTGTACCCCTCATATCGTCACCCATCAGACAACCCATGTCACTTTCTGTCTATGCATCACACTGATCTTGTAAGATCTGGCTACAAGCTCTGGCTTCCACATCTCACGCAGTATTCCATTTTTGCTCAAAACCATCGAACAGAGAAAAACTAGTCTTCATTTTTCTTGTTTTTGTTTACCAACGTATAGCATCTTCTCACCTGATCGTAGAGTTTTGAATCAAAATTGTCAGCCTTTGCATGATGGATCTCTGATCTCTCACAGAGCAAAAGAAATCCAGAATGTAAAGGGGTCCCTAGACCACCTTTGCTGTAGTCTCTGCCAGCCTGCTTTCCCATCTCCACCACCTCTCCATGCTGTTTCTGTAATTACTGTTGCTGTTGAGGATGGGTATGACCAAGTTGTACCTGTTCAATATATAGGGTGCTTTGTCTCATCTTGCTTCTTTTGTCTTGGGTTGGTTGGCATGGTAACAGGAAGACCATGGGCCTAAGGCAACTGATGAAAGACCATCATGTGGCCCAGGAGATGGCTGCACTGTGCTCCTTGGCCTTCATGCGCAGTGCAGCAATGCTGGACGACTTGCGGTCGGGGTCCATGTTGAGGTCATAGCCGTTGATGCCGGTGCCCATGCCAGGTCCACCGAACAGGCTGCCCATATGCGTCTGTCCCATGTGACCTCCAGGGCTGGGCACCCCCAGGAAGTCGGACACCCCGCCGGTTGCATGAGGGTGCGAGGTCATGCAGGTGGCTACGGTGTCACAGGGCACCACGCAGCCAGGCACTGGAGAGGCAGTGCTGCTTCCTCCAATCCACGAGGGGTTCTGGATCTGGACAAGAGAAGTGGAGGTTCACTCATCTCCAATCATCACATGGCATGGAAAGGATTTACCCACATCTGTGGACTTCCATACCATCAGTGTGCATGCAATGTAAATATACATCTAATTCTATTGAATTGTCAGAGCCATATAAATACATGTCAAATTACACAGAAATGTCAGAGCCTATTCAATGTAATTGAACATGTATTTATATTACAGTAAGTTGCAGTAATTGATTAAAGCCTGTAAATTAAATTAAACAAAGTGAGTATAGAAAGCTACTCTAAACTGATGGAGAAATCATTTAGAAACTGTGAAAAGTTTGTAAGCAGCTCTGCTGTGGAGCAAAGCAATATATGAGAGGCAGAACAATGTGGTTCTGAAACTAAATGAGGGTCAGAAGAGAATAGCATGGGGGGTGGAGAGGGTCAGAGGGTTGGGGATCGAGTGGGGCGGCTGTGTGCGGAGCACCGGCATGTTGTGGGAGGGATGCGGGGAGATGCTCCAGATGTGAGAGCTCCCGCATTCCACAGCTGCAGCCCCGAACATACTGGCCCTCCCCACCTCTGACTTCCTAGTAGATTAATGGTAATGTGCCGAGGCTCCACCTCCAGCCTCCATGGAGCCCTCAAAGCATGACCACAGCCACAGTGCACCTAAGACTCAGGTTATCAAAACCGAGGAAGCGGGGGAGGGGATCCATTAACCCTTCCCAACCCACTAACGTTTCTCACACCACATCCCTCCATGTCAGTCCCTTTTGCTAGGCCCCAGTCTGAGCTGCCTGTTTAATTGAACTTTTTTATATTACATCTACAAATATTTCATAGCAATATATAAACTGTGTTTTAAAAAAACTCAACCCTTGTAATTTTTGCGATAACTTTTTGATCATGTTTTGGTCAGTTGTTACTTAATGGCTACAAACCTACGTAAAAGACACTTTGAACACTTGGTCTGCAACGCTGTAATTGTATGACTTGTACTGTCTGTTTCTGACTTGACTGGTGCCTGACTTTGCTGTCTGATTTTGATGTTTATCATTGTGAGCGTTAGTCAGGTTTGTTGCCTGTGTTACAACGTACACTAGGAGTGCATAAAACCGGTGTAGTGATAAATAAAGAACACATTATTTTACAGGTTTCTTAAGGTGTATTTCTGCCAAAAATAATCAAAATTGGCTCCAGATCAGCAAAGTTATTACAAAAATAAAAAAGTTTAGTTTTTTTGAAACACTGTAATTTACAAACTGAGCTAACTCAGGGTTCCAGGCTTACCTGTGCGTAGTTCTCCGCGCGGGTGAGGAGGGGCAGCTCGTAGGCTGAGGAGAAGTGCGTCCGGACCTGTTGCATCTGGCCAAAGCGTTCTCTCTTCCTCCACTTCGCGCGGCGGTTCTGGAACCACACCTGCAGGGACACTGAAGGTCAGGGTCCAACATCGCTTCTGCAGCAAGATGCATGTTGGAGGACCAGTGTGGCTTCTGAGGTCATAAGCATGGTAACTCTCCTATTAACACAGCAGAACCACTCACAACTGCATCATACTAACTGACCTCTCGAACTTTTAGCTACTGTATTTGGCCTCTGCATGTCAGCTGTGGTCTGAGATGCATATAAATACTGCTTATAGTATGGATGAAGCTGTACAATATCAACTCTTCTGGAAATCCTGATGTTCCTGGGATTTAATCCAAAGCAGAGCTATTTGGTATCACTAGACGGAGCGATAGAGAGAACGAAGAGAGCAGAGCCCATAAATTACACAGCACTTGAAAGCCTCACCGTAGGTTTTCATTGCTGTGCTTTTAACACGCCTTTCCGTGGTCAGCTATTATAGGATTTAGGGCCACTCCATCTTTGCACCTTGGATTTTCATATCTTAGAACACTGTTTCTCTTCGTCTAAGTGGATGACTTTGGTTTTTATTTTTAAAATGGCTCTTTTAAATGACTATCGTCAGGGTAAAGTTGACGTGCAAGATGTTTGTGGCCTGACTGAGATATTTCAGGGAAGGACTTCTCTAATCTTTGCTGCCAGCAGTACGTTATGTGATTTATTCAGTTTGCTCACAGGTATTGGTGCTGTGTAAGTGTTTGTGGGGGGTGGCCATGGTTTGGAGGAAAGGTTGTGTAGCCCTAAAATTTGGTTACTGCTCTACCCACAAACATAAAGGTGAACCTTCTGGCTGTAGGTTTGGGTGCCCCCAGGTTTGTCCTTGTTAGGCACCAGTTAGCTAGGAAGCCTGCCTAGAGCCTCTCATTGATTGATCCATAGGGGTCTTTTCACCTCTGAGTGTCTTCAATAGACAAGGACCCTCACGGTGGACCAGCAACCAACCTCTGTGTGCAGGTCACCTTCTGTCATCTTGAAGCCTTGCCACCAGTGGAAAATGAGTAGTAATAGCAACACTTAAAAAATGTGACCAAAGATACCCCATAGAGTACAATGCTGATCTCTGAAATGAATACGTTTATTCCCTGTTCCTGAGTCTGCGGGAGCCGGTAGTTCATCTCTATGCCTAGTAGGAATTTCGAATGAGATTTTAAACTATTCCATGTTTAGGCGCTTAGTAAATATGTCTTGGAGTATAAATAACTGCATTTTGAAAGTAACTGAGGTAAGGTTTCTTGAAGAAAGAATGAGCAATATTTTTGACTTTACGCAAGGTGCCTTACTGATGGAAATGGAATTTCTGTACAGTACAGTTTTTCCAAAGCTTTAAATTTGGGTTTGGACTAACAGACCAGACATCCATAACATTAAGCTCCATTTGTTGCTGTGCGAAGAGCATTTTGCAGTGAGAATTCCCCCAAAAAACGTGACATGGGATAGCAAGGGAACCACTTGTGAATGGAGAACGAGAATGGGACCACATAAAGAGCACCAATCTTTCACAGCCAGGGCCCGACCCAGTGCTGACCTGGGGCCGTGTCTATGATGGGGCCTCAGAGTCCCTAGAGTGTTCCCCCGATGACACTCGCAGTTTCATTACCCCCATGCATCTACGAGGTCAAGCCAGAGGTGGCGTCTGCAGGTTTTACGGCCCGGCGTGGGGTTCTGCGTTGTCGCTTCCCAAACACGCACGTGCATCGCAACCCCCCCACTCCATAGCTTCTAAGTTGGTCACATTCTGCTCCTCACTATCTATCATCTTTCACGGAGAGCAGTGCCTCCAAATCACAAAATTCCTGTAAATTGAAAAAAACATTTTATACATGCGGCAAAAATTTCCTGCCATTAATGAAAACAACAGTCAATATGCTAATAGGTTCGACAGGAAGTGTGGTGGTGTCAGTCGCCAGGCTCTAAATACAACCTTGATCTTCTGACGCCACACTGTGCCTGTGTTCCTCGTAATCCTCATGACTGAACTGAAACCAAGCTCATCCTTCTCTCGTTTAGTTGTGTTCCTTCGCTGATTGCGCTGGCGTGTCTGTCCTTAAGGGCACGAAGCAGTATCTAGCAGTCTCTTCAAACAGCAGGCCAATCTTTGGCCCGTCACGCAGTACGACCTCCAATCTGCACACAAGTCCACCATGCAATCAACCCGAGGTTCACAGTCTCTGACTGTGCCTAGAGGTTTTAGAAGCCAAATTAAAAAAGTGGGCGAATTACATTATAATAAAACCACACTTCATCTTTCTTGGGTGGAAGGCGTGGGGGGAGTGAGTAAAGCAATCAAAGAGAAGCTGGCATCTTAAAGACAGTGCGGCTATGGCATCGTCACAAAAAATCTTCAAAACAAAGCATTGCCAGATTTTACCGAGATTTACCCATGATGCATCCCTGTCTTTTCCAGAGAACACTATCTTTCACTTGATAAAAGTATCTCGTAATTACCTCTGACATGTGCACTTAAACTTGTTGTTCCAAGATGTTTAATGCAAGCACTATTGTTCAGAAATTTCCATCACGGCATCTGACAGGGGACCCAAGTAGATGCAGCGTTTCAATTGAGTTTCATCGTTGCAGTCTGATGTTCAACCAAAGACATCAGAAGGTCTGCAGTGTCTCTGCACTGAGGGAACCTGATCCTGGCTTAAGTTAGATTGCACTTTAACATCACAGACTAGTATCCCTTGACAACATCTCATATGTTTAGAAAATACACTGCCTGGCCAAAAAAAAAAGTCACGGTTTCAATTTAAATAAGCAAGTACAGTACTTAAGAGCCAACAGCCTGGTCTAGGCTCAACAAAGCTATGCAGCAATAAAATGAAATCAGCTGAGTACCTGAATCTACTGAATGACCAGGTTATCCCATAAATGGATTTTTTTCTTCCCTGACAGCATGGGCGTGTCCCTGTATTTTCACACGTGAACTGGCCACCACAGAGTCCTGACCTTAACCCCGATGAATGTAATTGGGATGTGGTAGAGAAGACTTTATGGAGTGGTTCGACTCTCCTGTTGTTAATACAAGATTCAATGAAAAATTTATGCAAATCTAAGATGAAAAAAACATTGAGATATTGCATAAGATCGTCCAAACAATGCCACGACAAATGCTCCTTAATCAAAGCTAAAGATGGTCAAATGAAAGACTGAAGTGTGCAACTTTTTTTTGGCCGGGCAGTGTATTTTGAAGAGGTGCTTTGCAGCAGCAAAGCGGTCTGTCTTCGTTTGGTTCTTATTTCACCTCACCACTTGATCAAATTTTGCTCAAAAAGCCTCGCTGTTGACATTCCTTTTTTTGAGGGCGGCACAGTGACGGCAGTCATGCTCTTGGGCTATGAATGTGCCCACCGTTCATCTTTGAGCGCTTCATGGACAGGACACATCACCACAGGCAGAGAGGAATCTTCATTGAAGATTCTTCTACTCATCCACACCGCAGAGTGAATGGAGCATCGCTCCTGCAGTCAGCTGAAGATCCCCCATTTCAAATGAAAAAATGAAAAATAAAAAAAAAAAAAGATGCCCTAAGCTTCCTTTCTTCTCTCTTGCTCTCATTCCATTCCCAGCCTTCTCCTCTTCTTCCTTCTCCTGAAATCTTTGGGGGGAATTTGGGAAGTTGGAAAGCGAGATGGGGGAATGTTCAAACTGGGGCTTTGTTTTCATTTCATGTTTAATTTCCTGATGCCTAAGCCCCTGGCTTTTCGAAGCTGCCCCCCTTGAACCCCTGAAGAGGCGCGCCGAGCAGGAGTCAGTGGCCTGGCCCTCCCGCCCCCTCTCTCTCTCTCTCTGGCTCCTGGCCTCTCATGCCCTCCTTCCTGGGAGCGCTCCCAATGAGGGCTGCTTTGAACGATAGCAGGGGGGTGCAGGGGGAGAAAGGCCAAATAGCTGGGAGGAGAGATCATGTCGGACCATTATGGAATCAGACGTGCTCTTTGTGACTTCAAACCCCCATCCCACCGTCCCACCCCTGTGTAGACTCAGAAAGCGCTTCTCCGGAGTGATGAGCCCACCGCTCAAGAGCAGGAACGACTGTTAGCCAACAGAAACTATTTACTTGTTTGTTTTATTTCCTGGACATCTGCTGGGAAGGTGGTTCCTCACAGGGAACAGATACCCTTGGGTTCCACACGCGCTGTAGAAACACAATAATTGCTAAAGACGTTGACAGCTCAACCAGCTTAGGGGCTAATTAGCGGACTTTATTTATGTTCCAGTGCGGAAAGAAGAAACAGAGAAATGCTGCAGTCCTGCCCCGTCGCCGGAGGAAAGGGCCCCTTTGATGTGGGGCCTCTAACTTTGTTCTTGACTGACGTGCTGGTGTTCTGTCTCTGCAGACGCTCAAACACACCTTTTCCTAGGAACCAGTCAAAAATGACCGTGCAAATTTGTAGATCACCACCTCAACCCATGACATGGTCGAGAGTTCAAGTTCACATCAGGAATTAGTAGAATTACTACTTTATTCTGCTTTTTGTATGGTGAATATAAAAGATGAATTGTTTGAAAGAAGCTGATTCCGCCTTACATTTGGTAAATATTTTTATTTACGGCTTTTGTTTTTGAACACTGATTTAAAAGCCCAAATAATCTCTAGGAAAAACTGAGGTCTAGAGGCTTCTCAAACTAAACCAAACAGCATCTTCTGCCAGGTAGCAAGTCAAATAAATAAATTGTAAACTGTGTTTTTTCCTTTAGCTTTCCTTTCCAAATTCTGATTGCCCTTTTGATAATGTTAGGAAACACAGTCATGCAGAATATTTACACAAATATTGTCAGTGCCGTACCTGTTAGAAAAGGCCTTTAATTCAATTCATCTTGAGAGTGGATTTCCTAGTTTGTGATCAGAGGAGATACGGGTCTTTTGCCTTGAACTCCGCAGAAAGCCGTTTGTCCTATCTTGACTGTCTCTTTTTGTGCACTAGTAATTAAACGTGGCATCTTAAAGTACCTTTGATTTCTATGTCAGATTATTTTTTGATGGGGCTTTTTTGTTCAAACCATACTCTAGTTTGATCATCAAAAAGAAGTTTTGAGGAAACCCTTAACCTCTGACCTTTTCCTGGTGACTACAGTCCGTAAAGCATTAAACAGTCTGTCTGAAATCATTGGACAAAGAGCAGATAATTTGCCTGGTTGGCTGACATCCACAGCGAGATAACTAACAACTCTTGTGCCATCACTTTCAATATGTTTCAGGTCTGAAATACTGCTTTAATTACGAAAATGTAAATGAAGGTCATTCATTCACAAACCAAAGTATTTTACCCTTACAGCTCACTCAAAGAGCTTATTTGCACAATGTTCCTATTTAAACTATGCAATCCAGTGAACCCTCAAAAAGAATTACATGTAACGATTCCAAAGAATAAACAAAGATGTTTTTTATCATAAAAATAGGAATACGTTTTCAATGATGAAGCTTGCGATTACGAACAATAGCACACAACAATGTTACCTTCATGAGTTCAGGCCCTTTCAGTTGATCGTTCAATTTAATTGCAGCCAATGTAGTCCAGTGGTACTACGTAAATCAAATGGCTTTTGTCTTTAGTTCATCCCATCTTGTATCCATAAGACCACATAAAACAAAAGCATGTGAATTCTACAGAAGGGGTTCGGCAGCCAAGATTGAAGATTGCTAAAATAGCTTGATAGTACCACATGGGGAATATCTTTGATCCAATGTTTTTTTAACAGAGCTTCTGGGAGCAGTAAAGAAAGTAGTTAAAACAAATCTATGCTTCTGACCTGAGCTAAAACCCTCAGACTGAATTATAACCCCCTACCTTAAGCATATTCCTGCGTTTCATTGTTATGTTTGTTCCCACCTTGCCAACAAACCTTGGGATGGATCTGCATCCCTCCCAGCCACCCCCCCCTTTTTTTAGTTCTGGCGAAAAAAACAATGCTCTGCCCCCCCCCCCCCCCCCGACAATTGGCCGAGCTTTCGGCTGATATATCTGCTGGCACGCCGCACATCTGCAGCGTGACGTAAAGTTAGGATCATGTCTGCTCGGAATGTGGTACAAACAAGGGGAGAGGGTGGGCGATGTTTGCCCACCCCACCATTTGAGTCGACGGCAGAGCATCGAGGCTTTAAAGACGAGCAGTGTAACTCTGAGCACTATGGGTAGTGAAGGATCCCGAGGGAGAGGTGATCTCTGTGACAGTCAGCTGCCACAGGAATGTCACTACTTGGGTCACGGGGGACAGGCTTTTCTTTCACATGGCAGTCTGTCTCCAGAAAAGTTTTCTCTTCTGAATGGTGTTATGCTATTCTGGTGTATGTGAACTTTGAATAAGGATGCCCTAATATTGAAGGCGCCGGGTGTAATTCATGGGTAGATGATGGCAGTCTTCTGCAGGAGTATTGTTTTGTTAGCTTTCAGATCTTCTCCTTCGTGAACAGCGCTAGTTTGAGAGGTCTGCACTGATGCCTACCTGTACACGGGCCTCGGTCAGGTCTGTACGTAGTGCCAACTGCTCGCGGGCGTACACATCCGGGTAGTGCGTCTTCTGGAACACCTTCTCAAGCTCCTCCAGCTGGTAGCTAGTAAAGGTGGTCCGGTTGCGTCTCTTCTTGCCCTTGTTGCTCTCGCCGTCACCCTTGTCCAGGGGTCCCGTCAGGTCGGGTCCTGGCCGCTCTGCTGGACCCTTGGCTCCAGGTTCCTTCACGCCGAGGTAGCTGTCATCCATACCTGCAGGATCAGCATTCGTGGGCAGCTCAGAGTCTGTCAAGCCAGTGCCGTCTTTAGCTAGGAAGAGAGACGAGGAGGACATTTTAGACTGGGCTTGGGGAACAACGACTCACAGGAAACATGCTTCTACAGAAGAGAGGTTCTAAGAACACTCTGGATTGGGGTTCCACGGGATTTCAAAAAAGCGAATTACAGAAATCCTACGGATACTGCTGACATTTATACAGGAAAATGATTTCAAGTCCATCAATGTGAAGGGGTGACTGGGAAAAACTGCCTCATATAAGTTCCTGTTCCTTAGTGCTTCACCACAATTTTTGCATATTTTATAATGGGGGGTTAATCTTTTCCAGAGTAGAAGAGCCATTTCTTTTTGCTTGTTGCATTTTTAGTAAGCCTTTAAACACCCTGGCTTTTGGATGAAACTAAATGAATGTAGTAGTAAAGTGTAAGGGTCTGTGTTTTTAGATCCCCGGTGTTGAGAGTGAAAGATGGGGGTGCTTGGCTTCAACTATCACCAGTCAGCAGCAGTGCCCAATGAGAACAGACATGCTGTTTGCCAGGTGTGGGTCAAACACACCCAAGCAGGATGAATTAGTACGACCCTGGCGAATCAACTCAAAACTACCGAACATGTAAATACTCATATCCACATAAGTCCAGACAGTTCTCTACCTGAATCACCCTGTGAATTATGGCCTAATCCTCCTTTCCTCACTCACGTAATTTTATTCACACTATCATTATTCCTTGCAGTATTTAAAGTGGGACGAAACCCATCTTAGCGAAAATCCCTCCCTGCTCAAATAACTCCATAGGGAAAATGTTTGGCTTGAATGTGTAAGAAGGAGAGAGAATTCAGAGAGCAGAGAATCCACCTGAAGAAAAGCCAGTAGGTTTTTATTGCACATAGCTAATAGCAGCGTGGCTTTGACTGACCTGGTGTAATTATCCAAGACTATTATAAATAATGACAGAGTTATTACAGCTAGTATGACTCTCCTGTGAAAGACAGAATGACCTCCAGAAGTTCTCCACAAGAAACATTTGTCTGACATGTTCCTGGCGGTTAATGCTTGCATATCTTCTAATGGTGTCAGACTTCCAGGCTTGCATTTATAACAATGGTAATGTATCTCAATGTTGTTATTTGAAGAAAATTTCATATAAAATACTATCTTTAAATTCTGCAAAGTTTGGTTGGCATCATTTTTAATCAATCCCTCTCTCTATTATATATATACACACAAATGTACAAATACAGTATATATGGATTTTCTATATGTATATATTTATTTTACATATAAAATAAGCATACACATATACATATCCTGACACATAATAAGTTTGCCCTGGTTCCATAGCCCACACTGGTACATATTGCAATAGTGTTGTACCTTCATGGCCCGCTCTCATTTCCTGTCATGCCCTATTGTTCTCTAAGGGACGTCCCCTCTCACCAACAGCCAGCCATTGGCCACAAACCAACTAAGCAGCGACCCCACATTCTAATTGTAGAATGAGAGAAAATGACAGACTCTTCCAGTTCTCCTGGGGATTTCCCACCATGACGCCGGTAATGCGAGGTATACCCCTGTGACCCCCCTCTCAGGGGACCCCACAGGCTCCCATCTTGCCTGATGGCACAAGCCTGTGGTTCACCCATCTCCAGCATTCCAGCACAGTCCAGGTACAAGAAGCATGAGTGGCCTCCCTTCGTATGTCCTCCCTGGAAACCGGCACTGCATCTTACACATACTGTAAATCTGCAAGGAGGATTGCAGTGCAATGTCACTCTTGTTGTCACTTTTGTCTTTGCAGAATTGTTCTTGGCAGCAGTGATGTGTCTGTATCCGTCAGATAACACCTTGAGGTCCGGACATAAAACTTTCTTATTGTTGTGTCAACAGGTTCTCCATTTTGGAACGTTCTAAAGATGACAAATGGGTCTTCTGTGGCCTGTATGATGTCATGCTGTCACGGAGTCCTGAAGTGTGATATCCAAATCCTCACAGACTAGTCTTACCAAAAATCCACCCATAATTCTCTGGTCCAGCATTCCAGACTGGTTTTGAGTTGGGAGGGGGTTGAGATTATGGTCATTTCTCATGTGAGGTTCTAGAAAACCCTTTGCCAGTTCAAGCTGGATGGTTAATGTGTGACCAGCAGCTCTTTAAACAGCACCGTAACTTCAATGATGCCGTTTTACCAGCTTTATGATGCATGGCTTTTCAGAACGGTGAGGTGAACCTTGGCTTCGACCCAACCGGTGATTTGCCCCATCTGTATCCGACAACCATGCTGCCTGTCGACCTTGCCATACCTAGTTAGCCAAAATACGAGCCTCGGGGGCCACAGACAACCCAAATGCAGCCCACTCTATTTTCTCCATTTCAGAAATAAGCTTAAAAATGGAGACAGGAGACTCTCAGCCTGCTTACTTTATGCACAAACTGAGTCCCCAACAAGCCCACCAGCCACGAGGCTGCCTCTATTCTCCTTCCTGTTTGCTTTCTTTGAACACTGAATGCTGAGGCCTGTCAGAGACTGAGTTGAGGCCGGGGTGTCTAATGGCTCCCACATTGCCTCTTGCCTCGGCCTGACACATCCTGTTAAGCTTGAGCAAGCAAACACATGCGACCAAACGTAAATATTTTGGAGTTGTTCCTTCAGATGCCTTGAGCCTGTTGCTTCCACATGGGAAGCCTGTCAGGCTATTTAAGATCCAGGTCCTAGGGCAGATCAAAGCCTCCTGCTTATACCCTGTATCGCTGATCATTTTTGGCAGAGGTAGGCTGTTGTGACAGTCTCCACCATTTGTTCATGCGACCAGACCTAACCAAGATCTCTGGTGATCGGGACTAGGCCTGCGGTCCTGATTAATAACCGGATCTGCACTCTGCAGCAGCTTGATTGTGGACCTCACTTTGAGCATGTAGAAGCTGTGTAGGACCAGGAAGTGAAAGGCAGGGAAAAGCAAGAAAAGCTAGAAAAGGTGACTTCAGACAAAAGGCCAAGAAAGTTAACCCCAGTCAGAGGTGCACTGAAGGTACAGGCAAGAGTGGGTGAGGATTCACCACTGCTGCTGTGGTGTAAGAGGTAGTACATGCTGAGCATGCTTGCATTGTCACAGTACTCTACATAAAAATCCATCTGTATCTCTTCTTCTTGCCTGGTTCTCCTGCCTTGTCTGAGATTTTCCTCAGTGTCCAGCAGGTTCCCCAGCCACAGCGGTCTTTGGAACCTCTCTCTCTCCATGTCACTCCTGCTCGCCTGGCCACTGTTGCCCCTTGTGGTTGTCCAAACATCACCGCCATTCTCCAGTGTTTATTTCTACTTTGGCATTGTGACCAGAATCACCTCCATCATCTGTTGAATTTGTCCAAATGAACATCTGTTTCTGTTCCATCCAGACCCCCCCTCCCCACTCATTGCCATGTCCAGTTCTATGCCCTCCAGTGTAGATGTGGAGACGTCCCTGTTTTTACTCCTCACCCCTGTATGTTTCTCCTTTCGCTGGGATTGACCAGGGATTCCTGCTAAGACTCTTGGAAGCATATGGCGAAACTCTTCAGAGCTCAAAGTAACAAAGCTCTTGCGATATCTGTGTGTTTTTCATTTTTGTCACTCTGCTCTATGGCGTTTTGAAACAGAACCATTTCACATTTCTGTCTCATGAGTCAAGATTCCATAACATCGCTTCCAATCATCACGCTTGTGGAAACGGCAGAAATCTGGACTTGATTTCCTTCCTCTCTCTTCCTCCACACCTTAATGGTCTGCAACAATGCAATTGCTTAAAACTGAGAGTGAGGAAGACACCAGCAGAACTGTACCTGATATACCAGTATTTGGTTAGACTTCACGTCAGTTCCTCTACATTGCTGAACTAGAAGATTGTGCCATTAATAAAAGACCTGGGTTCATACGCAGGTGAGAAAGGGGTAACGTTAAACTGGGAAGCTAACTAGCAGTTTAACCTCCTTTCACACCCTTTTGAAAGGCAGCAGCAAAGCTTGTAAAGCACTGTAACAGTGTCTACGTTTTTTCACAACCCAAATTAGTTCATTGGAAGGTCTTCCATGGAGGAGACTATATGTTCTACATGTTCCCAATACATGTTCTCACACAAGCGTCCAAAATGCTGGCCGGTGTGCTTCCATATGACACTTTGTGATCGCTGCATTTATAAATTAATATCCTTTCCCTCTCATGTTTGTTATAATTGTAAATGAATTATAACTGACAAGATCACTGATATACAACATTATCCATAAGTAAATTTCCCCACTTGGACTTTACATTAGTGCAGAATTTCTGCATTTTGATTAACGTTTCACATAAACAATAGCATGGAATGAAGCTCTGCATCCTACTGAGCAGAACATTTCTTTCACATGAATGAATGAATGAATGAATGAATGAATACAATAGTTGCCATGATGAAGTAAGGATCACTGTTTTCTCTATGCAGAGCTGCAGCAGGAATCTCTAGGTTCTCAGCCCCAGTGATGTCAACACCCGACCCCTTGAGTTAGCAGGGGTCAGATGTTTACTAGGGGCAGCCATTTAGTTGATGTTGAAAACAGGAAAACATCAAAGTGTAATTTAACTGGCTATAAAGTGGCAGGGTGTCCCTTCTGCTTTGCCATGGAACGTCACAGAGAAGGTCAGGCAGAGGCAAATAAAAGGAACACTGTGAATTAGACACCAAGGAGATCCTATAAAGAGTTAATGACCAAATATTCCCAAGAAAGAAAATTGCCTGGGATAGTTACATAACCTGTTATTCACATACTCCATACATTTTAGTGATTTAATTAGAAACAGGGAAAAAGAGAGAAAGGTTATGCTGCTTTTGCCTTGAAAATTTGCTATTTATTTGTATCTGGAACTGTCTCCTGTACTTGAGATATGGATTAATTTCACAAACTTTACACTGTGATCATGGCGCAGTGATCTAAGAGTTAAACTGTAAGAAACTGGAGAGGCGCATGAGAATAGACCAACATGAGAAGGGACCCACATGGGATCAGATCCACATGGGAACAAAACCACATGGATAGGTGAGTAGAAGGAGGTACTAGCAGACCAGCACAAGGGCCAGTATCTCAGCTACATTGGCCTGTATCTCAGCTACAGGGGCCTGTATTTCAGGTACAAGGGCCTGTATCTCAGCTGCAGGGGCCTGTACCTCATGTTCAGGGTCATGTACTTCAGCTACAGGGGCCTGTATCTCAGCTACAGGGGTCTGTATTTCATCTGCAGGGGCCTGTATCTCATGTCCAGGGTCATGTAACTCAGCTACAGGGGCCTGTATCTCAGGTACAAGAGCCAGTATCTCAGCTGCAGGGGCC